>CAWUFW010003336.1:600000-1080000 GCA_963921515.1 Calotriton arnoldi
AATAAACCACCTTCCAACCCTTTCAATATGCAGCCATTAGGAGAGGTAAAAATATTGTGCAGCCTTCCTTGAAACATTCACTAAGTGAGTTGGTGCACATATTTATAAAGTTCACACCAGTGAGAAATAAGCCTCAGGGGAACTTTTATTAGACTGCAGAAAATTCAAGCTTTTGCTTTACAATTATATCCACATCGATTTGAGGTAGCATTCTCTTACTGCTTGTTGTATCGCAGTGTAAATGAGGATCAATACTAGTTTTATAGTTTATGGATGATGTAGTTCTCCCAATTAGAACAGAAATGTCCTCTCAAAGGCTATTAGATGCCACAAACGAGCTCACATGAAAATGGAAAATGTTAATACTATTTTGCCATTGGGAAGAAGTAGACATGGACATTCCCAAAAATACACAGGTATTTGCTGCCTTTTGGAGAGGGGTAGGTTTTGTAATCCAGTTCTCTGTGTACATAAAGCACCTCATTTGACACAACGTTTCTAATAGGTGTGTACAGTTCCACTGGTAGACATTTTCAAAACTGACAGCTACTTACCACAAATATAGAACTAGAGGACTTAGGGTACATGCATTTTGTGCCTGGATGGTCCATGCACTGCTTTAATTGTATTATAACAGTCAATACATAGTGTTTATCACATATACTCATTGACTTTCTAGGCCAGGAATTCTCTGGAATCTGCATGCTAGGTGACTACCATAATAGAGCATCCTGAGCTGGCAGAGGCGGGCAGGGGTAGTGGCAGGTGCAGCCTGCTCTTTTAGTCATCACTTGGAGTCCCTTCCGCTAATTTTTATCCTGTCTGCATCCTGGAGGGCCTTGCACCTTGGGTTCTCCACGCTGCACCAGTCTGCAAGCAAAGTCCTTCACTTCTCCGCTCTGGAGACTCCACTTGTGATTGTCGCAGATGAGTGGCAAGAGGCCAGGAAGCCAGTGACTTACCTGCACCCCTCCCTCTGGATGTCCTATATTAACCTCGAGTCAATGTTAATTCTCCACAGGTGCCTCTATTTTCTGATCTGGTGACATGGAAAGCCTGCACTTCAGAGTGAGGGCTGGAACAGGGCTTGAAAGTGGCTTTGGCTGGAGTGCTGAGTGGGGTGGAGAAGAACAAAAAGGCTAAGAGGACAGAGTTGGAGAACAAATATGCAAACAAATGCGCAGCAGTGGTGACTGTAGAAAACAGGAGGGGAAAGGATCGAGGTGGGTAGTGGGAGCAAATGGGCAAGGTGTAGAGGCCCAGCATGGACACAACAGGGTGTGCCAAACAACCAGAACAGGATACATAGTAACGGACAGGCAGCAGGTGTCCTTTGAGTCCTGATTGGTAATGCAACTGGCTAAGCACCTGTAGTCTGTTGCGTACTCGCCCACTCTTGCTCTTGGCCACCTACTACAGTCTGCTATAGTCCACCACTATAGTTTGATAGAGTTATATTATTCATCCTTATAACAGCAAAGGGCCAAGATATTTGGTGGATGGGAGCTTGAATCCTGACTGTTCAGCAATTACATCCAGCACTGTTCAGCTTCCAGGCAGTGCCCACATGTGGTGTCCAAAGTCCAGGGCTCAACCCTTGGACCAAGCATCAGACATCAAGGTTTAATCTAAGGATCAAGTCAGTCAACAGACCAGCCGAGCTTTGTAAAGCATAGATCCAAGTGCAAGTCTATGTCTGATGCATTGTAATAGACAGCGCATTATAACACAAGAAAAAGGAATAACATTTCAACACACACAATAGCAGTTACTCCCACGTCACTATGTGATGCAAGCCAGGGTATCAAGTTAATTTGCAAAAGTAAGTGTGGCACAAACAGTGTCAAGGAAAAAGGGTTTCCAGGGGTCTACAATGGATGACAAAAAACTAAATGGAAAACTAGCAGGGAAGGAAAAGGTGGTCACAATTGTAAGTAATATGACAAACATAAATGCTGTAAAGGCACACCAGGTATGAGCAAAAGCTAGGGTGCATGATGCACCAAAGCTCCCTGGAAGAGAAGTGTTGTCTCCATTGTCTGTTTCAGCAACATGAGACCCTGAAATAACACCTGGTACATGAAGAACATATGGTGACAGATTTATGTACAGCCCAATCTTAGAAGCAATAGAGCTGGTAGGTACTTCACAAAGGGAATTCATTTTTACTGTGCATGCTCAAAGAGATATTTAATATCAGAATGTCAAAATAGCAATGAAAAAGGACTTTGCGAATCTGAGTTCTATTCACTTGGATGTCACCAATCAGTCCCAAGCTGCCCCTTAACCATCTTTCCTCTCCTTTGATCCCAATTGATCTTGCAGTGAACAAAATGACAATGGGTATTTTTTCTACACTATCTGTGTATGAGATAAAAAAAAGAATGTGTCTAAAAGTGTGATGAATTTTAGATGTAAAATAATTTTTCAGGTTTTGAAATAGTACAACTTTCTAAGAGGCAGAAGGACACACCAAATAAACAACAGCATGAGATGAGACTCATACACAGAACTATACTGATCCAAGCCATTATTGATACCGTCTGAAATTAATGGGGGGTAAGCCATCAAGCCAGTGGTGAAAGAAGGCTGATTAAAAGCCAATTCTATGTACTCAGTAAACAATAGGTAAAAGAAATTGGGTTACTGGGTATGGGGTGGGGTGGGGGAATCCTACTCCAGCAGCAACCACAAAGTCAGGCTTAACGTAGAGGTAATGTGTAAAGCATTTAGGCAGCACTTCAAACAGTAATAAAGTGAAGACACAACACAAGAAAAATCCCACACCAAGTTAGAAAGATATAGTGAATTGTTATAAATAAATCATGAACAAAACAACAAAAAGCCAATCAGTAGAACCATAGATATGTAATTTTAAAGATTTCAGTGAAAATAGCGGCAAAAAGCGCTAACTGTGGATATCTGGTCCCGATAGACTGGGATAAAGTCGCAAGCTCAGGACTACAGCAATGGGGTGCGAGCAGGCAACAGGGACCCATTTAGGCCAGCTGAACGTACCTTAAACCCTGGTAGCAAAGAGGATGAGTTTCACAGCCGAGGTGATGTGAGGTCCAGGTTGGAGATTCATTGTGCAGTGTTGTTTCCAAGGAGTTCCAAGGCATCAATGAGAGGTCCCACATCGTCATTGAGGTGACCGTCAGCAAGAAACTTGTGATGCGAGGGCCTTCTTTGAGGATGCATCATGCAGTGGTGGTTTTGATAGGGCTGGGGACTTAGAAGGTGACGCAAAGTCCTAGCGATGGGAAAGTCCATGCACCAGAGGCGATGGGTCGGTTTTTCTCAGGATTCAGCTGTGCATAAAAGGAGATGTGTTGGTTCTGCTGGGTCCACAGATGGGGTGGCAGAGCACCTTCAGGCCCACTTCCAATGGTCTAGGATTTGGGTGGCCTCACCTGGCAGGGTAGGAGTCACTGATGGCAGAGTTCAGGTCCTGGTTCAAGGTCATTCTGTCCCTGAGGCTCTAGTCAGGAGGCCAGGATGCAGGACTAGTCCTTCTCACCTAGACAGGAGGGCAGCAGATCAGCAGGGCAGCAGTCCTTCAGAGCAGCAGTCCAGCAGAGAGTGAGTCCTTTCAGCAGCACAGCAGTCCTTACCCCTGGCAGAGTCCACAGGTTCAGAAATGTACTGAAGAGTTGGGTCTAAGGGTCCAATATTTATACCTGGTGCCCTTTGAATTGGAGGAAGCTTCTAGACATTTCCAGCCCCCTCAAGGTCAGGCATCTCCTTCCTCTCCAAAAGACTAGTGACAACCCCGTTGCGAGAGGGCTCAGGCAGGACCTTTGTGATGTGCAAGTGTTAACTCAGAGTGGCCCATTCTGCCAACATCTATCTTCCCTTTGTCTCACTGCCTGGGAGCAATACACTAGGACCAACTGCCTGCTACACCTAGTCAGGTGACCCAGGATTAGGCTTCAGGCACCAAATGATTAGGACAAGAAGAATGCCCATTTTCTAAAATTGACATTTTCAGAATTGTGATTAAAAATCCGACTTTACCATCAAAGAGGGCTTTTAATTACAATTTTTAGACACCAAGCTTGGCATTCCCACCTGCTCACAGCTGAAAGTTATCACTTATTACATGTAATACAGTAACCCAATGTTATCCTATAGGAGAGTGTTAGAACTGGGATTTCTGGTTGGCAGAGGTATGCACCCTATCCAAGCAGGAACCACCCTCTATTCAGGGTAAGCTAGATACGCACTAAAAGATTATGTGTGCTCACCCTCTGGTTGCTTGGCACAGAGCAGTCATGAATATCTAAAGAGGCAATGTGTGAAGTATTTGTGCAACACACATACACAGTAACACAATGAAAATAGCTCAAAAATACTCCATACAATTTTAGAAAAATAGATATTTGTATGTGTGCAACAATACTAAAACAACAAAAATCCAATAAGTAGAACTGGAGTTATTAACTTTCAAAGAATGAATCCAAAAGCAGTGCTTAGAAGCAAATAGCGCTTAGGGGTTAATTGAGGTCGTACTTGACTGGGGTAGATCCAAAGTTTAGGCTGACCGCAATGGAGGGTAGATTGGCTACAAGTACTCACGCAGTTTCTGCTGAAAAAGTACCTTGCAAGGAGCAAGTGTCGACATCGAAGACTCGATGCGTTGGTTCTGATCTGTGCAGGTGATGAAGACTTCATCGACGAACCCCTTTATGATGCAGGTGCTGCATTGTTGTCGAGCTACCTGTCGTTGTCGAGAAGCGCAGTCAATCGAGGAAATGTTGTTGATTGGATCCTGCGTCAGTGTCGAAGGCAATGCTTCAGTTCAGATCGGTGCAACCAATTTGATGGTTCTGTACAGCAGAAGCTCACTTTCAAGGGCCTAGGTCTGGATTGGCACCACTTGACAGGGCAGGAATCACAGATGGCAGAGTCCGGGTGGTGTTGCCGAGTTGTAGGAAGTCTTTAATGGCCCTGAGACTTCAGAACAAGGTGCAAGCCAGTAAGCCTTTGGAGTCACTCTGGGTTCAAGTGAGATAGGCCCAGTCCTTGTCCTCAACGGGGCAGAGATCAGCAGGCAGCAGGGCAGCACAGCAAAGCAGAAAAACCGTTCTTACAAAGCAGAAAGTCAAGCAGAGTGGCAATCCTTGTAGTAGAGCAGTCTTTACTCTTGGAAGAGTTCTTCACAGGTCCAGTAGTCATAGTCCTATTCATATATCGCTTTATTCGGTGTCATGAAAAAACATCCATAAAAGCAGTTACACAAATATAAAACATACATCGGTTTCATTTCATTTCAAGTGATAAAATACAATCCAGAACATTTAAAAACATCAAATAAATTATTAAAATTATCTGTCAGCCATATATTCCGTTTACTAAATATACACGTAAAGTCCTAACCTTTAAATGTGCAAATATACAATATTTTCCATATTAAATTCCAGTATTGCCTCTTCTCAAGGCCCTTACTACCTGTGCCCCTAAGTCGTGTGAACCTATTGCCGTGTTCTAGATGCTAGTTAAAATCATGCTTTTTCTAACATAGAAAGCGGCCCATAAAAATGATGACAATCTACAACAGATTTCAAGTGAGGGCAAAGATTGTTGATACAAATAAGCAGGGCGACATTGTGCAAAGCCTAACTGACTTATAATAGGTAAAATGTACCGCTTCCTATGTTGAGAATAACATTTGCACAAAAGAACCACATGCATGGTGTTCTGGGGCATCCTGTCATCACAGGGGCAGTTTATCAGTTTTGTGGACCAATCGTTCATAGTCGGAAAAGTGCATAGTCGGCGAAATATATCCAACCTCAAACGTGTAAGAACAAATCTTTGCCGTGAATTTAAAACAGATTTAAGATATGGCTGCATATTAAAAGTAGTTAAAATCAATTGATTATTTGTAACTAAAGCTTTTGGGAGTTCAGTTATCAGGTCAAGATTCTCCAAATGTGCCATAGCTTCCCGTTTCAATGATTTTCTACTGATTGTAGCCAACAGCTCTGGCTTCTCAAAATATTCAGAGTGGTCCGTATCATGGAAAAACCGTTGGACATACGCCAGCCATGGGATGGACAAATATGAGGATGATTTGAGACAATCAGCTATTATTGATCGATTGAGGTCTGTATATTCTGAGGACCAGATTTTATGCCAAAGTAAAATGGGTTCTAGTTTGATTAAATTTGTAAGAAGAGGTGCACCAAGTTCAGAGTGTAATATATATACTGATGTACTTTTGGGAATTGCCAAGAGATGTCTAAAAAATTCATTTTCTACTGATTGCAGCTCTACACATGTCTTGTGTCCCCATATGCCGGCCCCATAGAGTGCTATGTTGATGCATTTTGCTTTTTAGATCTTCATCATCATATCTGGCGGGTTGGTTCCCAAGCGCCTTCCAAAACATCTCAGGGCCCAGCAGGCCTTAATAAAAAGGCTCTTTCTGTTTTCAATGGCCTTCCTCCACAGCCCCTCCTTGTCGAATAGGACTCCGAGATAGGAGAAAGTGTCTGTAAAATGGATCTTAGTTCCATTTATTACTACAGTTCTATATTTATTACTGTTTTTACCGCATTTCATAACAAAAATGTCTTGGCTTGATTAACATGGAGTCCCAATTTCTTCATATAATCAACAAAATTAATAAGTAATGACTGCAGAGCCAATGGAGTGCGGGCCATAAGAACAGCGTCATCAGCGTAGAGGAGGGCCGGGACTGGGCGCGTACCAATTTTCTGAAGATCGTTTGCAGTTGCCGCGAGCTCAACCCCCCACTGTTTATATATAAAGAAAACAGGAAGGGGGCCAGGAAGCCCCCCTGTCTCACCCCTCTCTCCACGCTGAAGGCTTCGGTACATTCTCCGCTTACACCAAATCTTACCTTGGCTCTGCACCCTGTGTATAGGTCTCTCAAAAAACCAATAATTGACATTTCCACCCCCATGTCTTTCAGTTTTAACCATAGCTTGTCGTGAATTACGCAATCAAAAGCCGATGAAAGATCAACAAAGGCTAAGTAGATCTGCCCCTTTTTGATCTTAACATATTTACCAATAAACATGCTTAAATTGAGACTCTGCTCTAGTGTCCCAATCCCGGGGCGAAAGCCATATTGCAGATCTGACAGTTTACCATGCAATTACACCCACTGCTGTAATCTTTCCAAGATTATCCGTCCCGCTACCTTTGCTAGAGAATCAATTAAGGAGATTGGCCTGTAGCATGCTGGATTTAAACGATCTCCTTTTTTATATATGGGCACAATAATTGATTCTCCCCATGATGGTAAAAATCCCACTTTACTACTAGCCCTTAAAACTTGAGTCAACAGTGGGCCCCACAAGTTGATGTTATCTTTGTACAGGTCAACGGGGATGGCATCTGGTCCTCGGGCTTTGCTGCATTTGCTTGCCTGGATTGCGCTAATAACTTCCTCCAAAGAGAAGGGGGAGATGGTAGAGGTTTGGAACAAAGCTACAGTCTCATTATTAATTTGCCCCTGTTCTAGTAAATCAGATATGGGAGGTGCTGAGTAAATACTAACAAAGGGATTAATCCACTCTTCCTCCAATATTGCCGCCTCAATCTTTGAGTGCCCCTCTGTGCTCCATGGTGAGGAATTAATTATCCTCCAGAATGATCTATCATCTTTGCTAATGCTGGCCTCCTGTAGGGAATCCCAAGTGGTCTCTCTTAAGTGTTGTTTCCTCCTCTTTACTGTCGATTTATAATCAGCTCTACATTGATGGACGTCACTTTGGCTCCTTGGTGTTTTATGCAGGGCCTCCTTAAGGCACTTGTGGGCTTTACTACATACGGTGTCGAACCAGCCCTTTCCCCCTGTTTTTGTCTTTCCTCTCTTGACCAACAGGCTCTCTTTAACACCCTGTGTAATGGCCAAGAAAGCTGTGATAATTTCTTTCGGAGGTGTATTTTCACTTAAACATAAATTAAATTGTTCTTTCTTATTAGATATTAACTGATTAAGAAGATCTTTTGGGTTTATCTGAGTCCAACGCAAAGTGTATCCATTGTGTCGGGCAAGTTCAATCCCCTCTACCTGTGGAATCACTTTAGCCTTCACTTGATTAAAAAACGGCACCATCGATAATTGCAAACTCAGAGAGAAGTGATCACTTAAGGATATTGAATGAGTCTGAAAGTTAAAAATAAAGCCCATGCAGTTGTTTGACAGTAAAACATGGTCAATGATACTGTTATTAGTTGTTCCGTTAAAGGTCTTCTTATGGTTCACATAAGGTGTTGAAATTTCATTAGCGAAAGACAGATCATATTTACATATTACTTCGTTTAACTTGTTGCCATATGGACTGTGTATAAAATGGGGCTGCTCTACATCCTCATTGTTTGTCACTCCGCACGTGTTGCCCGAATGGACGTTACACAAACGCTTGTTGAAATTCCCCCCCAATAAGATCGCCATATATTTTTCACTACCCACCGCAATACGCTCTAGGTCACTGTTTATTTCTTCTACGACCTCAGTTATCCCTATCATGGTGGCGTTATTATAAAAATTGATTATAACTAAAACGGCTTGTCCTTTTGTATTGCAAACCAATAATTGATAATATGGGTAGTCAGTGGCGAAAATAATATTAGTAAATTGTAAAGTATTAGCTACGTAGCTAAGCAGACCCCCTTTCGCTCTACCATACTTTGCTGGGATGGCTGATGTAAAGTATGTCATATACCCATTTAGGTGGACGTTCTCTGTGAGCCATGTCTCTTGCAGACAAATAATTTGATATCTGTCTACAAACTGTAGCCATTCTGTGGTCTGTATTTTACCTCGTAAGCCCCCCACGTTCCAAAACAAGCATCCAAATGATCTAGTTTCTTGTTGGACAGATTTTTGTGTATAAATATTTGTGGGGAGGGGTCTAAAGTTACTATTAACCAGATGGGGATGTATTTGTTTTTTCTGTGTAGTCCCCTTGTGAAATGTTTTGACAATAGAGCTTGTGGCAACGCCCACCCAGTTTTCAGTGCCAAATCTTTTCTGCCCATTCTCCTCTCCTATTTGGTGTGGCCCTGTCTCGAGTCAGTCTAGACCATCCAGCAACAATAAACATTGAAACCTATTTGAAGTTGGGATTATGAAATTTGGGAGCCTCAGTCTCTGCTGAAAACTTGGGTGTGGGCGCGATTTCTTTCCTAAATATGGGGGGGGGGGTGATAAAAATAGCCCAGAGGTCATGTGGTGATGCTGCTACCATAACTGCCCGGAGTCGTTGACCTACTCAAGACTTCATTCACCAGCTGAGGATTTCTAAAAGTCAGGACCACACAATCGCCACTCTGTTTTTGTTTCCTCTCCCCACCCACTTGACTCTTCTGACCATTTTAAAGTCATAGAATAAGTGATCTGTTAAGCCCGTTCTGCCACCCAACCAATTTAGGGACTTATCCCTCAACAAGATCCAGTTCTCCCTGCTATTTGTAGGGAGAGGGGGGACATTAGTCAGAACTACTACATATGGCGCGGCTGCTGGCGGGAGATCCAGACGATCGTATATACATTCAGGTTGGTCCTCAATTAGTGGGTGGTGTCACTGCTAGGGGTCTGGTATCAGTATTATTCCTATCCCCGTATCCTGGCCCAGGGCTGTCAGCCTCCCGCTCTCTTATAATTTTGCTGCCTATGTTGCTACAGGAGTGAGTAGTAAGTTCTTTAGCTGTGGTGTTACACAGTATGGTCTCTACTGGGGGTTCAGTAAGTACTTCAGATATTGGGAGGGCCATTGCCTTTTGGCCTGTAGACACGATCGTCAAAAGTTCCAAACAAGAATCAGTTCTTGTTTCGTCTTTCGCCAATCTAGATTGGATTCTTCCCATTATATCGTTCACGTGGTTATGAAGAGTTTTAAATGCCTCATTTAAGGCTTCTAATTTTCCAATAAATATGTTATAATTGGGATCTGAGGAGGTTTCCATCACACTCAGTTTTGTCTGGGGTAGTCCCTGCAAAGGGGTATTGCCCTTCTTGAGTGTGGCTAGGTTTTTGCTGGGGGGATTGTCTGTACCTCGTGCTCGAGGTTTTTTAGCTCGTTTAAGTGGGGGGAGTTAGATTTAGCCGGGGAAACACGGTCATCTTCTTGGTATTGTATACAGCCATTTACTTTGTTGGCCCTTACCCCTTTGTTCTCCCTTTGTTCACCCTCCCCTTTATTTACCCTCCCTAATTCCTTCCACGCTGCTGTTTCTCCCACGATAACACAATCATTGATGTGGATACAATCAGTTGTTTTAATTGGCCTACTGTCCCCTGCCCCATCCATCTCCCCATCAATGCCCTTCCCCGTTGTTATACCTCCAGAGATATTTGGGTCATTTACAGGCACCTGGGCAGTCATTCCTACAGCCATTTCACTTCCCCCGCTGACAAAGATTCCTCAACAGTAGAAATCTGTTTCTCTATGGCTCCCATTGCTCCAGTGATGTATTTTAATAGGGGCGTTTGAGACTTGTCTGGGGAGAGTATTTTTCCAGTAATGGCCAAGTGTTTTCTTTTACCCATATTTGTCAATGATTGGCTCAGATACGCCAGTTATACTTTTGTTACAGGGGTACGGTCAAGATAGTAAACCCAGTTAGTGTTTGTGCATTGGTGGGAAGAAACATACAATTATTAGAAAATCACAATATTGTGCCAATGACACGTCCGTCCACCTGTCTATCTATGATTATATACCCAGATATAGCTAACCTTGTCCCCCTCTCGCTTCTTCCGCGGCAGCTAAATAACTCGTGAACAATCTCTATGGGTCCAGTCAATTCAATTATATGATAACTAATACAATGGCGCTACGGACCTCCAGTTCGTATCGCAGCTCTTGGAGGATACGAGACACTTAAATAGCAGAGTCAATAACAGAGTCAAATTAATCTTGCGGGGTCACACAATCCAGAGTTAGTAAAAGTAATAAGGGTAATATAATTTAAGGAACTCAGTCCTGCTCGTATAGACTACTGGTGCTTAATCTCCATGCGGCGTCTTTCTTTTACTCGCGGGCAATTGGGCGGAGGGGATAGACGTACCTGTTTTTTTGGGGTTTCTTTTCCCAAATTTTTTATTGAGCAGAGCGTCAAGAACATAGCAATCACATATAAACTACATTAACAGGAATCAATAATAAGTTGACATTTTGATAAAATCCATATTAATTAACATTTAATTGACTATTCAAGCTATCTCTACAGAATTAATACCAGCAAAGAGCTCCACTTTTAATAGAACTTTCATCTGTAGCTGCCTAGTACAAAAACTTGGAACAGTAGTAGTAAAGTGTCCCAGTGCTAAAGTGCTAATACTAAAGTGCTAGTGCTAAAGTGCTGGATTTTAAACAGGAGAAGCCTCCGATCTTTTATTTAAATATTCCACATACCGCCAAACTCCATCTAAAAGAAAGCCTAAAATCCGTTTCAGGATGATATTAATAATCAATCAGATTTTCTAGATTACTTAAAAACACCCAGTTATCATTAAACTTTTTGGAAGCGCCCACTCGCTTTGCGTAGGCTTCCTCGAAGGCCCTTGTCCGTTTCATTTTATTGATCCATTTATTATAGGAGGGAACTTCCCTCGACCTCCAATTCTGAAGGATTAAAGAGCGAGCGACTAAAGAGGAGATGGCAAGGAAAGTCTCTTCAGCTTTCCTCAAATTTGACCTATCTTTGCTAATTCCGAAGAGGGCTACCTCAGCCTCAGGGGCTATCTTCTTCTTCTCAATTGCTCTGTTTAAAGTCGAAAAAATCTCCCCCCAAAGGGGCCGATTCTAGGACAAGTATAAAAGATATGTAGCCAGCCTCCTTCACCTTCTGCCTGGCAGCGGAAGCATCTGTTTTCAACCTCCGAATATCTTTTGAGTGCTTTTGGGGTTAAATATGCCAACCACCGGGATAAAAAGGCCATTCTTTTGAAGTTGGCTGCTCTCAGGGCCTTTCTCCCTTGGACACATAAGATCTCCCATTCATGCTTGGAAAAGGTACATTGCGTTGCCCGGAATACCCTTTCAAGCTGACTTTCCACCAACTGGGATTGGTCAGAGTTATGTAACAAACGATACCAATTCCCCACTCCTTTTATCTTAGCTCCGAACAAGGCTGTCACTGGTTCGGTCGGTGTGCAAAGTAAAAAATTCTGTTTATTTAAAAAATGACTGATCTGTAAATATTCGAAGAAAGGAGGCTTCCTCTGATCTACACATTTTGACAGCACCTCTTCCCAAGTTAATATCCTGTTCAGAATTAAAAAATGTCTTAGCTCTAACAGACCACAAGACTTCCAATTTTTTAAATGACAAGATTGAATTGGAAGGTCAAGATTCTTACACTCCCTCAAGTTTAAATAGTGTAGCCCTGAAGAGCCCGCCCCCTTAAAAAAGGATTGGAGCGTAATTAAGTTATCTTTCAACGTCTTATATCTTGTTTGTTCCGGAAGTTTGGAGGTTTTTAAAAATATCGGTATCTGAGAGCCAGCTTCCTGTACCATTTTATCCAGAAAAAAATTATCTTTAAATCTATTAAAAACCAGTAAGCGAGCTATTAAGTCTAAAAAAGCAGCCTCGTAATATGTCCGTGTGTGGGGCAATGCCAGCCCACCCTGTTCAGTGGTTAATTGTAAAACTGGAAACTTAACCCTTGGTGCCTTTTTTCCCCAAACAAACTGTCTAAACATGGTCTCCAATTCTTTAAAGTAATCAATATTTATTTTAATGGGTATATTCATAAAAAGGAAGACAAGTAGCGGAAGTATAGACATTTTGATAAGAGATACTCGCCCTACCAAAATTAAAGGGAGAAGTAGCCTCTTATCTAATAGATTCTTAATTTTGTCCTGCATTTTTATATAATTCAATTTATACAACTGGTGATATTGATCAGAGATATAGATCCCCAAATATCTTATAGGGTCGGGTTTTGCTGCTTGCTGCTTTAGATTAACTGGAAGGAAATCTGTATCAGTATTTAATACGAGAATTTCTGTTTTGTTTTGATTTATCTTATAGCCCCCTATTGATGGCTTTTAGCATTTGAACCTGTGACTCGTGTAGCTTGGCCACATTTCTCTGCAACTGGCTTTCTTTTAGAAATACGCTTCAATTATTAACTCCACTTTTAATATTGTGTACTTTTTAAAAATTGTGTGGGGAATTTACGTGGTTGGGTTTTGTCGTGCATATTCCTGGCTTTTACCTCGCGTCACCTTCGGCCCTCATTTCCGGGTTGTGCCACTTAGAGCCGACATTTTAGTCAGTGCGTGCTCTAGTGGGTGAGAAGAGCGGAGGCTTAAAATGCGCTCTGCGCGAGGGGCTGTTGCTTTTAGCATTTGAACCTGTGAATCGTGTAGCTTGGCCGCATTTCTCTGCAACTGGTTTTCTTTTAGAAATACGCTTCAATTTTTAACTCCACTTTTAATATTGTGTACTTTTTAAAAATTGTGTGGGGAATTTACGTGGTTGGGTTTCATCGTGCATATTCCTGGCTTTTACCTCGCGCCACCTTCGGCCCTCATTTCCAGGTTGTGCCACTTAGAGCCGAAATTTTAGTCAGTGCGTGCTCTAGTGGCTGAGAAGGGCCGAGGCCTAAAATGCACGCTGCGCGAGGGGCTGTTGCTTTTAGCATTTGAACCTGTGAATCGTGTAGCTTGGCCGCATTTCTCTGCAACTGGCTTTCTTTTAGAAATACGCTTCAATTTTTAACTCCACTTTTAATATTGTGTACTTTTTAAAAATTGTGTGGGGAATTTACGTGGTTGGGTTTTATCGTGCATATTCCTGGCTTTTACCTCACACCACCTTCGGCCCTCATTTCCGGGTTGTGCCACTTAGAGCCGACATTTTAGTCAGTGCGTGCTCTAGTGGCCGAGTAGGGCGGAGGCTTATAATGCGCACTGCGCGAGCGTGCAGCGGACGCGCGCAGCGGGCGCGCCGAAGGAGCACCTAAGGCAAACCCGTCTGCGCCCGTCAGCGTCCCGAAGGCGGCCAGCGCCAGCCACTATGCCGGTGACGCTATCCAGGACTGCGCTAGATCTATTCAGTATAACTGTAAGGAACTATTAGCACTCAACGCTTCTTGTAGCAACTGTATGAGATGGGATGCTGCATTAAACAGCTCCTACTCTTGTGTGAAGTGTGAGTTTGCTCTTTCCCTGTCCCCTTTTCCTTCTGTTGAACAGCTCAGGGCAGGTAAGATGCCGGTCACTATCAAGGCAGCCCTTATTAATGCCCGCTCGATGTCTAAACATTGTCAGGACATTTTTGAGCTACTCACGGATGCATCTCTTGATATACTCTTCTTGACGGAAACTTGGCTCACTCCGTCCTCCTGTCCAGTCATTGAATTGGCCATCCCCACCGGCTTCAAAATCGCCTGTGCGGATCGGAAAAACGGGCGTGGGGGGGGGGGTGTGGCAGTTGTGGTCAAAGAGGAATGGGAGTGTCTTTTCTCTGAACTTACGGACTCTCCTGATGTTGAAGGTTTGGATTTCTGTATAAAAATTTTCCCCCACTACTGTGTGGGTGGGATTGTGCTGTCCCATCCTCCTGGCCCTTTAGGCCCTTTTCCTAAGTTGCTAGACTCTTGGATCCTACCCAGAGCTCTGTGTTACTCTCATTTTTTGCTCCTTGGGGATTGTAATATCCACATGGACAACCTGGATGGGAATGACACGCGCGATTTTTTAGCCCTGCTGCATTCAACTGAACTTGTACAATATTTTTCTTCTCCAACTCACAGTGGAGGCCATACGCTTGATGTAGTCTGCTCCAGTTTGCCACTGTTGGTGAACCCTCCGCAGCCCGTCACTTGGTCTGATCACTATTTAATCTTCTTTTCCTGGAATATTGCCAAATGTCTCTCCTCGTCTAGGCCACGCTAGGGCTCCTCATAAAATCGATCCTGCGGCTCTGTGTGCCGCGCCGCGCTGGCCGACTGTCTGCCACACCTCCCGGAGTATTTGGACTTGGCTCTGGGGCAGTTTAATGATTGGATTGAGAAGGTGGTCTGTGATCTTTCGCCTCAGGTCACACCTCGACACCTTAATACGCCGCTGTCCAAACCCTGGTTTACGCCTTTGCTTAAAGCCCAGAAACAGCAGTGCAAAAGGCTGGAAAGAACATGGTGACAGAACTATAACATAGCTGACAAGATGGAACTGAAAAAAGCCCAAAAATCCTACTACGCGGCGATTGCTGCAGCGAAACATTGTTTTTACGCCGATCGTATCGCCATGTCGGGCAATAATGAAAAGGCATTGTTCAACATTGTAAAAAGTTATGTTTCTCCCAAAGCTATGAACAATGCACATACACCCTCCCTTGTCTGGTGCGAAGAGCTCTCTGACTTTTTTATGAATAAAGTTAGATCACTCCAATTGCTCTTTAACACACCAGTAGCCCAGACCTTGCAAGTGCCCGTGGATTTCAATTCCGCTTCTAACACGGAAACTACTTTCTCCTCTTTCTCGGCCATACCCCTTGCTGAGTCTCTTGCTGCCATGACCTCTTTAAAATCGGGTTCCCCTCTAGATCCGTGCCCCGCCATACTTATGGCCCGCACAGCTCAAGTCATTAATCCTCTGGTGAACCAGCTGATTAACGCATCCTTAGGGTCAGCCTCGGTTCCTCCCGCATGGAAGCATGCCATGCTGGTCCCTCTTATAAAAAAGCCTACGCTGGACCCCCACATCCCCTCCAGCTATCGTCCTATCTCTTTGCTTCCAGGCGTGGCCAAAGTCTGTGAGAAACTAGTGAATAAACAACTGACCTCCTACATTGAACAGCAGGGTCTGTTGCACCCAGCTCAATCTGGATTCCGTGCTTCTTATAGCACTGAGTCTGCCTTGGTAGAAATCTCAGAGGCCATCCGGGAGACGCTAGATGCTGGGGGCAGGGCAGTTTTGGTCCTTTTGGACCTATCTGCCGCCTTTGATACTGTTCCCCATGCTCTTCTCCTGGCTCGATTACAGAGGCTCGGTATCATTGGTGCCGCATGGGAATGGCTAAAGTCCTTCCTTGACGGTAGAACCCAGCAAGTTTGGATCCCCCCTTTCGCATCTACTATCCAAGCTGTGCAAACAGGGGTCCCTCAGGAATCCATACTGAGTCCTCTGTTATTTAACCTGTACATGACCCCTCTAATCCAGCTTGCCGAGGATCTGGGCGCTAAAGTACCCAGCTTTTATTCACTTGGAAAAAGCACGAGTCTGCTACGGCCCACGTCAGAACCTGTCTGTCTGCTGTGTTCAACTGGTTCACTTCGGCCCAGTTGAAATGCAATGAAGATAAAACAGAGATACTGTTCTTTGGGGAATTTTCTTCGCTGTTTTGGCATGACTGCTGGCCTGCTGATGCCCCGTGACCATCCCCTTCGGGTCTTCCTGTGAAAAATCTGGGGATCTGGTTCGACGAAAAACTTAGCTTTGTCAATCAGATTAGAAAATTGACAGGTACATGTTTCGGCATTTTGAAGATGCTCAGAAAATTTCTGCCCCTGTTGCCTCTCTCCGCCAAAGAAACAGTTGTACGGGCCTTAGTTACCTCCCGTCTTGATTATGCCAATGCATTGTATGTAGGTCTCCCTGGCTTCCTTATGGATAAGTTGAAGGTGGTGCAGAATGCCGCTGCGCGGCTGCTGACGGACTTACCCAAACACACTAGCGTGAGGCAACATCTCCGCAGTTTGCACTGGCTGCCTTTAAAAGCTAGGGACTTGTTCAAGGCTTTGGTTATGGCCCATGCAGCACTCTATGAATACGGTCCGGTGTATCTGAGGAAACGTTTTTTGTTCTATGTCCCGGGCAGACTCTTGCGCTCCTCGAATACGTGCCTGGCCTCTGTACCCAAAATCCGTTTGAAAAGAAAGGGGGGCAGCTCACTGTCTTATTTGGCGGCTAAGTCATGGAACTCTCTTCCCCTGGAGCTCCGTAGCCTTCAAAACCCCTCTCAGTTCAGGAAAAAACTTAAAACTTTCCTATTCAATTAAGCCTGTTTTTCCTTCTGTTTCTGTTCTCATTTGCTGGGCTCGCGCCGGGACACTCTTTTGAGTAGCCGTGCGCGTTACAAATCACCAATAACATAACATAACATATTGATTCGAATTTCGTAAATTCCCTCAACACCAATTCCACATTCTGGCTATTAGATCTCAAATATAAAATGATGTCATCTGTGAATAGCTTTAATTTAGCCATGCCCACGATTGGAGGACTAACTGCGGCATTATCTCGCATTCTAATGGCCAATGGCTCTATAAAAAATGTAAATAACATGGGGGACAGCGGGCACCCTTGTCTTGTCCCCCGATTGATTTTAACTGTACCCGCCCGCTTTGCATTTATTACCAGCTGAGCCTGGGCCCGCTGATAGATGTTGCGAAGCATTGAAATAACCTGAGAAGGGATGCCAAACCTACCAAGGGTAAAAAACAGAGTGTTCCAATTTACCAGGTCAAATGCTTTTTCAGCATCAACCATCATAATACAAGCCGGGATTGAATTGGTGTTACAGTAATCCAATGCTTAAGAATTTGGTATTTGCTGCCATTGATCTCCCCACTATAAACCCGGCTTGATCTTTATGGATTATTTCCTGTGCAGCAGATGAAAAGCGTAGCGCCCAAGCTTTCATTAGAATTTTATAGTCCGCGTTGAGGAGGCTAATGGGTCTATAAGAATTGACGTCTTTGGGATTCTTATCCTTTTTCACAAAACATACAATGACCGCCTCTTTGAAAGAGGAAGGCACCTTTCCACCATTTTTAATATAATTAAAAAGTTTTATCAAAGGTGAATTCAGTTCTTTTACAAATACTTTATAAAATTCTATGGGGAACCCATCCTCCCCACACGCTTTAGCTCCGGCCATAGATTTTACAGCAGCCAGAACTTCTGAGCTTACTAAATCTGATTTTAGCTGATCTGTCAAGGAGTCAGAAAGTTTTGGAAGATTTACATTATCAAAATAATCCTGTATATTTCCTTCCCGACCAGATATTGCGTAGTATAGAGCTGCTGGTAATGCTCCAAAAAGATCTGCTCAATCCCCTCTCTATTTAATGCTACATCTCCGGTCTATCACCTTCAAGATTTGAGCCTTTTCTTGTCTAGTTTTTGTAGCGCTGGCTAACAATTTTCCGACCATTTGACTATCTTCATAAACCCGTTGTTGATAGGTTCGAGAACTGCTATTCTCTTCTAGTATAAAGAATTCCCTCAGAGCTTTTTTAGCGTCACCTAGCTGAATCTGGATCTGTGTGCTTTCCACAGCCAGCTGTAATTCAGCTATTTTAGCTCGTCGAGCTCACGATTGGGCAGCTGAGAAAGAAATAATTTGTCCTCGTGCCGCAGCCTTGATCCCACCCCAAACCGCAAAGGGTTCTGCCGTCTCCTCATTTAGCCTAAAATATTCTAGGATCCATGTTTTGAAACCTTCGATCCATTTCTGATCCTGCAAGAGGAGACGGTCCATCTGCCACCTGGACCGCTCTACTCTTGCCTCATCAGTCTCTACTTCAAGCCAAATGTAAGAATGGTCAGAAAAGGCATTGGTCCCAATATCCGTCTTCAAAATATTCAATGATCTGGATATTAAGAAGAAATCAATGCGAGATGCGGTCTGATGTCTGTGTGAATGGCATGTGTAGCAATTTTTATCAGGGTTAGCTGTTCGCCAAGGATCTAATAGCTGATAGTCGTGTCTGATAACTTCAAAAATTCTTTTAGTTATTGGTTTCAATTGTTTTTTATTTTTATTTGAAGTATCCTTTTTTAAATCCTGTATGTAGTTAAAATCTCCCCCAATAATAATCTGACCAGGGGCACCCATTAACAGCTCATTGATCTTGGTCAAACCTGAAGCATCATCAAAAACCGGGCCATAATAGTTAACAAAATTTAGAATTCTCCCATTAAGTCTCACAGCTACCCATAGCCATCTCCCCTGTGGATCCCTATGAATTTGATCGAATTCCCAAGGCAAATTTCTCGAGAAATAAATGGCTACCCCTCTCATAGCTAGTCCAGCTGACGCAAACAAGGCATCAGAAAATAGCCTCGGCAACAAAAGTTTAGGTGAATTGGTCTTCCGATGTGTTTCCTGAAGAAACAAAACGTTAGATGAAAAAGAGGAAAGCCACCTGATAAGACCACCATATTTTTGTCTGTTGAGTATCCCGTTCACATTGACTGACAAAATACTACATTTACTGATAATTTCTATTTCTTAGAAAAGCTTGATATCTAATCAAAGGTAAAATCCTGTTTACTCCACTCTTTGTTCTTATTGCTCGTGCTCTTTTTCCTGCTAGAACCCCCCCCACCACTAGCCATCCCCCCTCCCAGAAACGAACCCCCTCCCCCTGAAATATGGAAAACCCCACTAGCCACGCTAGCCACATTCCAGCCCTCCCTACATACCTACTGGGTGTCATGGAACTACCCCGTAGGTGACAGTGCTACCCCCAACAATGAAGAAACTCAAACCTCACTATTATGGACACAAGTTGTCATCAACTACCAGAGGAAATTTCTTTGAGTAGACCCTGAGCGTCTTCTAAGTTTGAGAAGAGATGAAACTTCCCCTTTACAAGAACATGAAGTTTTGATTGTTGCGCTATTGAGGCCTGAGAGCCCTGTGCTTTAAATAAATACAGCATTTTTACAAATTCCTTACGCCTACGTGCTGCCACCGCAGACATGTCTGAAAATATACGACATTTAGTAGTCTCATTGACAGAAAATTGTCTTTGCTGTATTGCCTTTGCCAGAACTCTCTCCTTAACACGGAAATCGGAGAAATTTACCAAGATTGTTCGTGGTATTCTCGAGTTAGGCAGGGAGTGAGCGGGAACTCTGTGTGCCCTTGTGATCGTTAAATCTCCATTGAAGTCTGGAAGAACCTTTTGTTTAATAAACGTATCGGTCCATTGGAGAGTTTGGGACCCCTCGATCCCTTCTGGAACACCCACTATTCGAAGATTGGACCTATGAGAGTGGTTTTCGAGTTCTTCAAGTTTGTTTTCCAGAAAAGACTTACTTTTTGCCGCTTCATTCGCCTTCACGAACATGTCGGTCATCTGATCCTCAAGCTGCGCAATTCTTGTTTCCGCTTCCTGTAATCTTGCTGGGAAACCAGCCACAGCCTCTTCAATTTTGCCTATGCGAAGGTGAAGAGAGGCAATCTCAGACTCTTGTGATTTTTTCGTCTCCCTGATCTCTTCCAAGATAAGATTCAGCATATCTCTTATATCCAACTGTTGAATAATACACTCTGTCGAGGAGTTGCAGCTATCTTGAAAAGTCTTCCCATCCGGCTTTTGATTCACAGCTAACAGGACTCTGATCCCCAGTCCAGTTCCATCCTTCCGCTGCTCCTGTTGCTGAGGGGAGAGCGGAACCTGTGGCTGCAGCTGGTTTTGCGCCTCTACTGATGAAATTTCTGTATCTTCAGGTGATGGCAATGTTGACTGTGCCTGTTCATGCGATGTACCCGCTATTTGGGCTGGCATCGTATCCGAGTTGTTTAAAGAGGCCCCCAGATTTTGCGGTACAAGGCCACCTTTGGAAAAAGAAAATGAAGCCTGTTCAGCCGTCTGGGCCTGCAGTGGTGGTTGGGATATATCCTTTTGCAATTTATGCGACTCTCCTGCAGCTTCCTGTGATTTTATTGTGAAGCTGGGGGGAGCCAATAAAGATGTTTTTTTGAAGAAAAGAGGGAAGTCCATAGTGTTTTTCAGATCTTTCTTATGGCCCCCAGTTGTTGAACCATCTTGTTGTTCCCCCACTAAAGGTGTCGCTATGGACTTTTTTTCTCCCTCAAATGTCTTGTCCTCCAACTGTACCGGGGACAAAAGCTGTTCTTCTTCTGAAATTTCAAAGCTGAAGTTTAAGCCAGATTGATTCGCAATATTGTTGACTCTGGCCGCTTGCACTGCCGCCTTTGCCTGGGCTAAACGGGTTTTAGCTTTTAGTCCAGCTGCTGAATCTGCCTTGGCTACAACACTTGTAGATTTCAGATGTTTTCCCATCTCCCCCTCCTTTTTTTTCTTTCTTTCCTTTCCTTCCCTTTAGATCTCCAGACTCAGTGTCCATATATATATAAAGAGTATGCCAAGTGCCTCTCTGGTCGCATAGAGTTATCACCAGATTTCTAACAAATATTTTATAGCATAACTGATCTTGGAGAGATCTTCATACCTCCATCCTCTGCTGTGCATGACAAAATCGAGGCTCCTGAGCATTAATCCCGCATTAACACTCCGCCGGTGCTCCCGCTCCAGTCCTCCTGCAAAGACCCTCACGTCAAGCCAGAGCAAAAAAAAAAAAAAAAGGTTCCACAGAAGGGGTTGCAGCACAAGTTGCAGCGCAGGTATGTCAGGCAATCCCAGCTCCCACCTCCTGCCTCCTGCTCCTGCTTCAAGACTCGGTCTCGATACTTGTCTAGGCTCCAGTGCTCTGCCGGTATCCCCCTCGTCCTTCTTAGTTCTCACCAAGCCAATCCTGCAGCAAAATCCGAGCGCTGGGTGCCGACCGCATCGATTACAGCTGCCGCAGGGGGGAGAGGAAGAGAGCCGCGGACAGGAGCCGTGGACAAAATCTCCGTTTCCTTAGCGTGCGAACCACGCAAAACGCCGAATCTCCATTGCTGGGGGCGGAGGCAGCGTCACCTGAGGCTACACGAGGGTGTGGTTTTCCGTAGCCATCCTGCGATCGGATAGACGTACCTTGATGGAACCCCAAAGTCTTGTTCAGAAACCAAGATGGGTGGACCGGCCCCGCCTCCTCCTGTCACCGACAGGCGCAGGACGGGCCCGCCCTTGGCCCGGGCTTCGTCCGGGCACGGCCCTCGCGCATCCCGGGAGCAGTGCCAGTAATTTATGCGCATCTAGTGCAGCGGTGATTACGATGAGCCCAGGGAGTTCCTCTCCTGCACCCTCGCACTGGGTCAAAGCTCCACAAGTTGCTCCGTGGCAGGTCAGCAAAACAGATTACGTGTCCTCCAAGTTCTGGTGACTTTCCCGCGCTGCGGGAGCAGTGCCAGTAATTTATGCGCTTCCGCCACAGCGGCGTTTATGATGAGCCCAGGGAGTCCGGGAAATGGAGTCCCCACTCAGGATTCCTCTCCCGCACCCTCGCTATGGGTTAAAGCTCCACAAGTTGCTCCGTGGCAGGTCAGCGAAACAGATTACATGTCCTCAAGTTCTGGTGACTTTCCCGGGCTGCGGGAGCAGTGCCAGTAATTTATGCACCTCCGGCGCAGCGGCGATTATGATGAGCCCAGGGAGTCTGGGAAATGGTGTCCCTGCTCCGAGTTCCTCTCCCGCACCCTCACACTGGGTCAAAGCTCCACAAGTTGCTCCGTCGCAGGTCAGCAAAACAAATTACGTGTCCTCCAAGTTCTGGTGAATTTCCCGTGCTGCTGGAGCATTGCCAGTAATTTATGCGCCTCCGGTGATTACGATGAGCCCAGGGAGTCTGGAAAATAGAGTCTCTGCTCTGAGTTCCTCTCCCGCACCCTCGAACTGGGTCAAAGCTCCATAAGTTGCTCTGTGGCAGGTCAGCAAAACAGATTACGTGTCCTCCAAGTTCTGGTGACTTTCCCAGTAGTCTATTGGTAGGGTCAGTGGCACAGTACTTATACCCAGTTGTGCCTTTGATGTAGGAGTGACTTCAAAGCAGGCCCTTCAAGTGCACAGGGCCCCCTTTTTTCCAAGCTCTGGCTCCAGACTATCAGTCAGGGATAATCAGCCCTTTGTGTGGGAACCAGGACAGTGCCTGAACAGGTGTGTCAGCTTCCCCTTTCTTCCTGCCCGGTAAGAGCAATCAGAATGCAGATGAATGAGATGAGTTCCTTCCTGTGTTTGTGGCTGTCTAGAGGGAATGCACAAAGTGTGGCTGTCATTCACCCCAGACATGTATTGGAGACAGGCTGCAAGGCACACAGCAGTAAGAGCAGAGAAATGTCCACTTTCTAAAAGTGGCATTTCTAAAACAGTAATGTTAAATCCAACTTTACCAGTAAAGAGGTTTTATCATTACCATTCCAAAGATATGAAACATGATTCAGCTACTCTTTTTTAACCTGGAATTACAGCTTAAGCGTGTTTTAAGGAATTCTCAATGTTGGCATTAGAGAGAAGTAGGCCTCATAGTAATGAAAAACGAACTTAGCAGTTTGTCACAACCAGGACATGCAAAACTTAAAAGTACATGTCCTACTTTTTATTTACACAGCACCCCACCCTTTGGGCTACCTAGGACCTACCTTAGGGGTGACTTTTGTTTAATAAAAGGGGAGTTTAAAGGCTTGGCAAGTAGTTTTAAAAGGGAAGTCAAAGTGGCAGTAGACTGCACACACAGGCCATGCAATGGCAGACCTGAGACAGGTTTGAAAGGCTACTTGTGTGGGTGGCACAATCAGTGCTGCAGGCCCACTAGTAGCAAATAGATTATAGGCCCTTGGTATATGGTATACCACTTTACAAGGGACTTACAAGTAAACTAAATATGTCAATTGTGTATACACCAATGTTAGCATGTTTAGAGCAGAGAGCACATGCACTTTAGCACCACTGGCCATCGGGGATAAAGTGCTCAGAGTCCTAAAGCCAACAAAAAGAATTCAGCAAAAAGAGTAGACGAAAGGCTAAACGTCTGGGGTGACCCTTCAGGGAGGGCTATTTTCCACAGAAAGGTAGCCCTTGCAGTACCAGGACATATAAATGCTGAAAGTACATGACCAACATTTGAAATACATTGCACCATGCCTTATGGGCTGTTGAGTGCCTACTATGGGGGTGACCTACATGTATTATAAAGGAAGGTTTAGGCCTGGCATACACAGGCTGCAATGGCAGGCCTGAGACATGTTTAAAAGGCTACTTAAGTGGGACACAATCAGCGCTGCCGATCCACTAGTAACATTTAATTTACAGGTCCTGGTTACATGTAGTACCACTTTATTAGCAACTTTACTAGTGACTTACATGTAAATTAAATGTGCCAATTGGGTGGAAGACAATGTTATTATGTTTTAGGTATGGAGCACAAGCACTTTAGTATTTGTTAGCTTCGGTAAACTGCACAGAGTGCTAAGGCCAACAAAAACTAAGTCAGTAAAAACAGGAGGATTGAAGGGAAAAAGTTGAGGGAAAGCCACGCCAAGGATGTCAGGTCCAACAGTCCTCATCCACGTTCTGCTCTTGCCATTTCTGGAAAGAAAAACCAGTGTTTATCTCAATTTAAATCTACAATCAAACAGGTAAAGATGAAAATCAAGTTTTTCACTAAGTTCAATTGACATTTATGTAAATGGTTCTTTAGGCTAGTAGTCCACTTGGGCTTTGTATTGCAAGAACCTGGACAGTAAATTAAAAAGTGATTGAAACATCCCTAGTGATATATGATCAGCATTGGTACTGACACTCATGGTGATGGTTTTTTCTATATATTTTGAACTATAGATGAATGCTGAAACATTTCCCTGGTGACACCAGAATGTAGTACTTAAATATACATTTGGCCATGAAAGAGATATTTAATAGCATTGACATCAGGGGTCATTGAACAAAAGCAACCTCCAATGTAACGTGGTTAGTTTCTTGCTAAACAGAGCATAAGAGGCTCTGTTTAGCAAGACATTACCCCGTTTCAGAAAACTTCTAATAGTTAAGGATCACATCCCATTCTGAAATAGCTTGCATCCGAATATGGACCAAGGCACTGATAAAATGTTTATTGCAGGAGCAGCAAGATACATTCGTAGAGAAGCCCATTCAATGCAGTAAAGCAATTAAGGACATATCTTTCTACTAAACTCATTTGGTTGTCAAACAAACAACATCAATTTATAAATAAACCCGATTCCACTTAGAAAAGTAATTATATTTTCAGGTAAGAACATTATTCACTTTTGGAAAGAAAACATCTACAACACAAGAAGCATTTTGTTGACTAATCACATGTGAGTAAATGATATTTTCAGCCAAATAGTCTGTTGTTTGTCTTATGGAGAATGGGGGTCTTTTCAACAAAAACACTACTCTGTTTATGGACAGCATGATCTGTGCAAGAAGAAAATACTTCCATTCAGAGGTATGTTGTTTTAGGAGATAATAACACACAACCTTTGTGAAACACAAGTACCAAATAAGCTGAGTCATATGTTTTTTCTATGTGTTCAATTACAACAGTTTTTTGATTTATTTATTATGGTACCTGCTGCACAGTAATCTCCTTGAGGTGGTCACCCTTTGTTTTTCATTTGATTTGGGATACACCTCCTGGTAATTTTAAACTGCTGTCCAGTGCCCAGCGTATGTTAATATGTACCTACTGTGAATAAATCATCAAAAGCAATTTTCACAGTTTTGGGTTTAACTGTTCCCCTAGGAAATACTAGTAAAGAAGATTAAATCACTATTTCTGCCTTATCCAGTAGGAAACCACTCCAGAAAAAGTTCAAGAGCTTTTCCTAACTGTTTTAATAATTCTATTAAATGGTAAAGACTGTATTTTTCCGATTAGTCAGGAAAAATACCTACCAGAAAAGTTATCTTTAATCTTTAAGAGAAGTCAGCAGTCCCAACCCTCCTGGGACCTCCAAGGCTTTCCTCTCCGGGAGCTGCAGGGCAGGTAAGTTTTATGTTTTTGAATGATTGGTGCATGTGTGTATGTATAAACATGTGAATTTGTTGTGAGTGAGTGTTGTTAATGAGGGTAATTGTGCATGTTTGTGAATGCAAGGGTGTGAGTGAGTGCGTATGTTGTGCCTATCTGGCCTGCCCATCCGACCTCATGCCAAAATTACCATACGCCACTAACGCTGCCTTATTTAAAGTGATAGCCTCCATACACTGTAATGTGCTATCTGGTATAGGTGGGTGGGTACTGTGATTTTTGGGTTGTTGACCCTGTGATTTCATAATGCAATCTAAGATGCTTCTATCTGCCTTACATATATATTGGTAAATTAAAGCATAGTATTTAATAGTGGGGGTGTAATAAAGATACTTTTCCTTTTCTATAGAAACAGCACAAGCTGGACAATCATTTATGGAGTGTTAATATTGCGTGCCAGCGGATGGTGATTACTAGCCCACACCTCTTTCCCTGAGTAAGCCTTGGATTGCTATGTTCCGCTACCTTGAGAGAGTCAAGTGCCACAATAGGGTGCTTGGTTCCCAGTAAGGGGAAATTGTGGACCTATTACTTGTGTAGGTCTCATATCCTTCACCGCTAATAACCAAATTTCCTACAAAACGGTCCACATCTTTTTTGAAAATCTGGTGCCAAAACAGCTCTTGCCTCAAAAGAAACAAGCAAAGAAGTTCTGAAGGGCTTTAACAGTCATATTTAACTATAATAAGGAAAAAGAGAACTTTGTATTGTGTAATATTGCCAAATGGCCCTAAATTTATTTTGGCCTCTGCTAAGAACCAAACTACCCACTCAGCCCCTATCTCATAACATTTTTAACTTCGGGCTTATTCTTATTTCTCCTGGCTATGTTCAGTGCTACAAGTGCCCCAGCAAGGCTTGCTCTATTGCAGTTCCAAAATATATGAATTTATACATGTGCATTCACTTGGACGCTCGCATTTGTTAAAGAGACTATTGCTTACTGATTCGTTATCTTGCATAGAGCTTGTTATTCAATGTATAAGAGAGGTCTAGCAAAGATCAGCTTTGGGAACAGTGACATGTTTCTCCTTAAACAGAATGAATTCATCAATGAAGTGTCCATGAGTGATATATTGCTGTGAATATTTAGGCCTCGGTGAAGCCTGAGATCACTGCAAAGCACTTGTGATGCCACTAGGCCAATGGACAGTGGCTCATCATCCTAACCTGTGTGGCCGATCTCTAGAGTCAACCATGTGTGTGAGACACCCTTCTCTTTAAGATACATTCAAAGGGCAGAACCCTTCCTGTTTATCTGTAGATGTTCACCATAGTTGCTCTTGGTCTGCTTACGATAATGCAAACAACTTGATCGGTTGCAAGGCCCGGGGTGGGGGGTTGGAAACTGGCGGAGAACTTAAGTAGAGAGGCTGGATAGCTGCCTAGACTCCTTTGTCTCGTGACTGTTGGGTAGAATAGTTTTGACGATGTCTATGTAACTGACTTTGCCCTTGGTTAGGTTTATGGTGTGGATAGTCAGGAAACTGTTCAACAAAACACAGTTTCTCCACTGAAAGAGATCGTCTCCGCATTCTGATATCAGATGGATTTCTTGCAAAAGACCACTGTGCATCCCAACGTCCTTTAGACACAAACTCCGTGGTGACGTACACACAGTTACAGCAAACTTGTACGCACCTCTTTTCAAACTGAGAGCAAAACATTGGCGCCTAAGGTTTCGTATTGCAGACATTTAACACCCAAGGAGTTTAGCGGTCTTATATTTTCATTGCATTAACAACGGATACAAATGGACCTCTTTATCCCTTCCATTGTATCGAAAGAACAGCACAGGTTGCGTAAACCCTAATTCTAAACTACTAATTGTCGAATTAGGCACTTGAAATAGCATCGCCCACCGACAACGCTTCGCTGGGAACCCCCAGAACGTTAAATATTAAAAGTAATCTCCTGTAGGGCTGCAGGTGTGAGCAGTGTCAGGGTAAATGCATTACAGACGTTTGCTAATAATGAAAATGATTGCAAGCTTGGATGAAAACTCTTCTTGTAACTAATTTCAAGCAACGTCGTAAGACAATAACAAGCTTTTAACCGTTTCTTTTTTTCACACTAATTACGCTTAATATTCCCTGTCACATTAGTTTTCATGGTGATTATAGTTCAAAACTTTTGCAATTAGGATGCAGTTAATGTTATGAAATATTGTAATTATTTCTCATTGTGACACCTCAATTGAAATCGACGTAACTACCACACAGATTAACCAGAGAAGGCTGGAATGTGGCAAATGAGCCGATTACACAAAACTATCACTAATTGCAGTTTTTTTTTGCTACATGTTCAAGAAGTCTTCTTGGATACAGTTATACAGAAAGGGACACAGACTGAAGTAAGGTTTTTTGTGAGCTCGAAAGTTGGCCTTCCTTTGCCACAATGACACCTTTTTAGCACACTTTGGGCATGCTTCAGTAATTGAAACAGGAGGCTATGAGTGACAGACCTTTTCAATATTGGAACCCTCTTTTTAGAGTTCTGACGTATTTAAATATTCCACAAGTCTCAATTAAAAGACGCTTTGTAACTTGGAATATTTTAGGATGAGGATACAAAATGTGTGTGGCTTTCAGGTTGGGTTTGATAAGTACACATAAATGCAGTACAGAAAAAGTGTATTTGTGAGCCAGGAGCAGTTTTCGTATTCTATATCGCAATATAAATTACTTTTTGTGAAGCTGGATAATCTGATGAATAAGGGTACTTTTTGTAATTTTTTTCAGTCCCTTATGTCAATTACTACCTTCGTGTCCATTCATTAGTTAGAGGAAAATAAATAAAGGTGCCTTGTTGACAGAGGTGGAATTAAAGGCCTCCATACCTCAAAAAATGAATTAAATTGTGGGCAGTAGCAATACGACAGATCAATTTAATTTAATTTAATGCTCCTGCAGGAGGGCATGCCACATTTATTAGGGTATCTAGTTTTGTAATGAATCCTCTCCAGTTCGAGTACGATTTTGTTGATTGTGCCATTGAGCTTGCCAATAAATCCTACTTGTAATGGACTGTGATGGATAAAGGGCGCCATCGCTGACCCAGCTGTTGACAGGTCTAACTGGTGAAAAGTGGAATGACAAGAAAGTAACTGGATTATATGAATCCGAGTAGACTGCATCCCCCCCCCCTTTTTTTTAAAAGAGATCACTTAGGCTTCTAGTTTTGTAGTCTTCTATTTCTTTGTTGCGTGGTGACATGGCTTGGTGGACTGCACCAGCTTTCATAGTTTTGTTTCTTTTTTCCATTATAGACCTAAAGGTTTACTGATTAGGATGGACAGAGTCTTCGAGTATCTAAGATCCATTTGAAAAGGTTCTTGATACTGATCTTATTAGGCCTTGTCTAATGAAAAAGGAGTTCACAGCCTCATCTAAATAGAATTGGAAAGCTACAGTACTACTATTAATGACTTCAATATTTTGAGCTTATTATAAAAAGCTTGTTTATGTTGCATTCTTGGATGTGTTTTGTTAGTGTAAAATGTAAAACTAGGCACCTAATGTATGAAAATAAGGTTGCAAAATACTGGTTGCAAATTGCAAGCAATATTTTTGCAACTACTAAAGATGTTTAAGAAAACACCTTTTCTATTAATAGGTTGGTTCTTACAAATTCAACTTGAAGTGGGTAGCAATCGGACCTTCCTCATGAATATTATTAACATAGATCTCAAATTGTGACTTACTATGACTGGAGGAAGAAATATTGTGGCCTGTTTAGGGCAGCAGGCCACCATGTCTGTGATTGCTTTTAAAATAAACAAAACTTTTCTAAATGCACCCCATTTTCCTTAAAGAAAACAAGAGTTGATTTAAAAAAATAAATGTTTTAAAAGTTGGTTTAAGAGTTGGAAGTGGTTCTCTGAATCACTGCCTACACATTAACAAACATTTGCTATTACATTCACAAAGCAATGCGAATGCATTACCTTTCAGGTGTCTGTAAATTTTTAATGTTTTGCAACAATATTTGTGTTGCAAATATTGATACATGAGATACCAATTCAGTATTTGGATGGGAAGCCTACAAAGCCTTTTCTAGAAACTGACTCCTAAAATGAGATTAGTACATAAGAAAAGAAAATCAACTGTCAGAAATACCGAATTGAAGCATGTGCAATGTCTAAATGCTTAGTACATTTGGCCCTAGTTTGATTGTACATAGGCATTCCATGCTAATGAAAGCCTGAATTAGGGATACTTTTCATCTTTATGAATTTTCCTTAAAAGTGTTTTTAATATTGTACATCAACACCTACTTGCCAGATTTCTCAAAATTATCACTACATAGGAATTAGATTGAGTTAAATCCACGGGTCTTGCATGTTAGTGCTTTAAAGTGAATCCAATAATCACCTATACTGGCTTAGTTTTCAGAACGTGGATAGTATGGAGCAATCAAAAGTAAACTTCTCTTCAGGGAAGATCTTACACAACTCTCCATTTTAATTTGATGCAGCATAAAGGCACTTAATTGTTCAGTCTGAAAACATTCTTCAAAATGTCTCATTTTTTATGTCTGCAGAACTATTGATTCATTAGCACTTAAATATAAAGCTTATTTTCTTTAGTAATTATCACATGCAAAGAAGCTCAAAGGCACTGTTTGCTTTGGTGATGGGGATTACAGCTTTGTAAAATGTATGGTAAATGATCAATAAGAGTTGCTGCTTCTACATACACAAACATCTAACCATTTTCTAATGATAGCTGGAACGTTCATAAGAAATACATTTGCTTAACTCTGCTTTCATAACCTGAATAACAATGCAGCTCCATACAAATGCATGAGGTATAGCAAGCTGTTTAAAGCACAGTAGCAAGTGAGAAACATAATAAGAATAGCAAAACAAAAATAAAGAACATAGGACACCGGTATCAAGTGCTATGGAATAGGGATATTGTCTAAATGAAAACAAATGAAAATTGCAACTGAAAGTGGGAAAGTTGTTCATATGCCCTACTAAGGGAAACGGATGGAACAACGTGGGCGGAGCCGCGTGTGTCTCAACAACGCAAGCGCTACCACGCATGCCTTAACCATGTATATGCATGGTTATGACAGTGTGCGTCTAGCTGCCGGAATGGGTATTAGCAGGAAGCAGGAAGGATCGGGAGAGGACGTGATGAGGTAAGTGGGGCTGGGTTTTGAGGGGGTTGTAGTGCTTGTAATTTTGACACAATAAGACACACCTGGACCCTACACTCCCAAGAGGAGTCAAATGCACTACTGCACCTTTAAACAACACACGTTTAACAGCACTCCCAAAAGACGAGGCGATAAAACAAAACCCAGCACTCTCTTAAGGCGAGGCAAGAAGGCAAATTCAGGTGCATTTAAAGTGACACACACATGTTTATTAATTCAATATATTAGAAAGGAAGGCAAAATATATCAGTGAATGCAGACTCCCAAATATCAAGTAGTTCAAGTGCAAAATCAGAATAAAATGCAGCATATATACATGTAGCAAAGAGCAAAGAAACTTAGAAATTATGTACATAAAGTAAGGAACACCTCACCGATCGATCATGCAACATCCTTGCCAACTCAAGCTGGAGAAGCCCTTCGACAGCCCAGGAAGGGGTTCGATCGGGACCCAAGTTCCGTCTGTTTCACAGCAGTACGTCTACTCTGTGATGAGCTTCTACCTGCCCCCCCAAAGATCTCCAGCTTTAATACCTTTACTCAACGTGAGGCGAAGATTCTAGAAACCTCGCCCCCTTCTGTTGGAAAAAACCGAGCTGGCCGTACTGGTTTGTGTCAAGGTCAAGACAGAAGCTGGCCAGGCTCCTGTATTTTGACTCCGAGACAGAGCTGTACATTCCTCACATTCACTGAAAGGTATCAAGTACGCATCCCACACAACATGTTCCAGTTCACTCTGATCGGTGAGGAGCGAAAAACAAGTGAAGAGCAAAAACATGCCCGCCCCACTTTGCAGCTACATGCGAGCACAGAAAATGGAGTCTGTTACACAAGATGGAGTCAATTATGCCAAATGAAGCCAATGGTCAATATATCACTCAATATCAGTACATTGGTGGGGGTAGCTTTTAATTGTTGGGGTAGTGTTAAGGGCTGGGGGTCGGGGTTGTTTTCAGGGCATGGGGGTCGGAGAAGATTTTAGGGCTCAGGGGGGTCAGGGTAGTTTTTAGGGCACGGGGAGGGTCGGGGTAGTTTTTAGGGCTTAGGATGGGGTCGGGGAAGTTTTTAGGGGTCAGGGTGATTTTTAGGGCTTTTGGGGGACAGGGACGTTTTTAGAGCTCGAGGAAGGAGGGGGTTGGTTTTCAGGATGGAGAGGGTTAGTTTAGGTCTCAGGGTGGGGGTTGGGGGGCTGTTTTAGGGATCTGAGTGGGGGCAGGGATTGGGGTACTTACACTTACCTGAAAAGTCTTAACCACATGTATGTCTTTGCCATAGATGCCTTAACAACGCATATTGCATTGTAAAGGCATATATGGTAAAGGAATATGCATGGTTAAGACTTGCGTGGTTCAGACTGCATGGATCCAGCATGCGTGGCAATCACACGTGTGGCTCTGTCACACAACCGCCCTACTAATGCTGACAGTAAGCAGGTTTACAATCAGTGATTACATAGCACTTAACATCATTAGGACTTGATAGACGCAGTCATGTCTACCTTCCCACATACAAACATGTTTGGAGCACATTCTATCAACCTAAAAGCTTTGTAAAGACTTGGCTTCAGATAGGTAGTTTGCACAAAGAGGTATCCATTTGTGAATGTAGGTTGATGAGTGGAAAATGCTTTGAACAGTATGTGAGGAACAAAAAAATGTCAGCTGGAAACCACCAAAAGGAGGATGGATGTAGAAGTTTATCCCATTGATGACTTTTCAAATGGGTACAGCAATTAGTTAATGTTTTGTCTCTCAAGACATTCAGCGGGACATAAATGAAGGGTGTCTAATGAAGGCCCCACAAACACACTTTACCTTTCTGGAACCCAGCGAGAAGCAAAATCTTCAGTGCGGTCAAGACAATACAACTATCCGACAAAGATATACATTGGCCTAAGTAATACTCCTGCCGCTTCTGCTCTTTTAGATCCCGCAACTACAGCAGAAAATATCTCACAATGTTCAGGTAAACTTATCTTGTTAAAGGGTTTAGCAATTATAATTGGTTTTATTTAGATTGGTCTCAGCTTTCCTATCCTCTTGAAATATATTGCAGGGACCTTCCCCAATGTTAACAAAACTTCCACAGTCTTCGATGAAATGCTCAACAGTGTCTTTTGGTCTTTGATATTCGTGAACCTCCTGCTCTGCAATTCGACAACTGAATCAGATGCAACAGACATGGTGTTCTGTATATTTGTACTTTAACTGCTGTATTTATATGGGCAAGCTATTAATATGTTCTTATTATCCAGTGTCCATTTAACATCAAAAAGATCCAATCCTGCAAAACCACCTCATGAGCTTCAGTGGAAGTATACAGACATACCATTTTAGCAAAGCACATGTGACTAAGGTCTACCTAGTAGCGTACTGTGAGAAGTTGGCCTGGCATATGCTGTCCACTAATTGTAGTGGGCACCTTGCACCAGTCCAAACAACCCCTTATTGGAGATAGGTTAAAGACAACCTTATTGAAAGCTATCCTAGTGGTAGCTATGGAGAGCAGCCTTCAGGCTAAGTCTTGAAGGAATGTAAAGCAGCTTGTTTTACCAGTCTATAATCTCTTGAGTGACCAAATGAAAGAGCACCACACCAGGTATATATTCAAAATATATGTATTTATTGCTAAACACACCCCTCTAGTCTCTTTATGAGGCTAGAGTTCGAAGTACACAAGTTATAAGTTATTTAAACACAGTAATAGCACAAATACACGTTTGGGCCCTAGGGGCGTACCAAACCATATACCAATAAAGTGGTATAAGAACCACGACTGAGCTAGACACTAGGCCTAGAGCCTCTAGAAGTGCTTGGACCACAAGGAACCACCCAAGGTAGTGACACAGGGGACCCACGGGGACGCGTGCAGTGTAAATACACAGCCGCGAGACGCCGTTAACTTCTATGGAGAAAGTCGCGATTGGGAAATTAAAGAAAAGGGACACTTAAAGGAGGACTTGGAGCAAACCCTTTGAGAACTAGGTCGTTCTAGAGTCTCTACCCACGGGAGCACCGGAGTACTCTTGTTACCTCACCCAGGGAAGCCGGGTGCATAGGTGCCTTTCGGGGTCGGGTTTCGTCGTCGATTTGAATGGTGATCTGCTGCAAAGTGCTGCTGGCGACCAAGTGGAAAGTGTCCGGGTGGATCCAAGAGTGGATCGGAGATCTGAAGAACCTGAAAGCAGAGGGGACAGAGTCTGGGTCACTAGCCAGTGACCAGGAAGGCGATGAGCAGATGCCCACCGATGTCGAGTGCTTCAGGTAGGTTTGACGGTCGTCTTGACTCTTCAGCCACGAGGTCCAAGAGGCGTTGTCGGTGACCAGGAGCAGGATTCGGGCTGATACACGATGTCTGTCGAGTGCTGAGGTATCGGCGACCAGATTGGACCCAACAAGCCTTGGCAACGGCAAGTCTCAATGTAGATGAAGAATAACGATGATGCAGACCAGCAAGGTCTGAGGAACTCACCCAGCAAGGGTAAGTGAGGGCAAGCCTGGAGCAACCAGGGAGCCTAAGAAGAAAAGGATTGGCCTTCGTGAAGGGCTACTAGCCAATGGGCTAGCGACCACGAAGGAGCCTCGAGACGGTGCACGTGGAGCTGGCTCACAGGACACTCGTGGAGTGGACGCCAGTGATCTTCGGTGCAGTTGGTGCTGGAGGCTAGGGATACTCGCAGCCCAAAGCACGACTTCGTGGAAGACCCAGAGGAGGATGCACTAGCAAATGCGTGCGGTGTCCAGGGTCACGGTTCCACATTACCCACGACAGCTACGGGCCTCAGCTTTGCTGGGGACTCAGGGCAGCCTCGGGGAAGTCTGGAAATCTACCTCTGGTGATGCAAAGATTTCGGCGTCCGACGGGAGCTTAGGCTATGCAGACCAGACAATTGCTTCTTTGGTGCCTGCCAAGCAGGGGAGTCACTCCTTGACCCCAAGGGAGATTCTTCTGTCCTCTAGTCTTGAGTAGAGCGTCGAAGGTCCAGGATTCTGTGTCAGAGTTTCGTCCAGGGATAATCTAAAGTCCTAAGGACTGGGTTCCTATACTTATACTAAGTTTAGGGGTTGGACTACTCTGTGGCCCCACCTATGGGTGGGTCAGGGCAGAGGGGTGGCTACACCCCTTTCCCTTTGTCCAGTTCACGCCAAAGCAGGGGCTGCAAGCCCTGATCCGGTTTGAACTGGGGTATGCACTAGGGACACCAAGTGTGCCCCCAGTGCAGGACTTCAAAGCACCCGAAAGTGCTCCCGCCCAGCCCCAATACACACTATCCTGTCTGGGGAGGTGGTCACACCTCCCTGGGACAGGAAACCTATTGTCCAGGCCTCCCCTGCAGGAGTTTCGTCCAGCAGCAGGAGGCCAGACTTGTGTCTGTGGCAGCAACATCCATTTTGTGATGCCAGGGCTTTAGAAAGAAGTTACCGGCCAGGCCAGGGTTAACATGTCTCTCCCTCTAGAAGGGTGGAATGCTACCCCCGCCACCAGAATTGGCGGGGGGTTAGTATTCCAAGATGTTTGACACCAAACACGACATGTTTCGGTGCAGCCATTCCAAAGTTAGCATTTAACGCGAGGTTATAATGCGCTTAAGAGTATATGGTCAGGCTGCACTACAAACAGCATCAGAGAAGGGTCTCCGAACGCTGCAGAGGGGCCCTGCTCATGCAGGGGCACCCTCTCACATAGGAACCATGCACTCTGCCTTCAGGATTGATAAGGCCTGCCATAGGAGTGACTTATAGGTTTATATGTGTGTATGTATATAGTGATATAGGTAACCTATATCACAGTAAGGGGTGCATGCACCACCTTACCCAGGCTGCAGTAGCAGACCTGTGGTGTCAGTTTGGATGGCCTTCCAGGGGTGGCACAATACATGCTGCAGCCTCTGGTAGGCCTCTGAGGTACCTATGCCCTGGGTACATAGTATACCATATGCTAGGGACTTATAAGGGCACTCCAGATTCCAATCAGTGATGTGCCTAAGGCACATGGAAACCATTTTAGAGAGGAAGCAGCTAGGCTGGGGTTCTGATTAGCAGGGCCCCAGCCAGACTAAGGTCGAAAAACAGTGAAGCATCAGCAAAAAGTGGGGGTACCCATGTGAAGCAGATCCTACTCTCCTACACAACCCCCCAAACGTAGGGACATTAAACTAACCTTGCCCAGTTAAGTCTTCATGTTCTAAGTGGAAGTACCTAGAGAGTCCATCTGCATTGGCATGGTTACTCCCAGGTCTATGTTCCACTGTGAAGTCCATCCCCTGTAGGGAAATGGACCACCTAAGGAGTTTGGGGTTTTCACCCTTCATTTGTTTTAGCCATAAGAGGGGCTTATGGTCTGTTTGAACAAGGAAGAGAGTACCAAACAAGTATGGCCTCAACTTCTTCAGAGCCCAGACCACAGCAAAGGCCTCCCTCTCAATGGCTGACCAACGTTTCTCTCTAGGGGTCAGCCTTCTGCTAATGAAAGCTACTGGCTGATCCTGACCTTCTTCATTCAATTGTGACAGTACAACCCCTACCCCCAATTCAGATGCATCAGTTTGAACAATGAACTTCTTGGAGTAATCAGGACTCTGTAGAATGGGAGCAGTGCACATGGCCTGCTTCAGGTCATCAAATGCCTTTTGACAGCTAACTGTCCACTGAACCTTTTTGGGCATTTTCTTGGAAGTTAAGTCATTCAGGGGTGTCACTATTGATCCATACCCCTTGACAAATCTCCTATAGTACCCAGTCAGGCCTAAGAAGGCTCTCACCTGAGTCTGGGTAGTTGGAGCAGTCCAGTCCATGATGGTCTGGATCTTGCTCTGCAAAGGTTGAACCTGGCCTCCACCCACAAGGTGGCCCAGGTACACAACCTGACTCTGCCCTATCTGGCACTTGGTGGCCTTGATAGTCAGGCCTGCCTTTTGCAGGGCCTGTAAAACATTCCTGAGGTGGACCAGGTGATCCTCCCAGGTGGAGCTAAAGACAGCAATATCATCTATCATCAATAGAAACTTACGGTCATCTGGGGCCAGGTTGGTCAAAGTTCCAGCCACAAAAAGGGTGAGGTGGGGCGACCGAGGCTTTATTGCGGGGGCAGCCAGGGCCTGGAATGATCTTCTAGTCTATCTCAGAAATACAACAGACCTGCTGGTCTTCAGGAGGGGCCTGAAGACATGGCTGTTTGACAAATAACCTTCTTTTTCTTGCTTTGGCTGGGGGAGTGGTAACTAGCGCCAGGACACCCTCGGGTAATCGAGCGCTTAATAAATATCCTTAACATAACATCTAGATATGCTGCACTATAAGCTTCCAGACCTGTGAGAACTGTATTCACCAACCTCTGGAAAGTGGCAGGTGCATTCTTCAGACCAAAGGGCATCACCACAAATTGATAATGCCCACTAGGGGTTGAGAATGCTGTTTTTGGCTTTGCAGCATCAGCTAGTCTGATCTGCCAGTAGCCAGCTGTCAAGTCAAATGTGCTTAGATACTTGGCTGAGGCCAAAGTGTCTATCAGCTCATCTGCCCTTGGTATTGGATGGGCATCAGTCCTAGTGACTGCATTGAGACCCCTGTAGTCCACACAAAACCTCATCTCTCTTTTTCCACCACTGGTGTGAGGTTTTGGCACAAGGACCACTGGACTAGCCCAAGGGCTATCTGTGGGTTCAATAACTCCCAACTCCAACATTTTCTGGACTTCAGTCCTGATACAGTCCCTGACATGGTCAGGTTGCCTATACATCTTATTTTTAATAGGCAGACTGTCCCCAGTGTCCACTTCATGAGTGCACCAGGTGGTCTGACTGGGTGTCAGTGAAAACATGTGTCTAAACTGATTGAGCACCTGTCTACAATCAGTTTGCTGCTGGGTAGTGAGGCTGCCTGCCAAGGCTACACCATCTACTGACCCATCATCAGGGTTCTGTGAGAGCAGGTCAGGGAGTGGGTCACTCTCTTCCTCCTGCCCTTCATCAGTAGCCATGAGCAAGCCCATGTCTGCCCTGTCCACATATGGTTTTAACCTGTTGACATGGAGAACCCTGTGGGGACTCCTGGGTGTTCCTAGGTCTACTAAGTAGGTAACCTCACCCTTCTGCTCAACAATAGTGTGGGGTCCACTCCATTTGTCTTGGAGAGCTGCTGGGGCCACTGGCTCCAACACCCACACCTTCTGTCCTGGCTGGTAAACAGTCAGCACAGCCTTTTGGTCATGCCAGGCCTTTTGAAGTTCCTGGCTAGCCTCAAGGTTTTTAGTTGCCTTTTTCATATACTCAGCCATCCGGGAGCGGAGACCAAGTACATAGTCCACTATGTCTTGCTTTGGGGGCTTGAGAGGTAACTCCCATCCTTCCTTCACCAAGCACAGTGGACCCCTGACAGGGTGGCCAAACAAAAGTTCAAAAGGGCTGTAACCAACCCCTTCTGAGGCACCTCCCTATATGCAAATAAAAGGCAGGGCAAGAGTATGTCCCATCTTCGCCTAAGCTTTTCTGGGAGCCCTTTAATCATGCCCTTCAAGGTTTTGTTGAATCTCTCAACTAAACCATTGCATTGTGGGTGATAGGGTGTGGTGAACTTGTAAGTCACTCCACACTCCTTCCACATTGCTTTTAAGTATCCAGACATAAAGTTAGCACCCCTGTCTGATACTACCTCCTTAGGAAAGCCCACTCTTGAGAAAATTCCCAGGAGGGCCCTTGCCACCACAGGTGCTGTAGTGGTCCTAAGGGGAATAGCCTCTGGGTACCTGGTGGCATGATCCACTACCACCAGGATAAACCTGTGCCCAGATGCTGTTTGGGGATCCATGGGACCAACAATGTCAATCCCCACCCTTTCAAAGGGCACCCCCACCACAGGTAGTGGTATCAGGGGGCCTTTGTAGTGCCACCTGCCTTGCCACTGGCCTGGCAGGTTACACAGGAGCGACAAAACTCCTTGGTGTCTTCAGACATGTGGGGCCAGTGAAAGTGAGGGACAATTCTGTCCCAAGTCTTGTTCTGGCCCAGGTGACCTGCCAAGGGAATATCATGGGCTAGGGTCAATAGGAAGCCCCTGAACTTCAGAGGTATAACCAACCTCCTGGTAGCACCAGGCTTGGGGTCTCTACACTCTGAGTACAAGAGTCCATCATCCCAATACACAGTATGGGGACCACTAGCTTTCCCAGCAGCCTCAGCAGCAGCTTGCTGTCTGAGGGGTTCAAGAGAGGGGCAGCTCTGCTGCTCCTGGCTCAGATCTGCCCTGGAAGGTCCCCCTGTCCCCAAGAACTCAACCTGGTCAGGTTCAAGCTCCTCTGGGACAGTTCCTTCCTCAGGACTGAGATCATCCCCTCAAGGGACTGATCTTCCTTCTGAGCCAAGGGGAAGGCACTGCCTTTACCCTACTACTCCTCCTCTTGGAAGGCACTTGGTCCATTATTCCAGAATCCAAGGCCTGTTCAGTGCTAGACATTTTGGCTTGTGACCTGGTCACAGCAAACACATCTGCAGGGATCCCCAGCATTTCTGCATGGGTCCTGAGCTCCACTTCTGCCCAAGCTGAAGTTTCTAAGTCATTGCCAAGCAAGCATTCGACTGGTAGGTTTGCACTCACCACAACCTTCTTAAAGCCAGTTACCCCTCCCCAGGAGAAGTTAACAACTGCCAGAGTATGGTCTGTTCTGACGTTGCTAGCATTGGTCACTTGGTACATCTCACCAAGTATAACTTGCCCAGGATTCACAAGGTCTTGTGTCACCATGGTGACACTTGCCCCTGTGTCCCTAAATGCCAAAGCCTCTCGTCCATTGATTAAAGGCTGTTGTCTGTACTTGCCCAGATTACTGGGACTCACAGAGGAGGTCACATCCATGCCTCCATCACAGACTAACACAGCCTGAGTGAGTTCTCTGACTAGGTCAGAGCCCAACTCAGTACCCAGGGTCAACCCTACTAAACCCTTGGCTGGAGCACTCCCACCAACTGTAACTGTACTAGGGGGAACAGGTGCCTTAGGGGAATTGGTGGGGGCTGGACTTGAGTCTTTGGACTTGGTGCAATCACTGGTCCAATGGGTCTTTTGCTTACAGACCTTGCACCATGGTTTTCTTTGGCCTTTCCCTTTTGTAGACTGTGAATCCCCACCTGAAGAAGATTTTTGGGGGCCTGGTGAAGACTTTTGATCTTTACCCTTCTCCCCACCCTTATCAGAGTTCTTAGAATCTTGCTTCTTAGGGTCACCACCTTGGTTCTGTACCTTCTGCCTCACCCTGGTTCTGACCCATTTGTCTGCCTTCTTTCCCAATTCTTGGGGAGAGGTCAGATCAGAGTCCACCAGGTACTGATGCAACAGCTGATTTTGACAGTTATTAAGAATCTGCTCCCTCATTATCAGATTGTACAATCCTGTGAAATCACACACCTTACTGCCCATCAACCAGCCTTCCAGAGCCTTAGCAGAACAATCCACATAGTCTACCCAGTCTTGAGTCTGTGCTTTTGGGTATCTCTGAACTTCAACCTGTATTGTTCAGTTGTTAGGCCAAACCCATCAATAAGAGCACTCTTCAAGACCTTGTAATTATCAGCATCCTCCTCTCTTACAGTGAGGAGCTTGTCTCTACCTTTGTCTGCAAAGGAGAGCCACAAGATTGCTGCCCACTGCTCCTGAGGGACCTTCTGTACTTTACAGGCCCTCTCTAGAGCAGTTATCCATTTGTGGATGTCATCCCCACTCTGGTAGGGAGGGACAATCTTGCTCAGGTTTCTATGGTCATAAGACCTTTCCCTATCTCTAGGGACATGGCTGCCACCATGGGACTCTAGTCCCAACTTTCTTCTCTCTCTGTAGAGATCTAGGGACTCCCTGTCTATAGCCAGTTGCTGTTTTCTGAGTTCAAGCTGAGCTTCCTCATATTGAATCAGCCTCTTTCTTCTCTCATGAGAGGATTCCCTCCTATGAGAGGAGACAGAGGTCCCTATTGAGGTGCCAGAGTGGTTAGACTCCTGAGAAGGAGACCTAGACCTTCTGGGCACACTCATAATCCTTCCTGGGGGACAAAGTGGGGATCATTCTGATCTTCCTCCTCATCTTCCACAGGAGGGATTGGGTTATCCAGGTCAGGGTCATTGTCACCCTCCTGGTCAGTTCCAGAGGGGGCTGGGGGTGTTGCTACCCCTGGCCCCATCCTCATCTTCTGCCCCACCCTCTGCTCCTACCCCTTCAGTCCCTAAGGGCCTGCTGAGATCATAAGCCTCCAACATCTCTCTAAGATGTTGGGTGGTGGGACTTTGGCCTGTCTTCAGTTTCCTCAAGTTACATAATGCTCTCAATTCCAAGAATGGGAGTGGATCATACTTGGAGGGAAGAAGCCCAGGGGCTTCTGGCAAGGACTCACTGGGTCCTGGCTTTGAAGACATCACTAGTGAGGTGTGGTGTATGCACTACCTACTCTAGTGTGGCCTACTAAACTCTCTTGAGTTGTAGAAAGGGTGTGCTATCCCTTAACACACAACTCTAAGTTCAGTAGAACTTACTGTATTCTAAGCTTAATTTAAATGTACCTTAGGTACCTTTAGTGGTTTTCAGTTGATCAATTCAATTGAGATTATCTGGTAAAACAATAGCAAGCTGGAATCCCACACGCTGCACACCAATGTGAGAAGTTGGCCTGGCATATGCTGTCCACTAATTGTAGTGGGCACCTTGCACCAGTCCAAACAACCCCTTATTGGAGATAGGTTAAAGACAACCTTATTGAAAGCTATCCTAGTGGTAGCTATGGAGAGCAGCCTTCAGGCTAAGTCTTGAAGGAATGTAAAGCAGCTTGTTTTACCAGTCTATAATCTCTTGAGTGACCAAATGAAAGAGCACCACACCAGGTATATATTCAAAATATATGTATTTATTGCTAAACACACCCCTCTAGTCTCTTTATGAGGCTAGAGTTCGAAGTACACAAGTTATAAGTTATTTAAACACAGTAATAGCACAAATACACGTTTGGGCCCTAGGGGCGTACCAAACCATATACCAATAAAGTGGTATAAGAACCACGACTGAGCTAGACACTAAGCCTAGAGCCTCTAGAAGTGCTTGGACCACAAGGAACCACCCAAGGTAGTGACACAGGGGACCCACGGGGACGCGTGCAGTGTAAATACACAGCCGCGAGACGCCGTTAACTTTTATGGAGAAAGTCGCGATTGGGAAATTAAAGAAAAGGGACACTTAAAGGAGGACTTGGAGCAAACCCTTTGAGAACTAGGTCGTTCTAGAGTCTCTACCCACGGGAGCACCGGAGTACTCTTGTTACCTCACCCAGGGAAGCCGGGTGCATAGGTGCCTTTCGGGGTCGGGTTTCGTCGTCGATTTGAATGGCGATCTGCTGCAAAGTGCTGCTGGCGACCAAGTGGAAAGTGTCCGGGTGGATCCAAGAGTGGATCGGAGATCTGAAGAACCTGAAAGCAGAGGGGACAGAGTCTGGGTCACTAGCCAGTGACCAGGAAGGCGATGAGCAGATGCCCACCGATGTCGAGTGCTTCAGGTAGGTTGACGGTTGTCTTGACTCTTCAGCCACGAGGTCCAAGAGGCGTTGTCGGCAACCAGGAGCAGGATTCAAGCTGGAACACGATGTTTGTCGAGTGCTGAGGTGTCGGCGACTGGATTAGACCCAACAAGCCTTGGCAACGGCAAGTCTCAATGTAGATGAAGAATGACGATGATGCAGACCAGCAAGGTCTGAGGAACTCACCCAGCAAGGGTAAGTGAGGGCAAGCCTGGAGCAACCAGGGAGCCCAAGAAGAAAAGGATTGGCCTTCGTGAAGGGCTACTAGCCAATGGGCTAGCGACCGCAAAGGAGCCTCAAGACGGTGCACGTGGAGCTGGCTCACAGGATACTCGTGGAGTGGACGCCAGTGATCTTCGATGCAGTTGGTGCTGGAGGCTAGGGCTACTCGGAGCCCAAAGCACGACTTCGTGGGAGACTCAGAGGAGGATGCACTAGCAAATGCGTGCGGTGTCCAGGGGTCACGGTTCCACATTACCCACGACAGCTACGGGCCTCAGCTTTGCTGGAGACTCAGGGCAGCCTCGGGGAAGTCTGGAAATCTACCTCTGGTGATGCAAAGACTTCGGCGTCCGACGGGAGCTTAGGCGATGCAGACCAGACAATTGCTTCTTTGGTGCCTGCCAAGCAGGGGAGTCACTCCTTGACCCCAAGGGAGATTCTTCTGTCCTCTAGTCTTGAGTAGAGCGTCGAAGGTCCAGGATTCTGTGTCAGAGTTTCGTCCAGGGATAATCTAAAGTCCTAAGGACTGGGTTCCTATACTTATACTAAGTTTAGGGGTTGGACTACTCTGTGGCCCCACCTATGGGTGGGTCAGGGCAGAGGGGTGGCTACACCCCTTTCCCTTTGTCCAGTTCGTGCCAAAGCAGGGGCTGCAAGCCCCTGATCCGGTTTGAACTGGGGTATGCACTAGGGACACCAAGTGTGCCCCCAGTGCAGGACTTCAAAGCACCCGAAAGTGCTCCCGCCCAGCCCCAATACACACTATCCTGTCTGGGGAGGTGGTCACACCTCCCTGGGACAGGAAACCTATTGTCCAGGCCTCCCCTGCCGGAGTTTCGTCCAGCAGCAGGAGGCCAGACTTGTGTCTGTGGCAGCAACATCCATTTTGTGATGCCAGGGCTTTAGAAAGAAGTTACCGGCCAGGCCAGGGTTAACATGTCTCTCCCTCTAGAAGGGTGGAATGCTACCCCCGCCACCAGAATTGGCGGGGGTAGTATTCCAAGATGTTTGACACCAAACACGACATGTTTCGGTGCAGCCATTCCAAAGTTAGCATTTAACGCGAGGTTATAATGCGCTTAAGAGTATATGGTCAGGCTGCACTACAAACAGCATCAGAGAAGGGTCTCTGAACGCTGCAGAGGGCCCTGCTCATGCAGGGGCACCCTCTCACATAGGAACCATGCACTCTGCCTTCAGGATTGATAAGGCCTGCCATAGGAGTGACTTATAGGTTTATATGTGTGTATGTATATAGTGATTTAGGTAACCTATATCACAGTAAGGGGTGCATGCACCACCTTACCCAGGCTGCAGTAGCAGACCTGTGGTGTCAGTTTGGATGGCCTTCCAGGGGTGGCACAATACATGCTGCAGCCTCTGGTAGGCCTCTGAGGTACCTATGCCCTGGGTACATAGTATACCATATACTAGGGACTTATAAGGGCACTCCAGATTCCAATCAGTGATGTGCCTAAGGCACATGGAAACCATTTTAGAGAGGAAGCAGCTAGGCTGGGGTTCTGATTAGCAGGGCCCCATCCAGACTAAGGTCGAAAAACAGTGAAGCATCAGCAAAAAGTGGGGGTACCCATGTGAAGCAGATCCTACTCTCCTACACGTACATTTTGAAGTTCATACAGGAAATCATAATTCCAGATGTTCAGAATAAAAAGCAGAGGGAACAGAAAATGCTGGTGAAATTTCCTAGGTATATCCCTGAATTTTTCAATCAATGTGTTTCCGACATTTGCTAAAACCACCATGGTAAATTCCTCACTTACAGTCAATGTATTCTTTGGTCTTAAGGTTAAATCCAACAATGCTTGTAAATATTGGAATACTTCTCCTCTTTCTCATGTGGATATTGTAAAAGGAATCTAACACCCTTGAGGGATATTAATATTTATCATAGTATCATATTAGAAGAGATTGAAATGCTGTAGTTTAGTCATTAGACATATAAAGAAACACTAGAGGGGCGAGTAATGACTAAAAAATAAACATTTATTCATGCATTATATTATTTGATAGAATTCAAAAAAATATTATCCAAAGATACATAAAAGTTTTTCTTCATTGCAAATGCTGTAATGGACAAGCTACATAGAAGAAACAACAAACAAGAAACCATCTATATACACACAGTTCACATATTAAAAAACATGATTGGACCAGTTGTACACCTCATCACAGAGCAAAGACACTGAAAATAGATCTTACGAGTAAGTACAATTGATTAAACAAAATTGACATTTGGCTCCCATCAATGAGTCAGAAGCACCATACTCAAAACTAACAGGTTGGCACAGAACAATGTTTGTCTCACTGCTAATGCAATGTCATCAATAGGACAGCTGCAAACTCCAAAGATCCAGCCTTATTGATATCGAACCGTGGTATCCCTACAACAACAAACAACTGCCTGATGTCAGAACCAGGAGAGCAGTGACCAAACTCGTCTTAGTTCAATATTTAAATGTTTAAATTAACGGTTTATATTTTGGCATTCGACATGTGTATCAATTTCAACTGGTTGCTACTCGCCATGTTCTGACCCCACCATTCTTTATTCCCTCTACTCTGCAGCCTAAGTCTGATGTGGAGTCCAATGCCAACCTAAGTAACCTGGCTGCTCCAAAAAGTTTCTTTTGAACCTGATTTGTTTGCTTTCTGACCTGATCCAGAGCTTGAAGAAGGCCCCACATTGCCATTTTGTTTGTCCTTTAGATATTGTGGGTCAACTTTCCAAATTTCCACAAGTATCATGACACACTCCAATGGAAATGTATTTCCTTTCTGGTCTCACAGGTATTCATCTTCTGTCTCTATCACTTGGGGAATGCAAGACTTTTAGTTTTCATGAACACATGAACAGTGAACAAGAAAACAGAGATAGTCAACTGTTCGTGTTTTCCAGAGTTTCTTTTAATTGAGTTTTTTATGTTATAATTTTAGAAGGTATCACAATTGGCTAGTACACACAAACAGTACAGAAAGGAAAATCACTTCTAGTAAGCTCTACCAGTATTCCAATCCGATCTCATACAAATTAGTCATTAATTTTTTACAATTGAGGATCACTAATGACTGCTGGGATTTAAAACTGCGAAGACTAAAGCCATAATATGGAGTACATGTTGGAGATTTCACCTACTTATTAGTTTTACTTTCCCTTTGAAAGCCTGTCCTCTAAACAATCCATATTCTTCAGGCATAATTACACATATTTTACATCACAAACTATGGAGAGAAATCTTCTGAACACAAAACTACAGTTGCAGTTCAGAGCTCTCAAACACAGGAGTGTTCCTTCAAATGTTTGCTGTAGTTTAGGATTTAAAATAGATTCCAAGTGTACAAAGACAACATGCAGATCCAACTCCATTGATCCGATGGGCAAGGGGAGCTGATAATCAAAAGTAACAAAGAGTTTGTCTGAGTACATTTGACTCCTCATGATGAGGAGCTTCCTATGTTTTAATGGATCCATTGTAGAAATATGGGTGACTCAGTAATATGAATAATTGTGCCCTTTTTGGCGTGATCACCCCTGTGTTTTTTGAAGACAGATGTTGCTGTTTTTTTCACTCTTTGCATTGGGGTACTGATAATCAGATCCAGTGCAAAATCTGAACTCCTAATTGGCGTATTTAACTTTTCTGTAAGGCCAAAGCAAATAGTGCAAAAATACACCCATGACATGGAAAGTTCAATGTCGCATGTGGACTGAAGCATTTATTGTGCCATCCACTAGTGTGACCAAGGAAAACATGGCTTCAGACCTACTGGTGTAGCCTGATTGCTCCAGTATAAACCTGAAGTCCGTCCTGTTAAAATAACTATTTTTGCCAGGTAAAAAAGCTTCCTTTTAAATATAAGTATGCCCCCCCCCCCCCTTTGATTGGTGCTAGAAAGTGGGACATGGATCATTTGAATGCTACCATGTCCCTATAGTGACAAGCTCCCAAAAGCTATTTTCACTGTGTTAGAAATGGGGGTCTCTAGTTAGCAGTGGTATGCACCCTGTCCAAAAAGGGGCCCTTCCTTCTAGTCAGGGTAAGGGAGTTATACACCCAAAATAACCACTGGTCACCCCCTTGGTAGCTTGGCATAAGCAGTCAGGCTTATCTCAGAGGCAATGTGTAAAATATTTGTACAAAACACACACAGTAACACAGTGAAAGCACTACAAATGGACTACACACCATTTAGAAAAATAACCAATCTGTATCTAAACCAAACGAGACCAAAACGACAAAAATCCAACATACAGAACTCAAGATACCACTTTTTAAAGGTTTAAGCAATTCTGTCCATAGAACTCTATGGATGCGGTGATTCTAGCACAAAGTTCCTTTGATGCGTCAATATCCAAGACAAAAAAAAGCCTCAAAGGAGAGAAGCTTTGGAAGACACAGCGATGCATCGATTCTTGAGTCCCAGGGGAATGGAGGCATCAGTTCTGCTGCACGAAGGAGAAGTAGTGCGTCAATTCCTTAATGCGAGGAGAAGAGATGCGTCGAAATCCAAAAGTGGCTCCTTTCTGCAGGGCGTTGCGCTGTAAACGTGGTGTATCGAAATCTAAAAGTGGCTCCTTTCTGCAGGGCGTTGCACTGTAAACGTGATGTACAGGTATGATGCATGGAAAATCTGGACGCACGGAGTCGATGCTCCCAGCGGCGAACAGGCGCTGCGTCGATACTTCGGCCACAGTGCAGCGATGCAATGGCTTTTCAGCCCCACAGCGGGGCCTGCGTCAGAGTCAGAGTGGGTGTCTCAGACGTCAGAGAGACGGTGCTCCGGACTCTGGCTGCAGCAAACTTGGAGCCACGTGAACCTGCGTGGCATCAATTCTCCCAGCTGCGAAAAGGTGCTGCGTTGATCCTTTGGCCGCAGCAATGCAAAGCATTGTTTTTTCTACCGCACGGCAAGCTTGGGGCAGGAAAAACAGGTGCGAAGGGTTGCAGCATGGATTTTCTTCTTCTTTCTGCTGCAAAGCCACCTCCAAAGACCCAGAACTGGAATCAGCACCACTTGGCTGGGCAGAACTCCCAGCAGAGTATTCCAGGGCCTGCATGTGAAGGCTTTGATGGCCCTGAGACTTCCAACTGGAGGCAAGCACACACAAGCCCTTGGAGAATCTTTTCAAGCAGGATACAAAGCAACACCCAGTTATTTTTCCTCTCAAAGACAAAAGCAGCAACTGCAGGCCAACCCTGCAAAGCAACACAACAAAGGGGCAGTACTACTCCCGACAGCTCTCCAGCTCTTCCTCGTGGCAGAGTCTCCTCTTGATCTAGAAGTGTTCTTAAAATGTTGGCATATATAATTTACTTAAAAATCCCTTGTAAAGTGGTACCCCATGTACTCAGGGCCTGTAAATTAAATGCTACTAGTGGGCCTGCAGCACTGATAAGCAATTACAGGTCCAATACTTATGCCCCATTTCAACTCTGAAGTAGGCATACTTCAAAGGATAGTCCTTGTAGTGCACAGATCCTGCCTTGCCCTGTCCTGGCTCCAGACTCACTGCAGGCGTTGGAGACAGCATTGTGAGAGGACAGGCACAGCCCTATTCAGGGGTCAGTGACAACTCCTCCACCACTCTAACTCAGGAAGGACCATCAGCCTGGTTATAGGCAATCATGATATGCAGGGAAAACATTCAGCTCGCTTCATGTGACTTTCTAGAGCCAATGCACAAACAGCCCAACTGTCAGTCTAAACCAGATGTGGATTCCACAGCAGGCAGAGGCACAGGATGATAAAGCAAAAAAATGCACACTTTCTAAAAGTGGCATTTGCAAATGCACAATTTAAAAACCAACTTCACAGAAAGAAGTGCTTTTAAATTCTGAGTTTAGGGAACCCAAACTCCATATCTCAGAATCAGAATCAGAATATACTTTATTCGATTTCAATTCATAATAAAATCATAAAAGCCACAGTAAAAACATTCATAAAAATATGTCAGTACACAATACAAAATTGTCTATACACTATACAAAATTGTCTAAACAACTGCACTTTAAAAGAACTCCCATCTGTTATTTTCTCAAAATTTTTCTGACGCATCCTAAGCGTTTTGGATCGTTAATACACGTTATGCGTTTGTAAAATAGAGACCATTACCTAATAAAACTCTTTCTTTTTTTCATTATACTTTTCAAAAGGCCAGTCATGATCGTCACACAATAAACATTTTCCATTAATTGCAGATATAAAAAGGCCGGACGACATTGCCTCCAACCCCCTTGTTTTAAAAAAGGCAGAATCCATCTAGCTCTTTCCTTTGAATATATTTTACAAAAGAGAATCACGTGAATAGTTGATTGCTTTGAGATATTATCACACGGACAATGACACCATTTTCTGGACCAATCATTAACAGAGGGAAAACTAACCAAGCAGTGAAAATAGTCAAACCTAAACCGTGTAAGGAGGTATCTGTCGTACCCTCCAATGCACCAAACCAAGTAAGGCTGGATACGATAGGTTGCCAATGTCAAATAATGCTGGATCACCGTGCATTTATTCATCTCCTGTGTGGCTCTTAGAGACTCTAAATGTGTCATACAAAGAAGTTTAAAATCTTTCCTAGAAATAGAATTCATGGTTTCTGGAGCATTATAAAAATCATAGCAATTAATATCCAATAAAAAATTTCTAATATAATTCAGCCATTTAATCCTACAAACATAGTCCAATTTCATTGTATCCTTGATGATATCTCTATTCAATCCTGTACAGGTAGATGTCCAAACTCGATGCCATAGTAATAGAGGTTGCATTCTAATCATATCCGAAATATATGGGATCCCCAGTTCGCTATGGCAATTAAAAACTGGGGAACTCTGTGGGACCGCTAAAATAAATCTTAAAAAGGTATTTTCGACTAATTGGATTGGGGAGACATCATAAAAACCCCAGATTCCTGCCCCAAACATTGCAATACTCATGCACTTGGCCTGATAAATTTTGAGAAGAGTCTCCGGGGGCCTTTTGCCCATTTTGTTTGCAAAACTAATCACTGCCGCTATTGACCTCTTAAAAAGGAGACTCCTACTCTTAATCGCGGCTCCCCAGGAGCCAGTACGCTCAAACAAAACACCCAAGTAAGAGAACGTACTGGTTGAGTCTATCCTGTCTTTCCCAACTGACAAAGTTCTACCTTTGCTTCTCCCCCTCCCACATGTCATTACAAATGTTTTTTTGACATTAAGTTTTAAGCCTCGGTTATCCATAAAACTGATATACGAGGCAAGTGCTCTCTGGAGACCCAACTGCATTCTGGCCATAAGCACCGCGTCATCCGCGTAGAGAAGAGATACTATCGGCTTATTGTTAATCCGAGGTGGATCTCTCGCCCCGGCCACCAGTTCCTCTTCTAAAGCATTGGTATATAGAGAGAAGAGGAACGGGGCCAGGACGCAGCCTTGTCTCACACCCCTCTCCACGCGGAATGACGCCGTACATTCTCCCCTTAACCCGTATCTCACCTTTGCACTGTCCCCCGAATATAATTGTATTAAAAATTGTACAAGGGTTGGATCGACTTTTAAATCCATCAGAATTTTCCACAGTCTAGTGTGATTAACACAATCAAATGCGGCCGTGAGGTCTACGAAGGCCACGTAGAGCTTGCCTTCCTTCGCTTGTGTGTATTTCCCCATTAGGAGTCTCAGATTTAAAACCTGCTCGTTAGTCCCCAACCCCTGTCTAAAACCGTATTGGACCGCGCTCAGAATGTTATTATCCTCTGCCCATATTTGTAATCTATTTAAAACAATCCTGCCTGCTACCTTCACCAAAGCATCTAAAAGAGATATTGGTCGGTAGCAGGCAGGGTTGTTCCGATCCCCTTTTTTAAAAATCGGTATAATCACTGATTCCGACCAAGACCTAATAAAACCCCTTGCACAACAAGCTTCTAAAACCCGAGTTAACAATGGGGACCATAATGTTGGGATGGATTTAAATAGATCCATCGGGACACCGTCGGGACCCGGTGCCTTACCTCCTTTACTGGCATTGATGGCCGCTAACACCTCCTCATGCGTAATATGCATCTCTATAGGCCGAAAACCACCATCTTCTTCCCAATGGTCAGGGTCGGGGTCCAAAAAATTTCCTGCCTTCTCCTTACAGCTGTATACATTTGAGAAGAAGTCGATCCAAGATTTTTCATCGATTGCGACCTCAATCCTAGCTCCATCATTATTCGAGAAAAACGGGGCATTTACTGCCTGCCAGAATGAGTTAGAATCCTTTTTAGGGATGCTTCATAAAGAGTATCCCACGCTAGATCTTTAAGTTCTTTCTTTCTTACTTTTCTGGCGAGATTATAAGCCCTCCTACTTTCTCTAATCTCCCCTGATCTCTCACAGTTCTATGGAGAGCATTTTTCAGCCTTGTATAAGTCTTGGTACAGTTGGAATCAAACCAGCCTTTTTCCTTTATAGGGGGTCCCTTACGCTGTGCTATGAGCAAGTTTTGGACCACAGTAGTAATATAAGCAAATGCCCTCAGAGTGTCATCAAAAGCAGTATTGTCTTGTAAACACACTACGATGTTATCGTATGCTTTGGTAATGATCTGTTTATTGAGCACCTCTGGTTCCTTCCTGCCCCAACGCACAGAGTATCCATTCTGGCGGTCTAAGGCAATATTTTGTGTCCATGCCAAACTATTGTTATTAAAATGAGGGCCCCGCTTAGGGGGGATTATATTAAGACTTATGGGCAGGTGATCGCTCAGCGCATTATAATGTGTTTTAAATTTATCAATCCAGGTGGCGTAGCGATTAGGAATGATTATGAAATCAAATTATAGATTCACAGCCTCTACCAATGAATGTATAATCAAAATCCACCGGAGGGGAGCACAACAGATTCGCGAAACCCAGATCATATGAGGCCATTAAATCATTAAACTTCTCACCCCTATCGGTATGAGCAAAATGAGTCATCGGTTCGTTCACTTCATTAACTACCCCACACTGCCCGGATCCAGCTTGAGTGCATGTGTTTACATTAAAATCACCTCCCCAAATCGTGATCATATCAAGACCTTTTAAGGCCCCTAATTTGTCCATTTCCTCACTAAATGACTTTAGAATATCGCCTAATTGTTCCTTCTCCGTATTATTATAACAATTGACTATGGACACAGCTATATTACAATTCAAATAGATAGTAACAATTTGATAAAATGTTGTGCTTTTACCAATTTCAATTCTTAAGACCCCCAGTAGATTTGAGATATAAACACATATCCCTCCTTTGTGTCTCCCATGGATTGACCGTATTGCTGGCGTATGGTACGTCTTATACCCGTCAATATTGACTTCATCCAGCAGCCAGGTCTCCTGGAAACATAGGATATCAAAACTGCGGATGAAGTCTATCCAAATGGAATTATTCAACTTAGATTTCAAACCTGCAATATTCCAAAAAAGCACTGCGATATCCATGGATGCACTATCAGTTGGATTAATGTTGTCCAAACTTTTCAGGGTCTGCCCCATAGCCTCCGTCCTCCTAGGGCTACTGACTATACCTTCATCACTAATTTCGGTGAGCAGGGATCCATCCATTCCCAACCCACCACTCAATATCTCACTCTGATCAATAATGAGTTCCCTGGAGTGAGGTGTTACAATTCTCTCCTGGGTAATTTGGGGTATTAGTCTTTCCTCATCAGAACATTGATCAATGGTATCAAGGAGTCAATCGTTCTCATCTAGAGATTGGAGGGGCCCAAATCTATTTGACACCTCTAAGTTATAGGTTGAATGAACAATGGGCTGGGCGAGAGGATGCGGATTTAAATACCCGTTAGTTGTAGTAGGCTGATAAAAATAACCCAGGGGGAGAACTTGTATACCTGTCACCATATTATTAGTTTCATTGCTTCTAAAAAGAATTTCTCGAACCAATAAAGGATTCCCCAAAGAGAGAACGACGCAGTCCCCTCGAAAAGCTTTCCTACTTGTACCCACCCAGGGGACACGTCTTACCATCTTAAAGGCAAAAAACATCTCTCTAGTTAAGCCCACTCTTTTCCCCAAGCAATGAATAGCACTATTCCTCAGGGCAGTCCATGATTCATTACTCCCCTCAGAATAAGGGGGCACATTAGTCAAGACGACTGTGTAGGGTGTGGCAGCAGGGGGCAAATTTAAGTTCTGCAGTCTAGACGGATAATCGTGCACGTTTATACTGTGAGGCCTTGAGCTAAGGCATAGATCTTTCACCGAAAGTCCACCTTGCTGTTCTAATGATCTTCCTTTTGCTGCCTCACTTGGAGCCACATCTTTTGGCAATGGTTTACATCTTAGAGTTCCATTTGGACTCTTGGATCTTGAGACACTAAGCTTCCTGGCCCTCTCAACAATCTGACTAGCAGAACTAATTGAGCTAGCTGATAGAGACTGGTTAGAAGACTTTAAAGCACTGCCCTCTCTGTCATCATTTATCTGGGTAATGTTCGCTTCCTTTACATAATTCACATACTGGTTCTTTATAATGTTTTCCAACCCCGCTTCTATTTTACCTAATCTTGCCTCTAGAGTACCAATCGATTGTCTAATATACTTAGTAAGATCGGTTATCAGACTTACTATCCCGTTACTTTCAATAGGAGGGGGGGCATTACCCTTACTTTTATTGCGTGTGGCCAAGTCTTTTTCTTTACCTTTACCTTTGTAATTTAACGAGATACCTTTCCCCTGCTGTTTGTCGGCTGTAGTCTTGTTTATAAGGGGTACCGAGGGGACCTGATGGATAATTGGCAGTTGATTTCCAAATGATTCCTTCACTTTGGAGTTGCAAGATTTTAGATGGTGGGAGTAGCTCCGGGTCTGGATCGCTAAGTGATAACTCATCTCTGTTAGGCTGGATGCAACCATTTAAAGGCTCCTCAACCGCATTGATTACGGTAACAGCATCCGTACTCTCATTGTGCTGTAGATCAGTTGTTTTACTAATTATTAAAGCACCCTGTGCATCCTTAGTTAGGGACTCCTCAACGGTGGATATCTGCTTTTCAAGAGCTCCAACCGCCCCCGTGAGGTATTTCAGCAGAATCATATTAGCATCTTTTGGTTTACTAGTTGATTGCACTGTTTGCCCAGAATTCATTGTGCGTAGCTTCCTTTTACCCATATCCACTATATCTCAACAGCTAGAAAACTGCAGGATACACCAGCCCTTATACCCCAATAAGTAGAATGTATCACTCTATCCTATATACGTTCCCCTCTACTTCTCCGCATCAATTCTATAACAAAATCCGTTAAATTCCTTATATGAACCCTCTTTCATAAAAATACAATGATGTACGACAAATGTCTAAATACAATTGTTTACAAATATTACTAATCTTACTCTTGCCCCATACAATGGAATTTAAGGATGTGGCCCAGCCCAGCCTCTTTCAGTCTCTGACGGGCTCAGACGGGCCCGCCCTTGGCCCGGGCTTTGCCCGGGCACGGCCCGCGCGAGTCCCACGCCGCGGGGGGAGAGGCTGCACTTTGTAGCGCAATGGAAATGCCTCCCCCTCACCTGCGGTAGCGGAAGTGGAAGGACAGAGTCCCCTGTAGCACCCTGGGACTCGTAGTCCCACCAGGGTGGATGGCGGCCCCGAAACGTCTCGAGGGAGTATTGCGGCAATTAAAAATGAGGAAGGTCACTCTGGGCTTAGGCTCCCGCCAGAGTATACAGGCATAAATCGGAAGAAAGCGGACAAGATGCCCCCTTCAGTTCCAACGCGTCCCGCGCCGCGGGGGGAGAGGCTGCGCTTTGTAGCACGGTGGAAACGCCTCCCCCTTACCTGCGGTAGCGGAAGCGGCAGTACAGAGTCCCCTGTAGCACCCTGGGACTCGTAGTCCCACCAGGGTGGATGGCGGCCCCAAAAGCATCTCGAGGGAGCGTTGCGGCAATTAAAAATGAGGAAGGTCACTCTGGGCTTAGGCTCCCGCCTGAGTATACAGGCATAAATCGGGAGAAAGCGGCCAAGATGCCCCCTTCAGTTCCAACGCGTCTCGTGCCGCGGGGGGAGAGGCTGCGCTTTGTAGTGCGGTGGAAACGCCTCCCCCTCACCTGCGGTAGCGCAAGTGGCAGTACAGAGTCCCCTGTAGCACCCTGGGACTTGTAGTCCCACCAGGGTGGATGGCGGCTCCAAAAACGTCTTGAGGGAGCGTTGCGGCAATTAAAAATGAGGAAGGTCACTCTGGGCTTAGGCTCCCGCCAGAGTATACAGGCATAAATCGGGAGAAAGCGGACATGATGCCCCCTTCAGTTCGAACTCCATATCTCAATCTCTTACCAATTGAAAGTTACACTTCTAAGATGTTACAATGCAGCTCCAATGATAACCTATGGGAGAGACGGTTGTTACAATAGTGAAAAATGAAATTATCAGTATTTCACTATCAGGACATGTAAAACGCACCAGTACATGTCCTACCTTTCACATACACTGCACCCTGCCCTTGGGGCTACCTTGGGCCTAACTTAGGGGTGCCTTACATGTAAAACAAAAAAGGAAGGTTTGGGCCTGGTAAGTGGGTAAACTTGCCAAGTCAACATGGCAGTCTAAAACTGCACTCACAGACACTGCAGTGGCAGGCCTGAGACAGGTTTGCAGGGCTAGTCATGTAGGTGGCACAATCAGTGCTGCAGGCCCACTACTAGCATTTGAATTACAGGCCCTGATTGTACACAGGGGACTTTACTACGGACTTACCAGTAAATAAAATATACCAATCATGGATAACCAATCACCACTACAATTTACACAGAGAGCACATGCACTATAGCTCTTATTAGCAGTGGTAATGTGCCCAGTGCTAAAGCCAACAAAAATGGGGTATAAAAATTAGGAGGAAAAAGAGAAAATGTTTGGGGATAACCCTGCAAAAAGGGCCTGGTCCACAACACTGTGGAAAGCTCTGGCTGTCCTGTGAGGAAAGGGGAGGGGGAGCTAGTTCCAGAACCAGTCTTGAGTAGCCAGGAGGAGAGGATTGCTCATTTCCCTAAACATACCCTTGGCTGGTACACAGGCATCACCTAGGGCAGAATCTGTGTTCCAGCTTGGGTTACCTTTAGCATAGGGCATTCTGGGCCAGTCTGCAGTAAAACACACCTCATAGAATGTGCTGCAAAGGTTGCCCCAGGGAACCTTTTCCCCATCGGTTATGGAGTGACCAGGAGTCATGCCCCCCCCGGCTAATGAACAGTACAAAAATGGACATTACTACCTGCTCCCCTAGAACACTTTCTGGACCTGTGTAAGAGCTGAAGGAGGACTGTACCTGTTGTTTGAGACGTGTCAAGAAACCTGAAGGGCTGGAACTAATCCCACCTGCTACCCAGGACAAAGAAGTGGACTCCAAGTGTTGACATTTCGGACTGAGGGATATCGCACACAAGCACTGATGTCACACGCCCCACTTCGCGTCCAGGGAGGCCACATCGGCACCAGCTCTTCAGCAGCTCTGCTGCCTTTAACAGCCCCTGGCTTTTGGTTGCTCGGCACCTGGGCTCTGGTGCCCGGTCTTGCCCGGTCTCTCCCGGCTATGGGCTCTTGACCCGCTGGGGTGTGGCCAGAAGCTCGGCTTGACTTTACTCCCAGTTGCCTTAGGGAGTGGCCTTTGAGCCCCGGGCAGCGGTGCCAGAGCAGAGGAGTAGCCTGGAGCAGTAAGGAGCATGGTGAGTTGTTCGGGACATTAATTTGAGGACCAATGCCACCAACGTACACGCACAACAGTGATTGGGGCAGCGAGAGGGGGTGGAGCGGAGTGGGCAGTGTTTGGTTCCTCCTCATGGCTAGTTCTTTGCGTCCCCCTCTGCTTTGAAGGCCATCTGCCACAGTGACCACATGGAGAGCTTGCGGCAAGGATTTGCGGCAAGGATTTGCGGCAAGGATTCGCGGCCAGGGGAGTAAAAGAAGCTGGTGAGCCCCTCCCAGCATTTGGAAATTTTAGCCCTCCTAAAACGCTGTACTGCTGAGTAAAGATGGGCACTGTGTGAATAGAAAAGCAAATAAATGGAGACTAAAAGTTCAATTTTTCTGGAGTGGCAACAGTGGCAGAGGAGGGGGCAGCTATTGCAGATGTGGATATGGTTGCGAGATTCAAATAAGCTCTCTAAAATACCTTAGTTCAACATATTTAAAAGTGGGAATTGAAGTCCCAAAAGAACTTTCTGTAAGCTTCAGCCCGTCAAGTAAGGGTACAGTTTGGTTAGATCCCTGCCACCCCTGGTGGTTATCCGGAGGTTGCGGAAGCTGCCCAGCCAGGTCTGTGTGCTGCTTGCAACCTGGAGGAATTACCGTCTTTCTTTTTGCCTGCCAGTGCGAACAAACTATGCAGCATTAATGCAGCCTTTCGCTGCCTCACCATACTGCAATATCCAAAAGGCCGCAAGTTGGAGGGCCAGGAGAGGGGTGGGGCCTGGTGTGAGTCCTGGTGCAGGAGAACTGAACAATTAGGCGCTGCTATAGACTGGTAAACTTACTCTACAAATTTGGAACGTGCTTGTGCCTCTTCCCTGCAGAATTACAATGGAACCAGTAATGGGGGAAGGTGAAGTGGTGCTGACCATGGTATCCATAGCAAGGGGCAAACCAATGGCTCCAGAAGCTAATTTGAGTCCCTCCCTGCAGGAGCTGCCCATTCTGGAATGGCGCAGCTTGCAGGCTCTAGTTCATCTGTCCTTTTACATAATTTTTTTCTTTTCCCAGCCATATTTTTTCCTCACTGAGTCAATAATCCTCTAACAGCTCTGGTCAGTATCATGACAGCAAAAAAACTCAGATCCGGTAGAATCCTCTCTTCCAGCCAGACTGTGCAATAAAACTAAATCCACCCATTAGGAAATAGAGCACCTAACTTGGGAGTTTTAAAAGGGAGCTGAATAATATCAGTGTACTTTCAAAAACTACCTGAAGAAACTCCTTCCTCCAGCATAGCGTCAGTCCAGTCAAAAATGAATGCTTAGATGTAAGCAGGTGAAGTTCAGTGGTCTGCGCCAACAGAAGTTGGGGGTGTGCTGCAGAACTCTATTCAGCCAGTCCAGGAACTCCACTGTAGGGGAGAAAATGCATCTTTGGGTGAATGTTGCATAGAGTGTACTGCTATAGCAGAACCACAGGTTCTACAGTGCTCTTTTGTATTGGACTATACTCTACCAGACATTTCACCCTTTCAAATGAATAAGGAGGTAGTAAACATAGGTGTGGAATTATTGCCTGAGATGCCATCGGATTACGTGTGTTTCTCTAACTCACTGATAAATCTTGAGCGTGTTTTGTCATCAATCTTGTCTCTACTGGAAAAGATCACGGATAGTTCCAATCATATCTTAGATATTTTGTCAGTGATACTTAAGGAACTACATCTAAAACCAGTTGGAGAGAGTAGCGTAGTGAGTGTTAAAAGCCCGGGAGCAAGCACTAGAGAGATGGGAGTCCAAACGGGGCGCTCTGAATTGGAAATCGAAGAAAAGGTTAACAATTGTCGGCTGACCTATCTCAGCTCGAATTCTTCTTTAGAGAACAAGATGGTTTAGGGCAAGTCGTCCCCAGTAAGGGGAAGGAATTGCCAGATCCAGCGTGGGATATGAGGAAAAGTAATGACGTTTTTCCAATATTTAAAAAAGTAAAAAACGGTAAGAAGCCAGAACCTGCAATCAAGTCAGGCATAAGAAGGAGAAAAGGAATGATTCAAAGGTTAAAAAGGAAAAGAGCAAGAAGGCTTAAATTCCTGTTTTAGGGTGCCACAAGAAGAGACCCTTGATGGTCAATCACTAGAGGTAGAAGGTCCTGCTGATTCTCTGGGTGGGGCAGCCCCTTTACTAGTTATCTCTTATTCATAAGAAGGGGTGGGGGCGACTGATGTCCCTCGAAACAAATGTGAGTAGTTGGGCCAGGATAGAATGGTGTAAGTGCAGGGCAAGGTCAATCTCCCCCTAAAGGCAGTAGCTGAGCATTTCAGGTCCGAGGCCGAACAAAGATGGGGTGGGGTAAAGGATCAGTAGTTAGCCCCTATGAGGAAGCAGAGTGGGTTCTGCAATTGGTGGAAATTTTTGCCAATATTGAATGTGTTCTTAATAAGTCATGTATTTGATCTCTTTTTTGAGTCAAATCCAAGATTGTCTAAAATTTCTTCTAAGGATATTTCTTTGGTGGTGCTTCTGAAGGCCAGTGAGATGGTTACATCATGGCCAGTTGGCTGGATCCATTTATTTTCCAGGATCGTGGCGGATGAAGTCATTAACTCATTGGACGAGCTTTGAAGGCCAAGTTTTGACATCTACCACGCATTTATACATAGGCCTGTCTCCTCCGTAATGTCAGAATCCCAGGCAAAGGCACAGGGGGAGGGTGTGAGAGACTCAATTCACCAGTCCAAAAATGTCCCCTTGTTGGGGGGTCAGGGGTCTGTGAGCTTGTTGGGTTTGATAATATCCTAATTGTGAAATCTGAAAAGGGAAGGCAGATCTTCTCCAATTGTGAAAAATTAGCAAACCAGCATGACAACACATGGGAATGGATTGCAGGCGCAATAAATGATAAAAAGGTGATATCTAAGCCCCTCTTTTCTAGATCCTGATGTTATGGAGGTTAATTTGTTGTTATGGAACATTGCAGGCCTGAAAAGGAACTTAGACTCTTTGCGGACTGCCACTGAGGAGAGAAACACTAGGATCATCATATTGCAGGAGACCTGGGAAGTGAATGAGGTGGCTATGAGTGCTTATAAAGTTTTTAGTACTGGTGCTATTAAGGGGAAGTTCGGCCAGCCCGCTGGAGACCTCACTGTAATGATTGGTGTAAAATATGACATGGTGGGATGTATATTATTTCAGGAATATACAAATTTTTGGACAGTCTCAATTTGTGACTTACAATCGGAAAAGCAGAGTAACAAGGGGTCAAAAGGCTGTCCAGATTTAATATTAATTAACTGTTATTTTCCTCTGAATAATATGCTGGAAAATCAGCTGGAAAATCAGTTGAAGGAGCTGGCACCTCTGATGGATATGGTGAGCTCAAGTTTTCCAAAGGTACAAATCCTGCGGATGGGGGATGTTAATGCTAAGATTCTCCAAAATTCAGCGAAGGACGAGTTCCAAAGGGAGAAGAAAATGCTCTGGGTATCCTGTGTCAGCATCTGGAGTATCACGGAGGGGGATGGAAGAGGGAGAAAACTGGGTCTGTTGCTAAATAGTTTGAATTTGACTACTGTAAATGGTTGATGTGTAAGGAACCAGCCCGCTCAACATACTTTTGATAATGGAAGGGTGTCTGCATTGATAGATCATGTTATGATCTCCACAGAAAGTTTTGGTATAGTTAAGGATTTAGCAGTAGGTGGTTTAGCAGGCAATGATCATAACCCTCTAATCCTTACACTGCATAAGGTTACACATTTAAGAGACATGTGGCAAAATAGTACAACTATTCACTACTTGAATGAGCGTAGACTGGTATGAACTGCTAAACTGAAACGTTACACCCAAAATGAAATTAAGGAGGTACTGAAAGCGTAGTCTACCTAGCCGCCTCAGCTCATTGTACAGGAGTATGAAAATGTAATTGCCTCCATAAGCAAAATGGCATAAGCAGGCTTAAACTGCGGCCAGGGTAGGATGGATTACTGGGCTTGGCTAAAAAACAGGCCAAGGCTGCACTAAATAAAAACATAAGGGAGGCTTTTAATAGAGGTGTGGTGAAGAAGGCATATCCAATTAAATGCTATAGGAAACGCTATAGGAAAGAGCTTAGAAGAATAGCTTGGGAACATAAGGAGAGTATATGAACTAAAGCAATTGTCTCGCTGAGATCGGGATGTACAAAGAGCTTTTAGAATATAGTGAATAGAGTGCTGGGGGTGACAAAAAGTATTGTAGCAGCCCCGGTCTCGGAGGAAACATGGGTGAGTTATATATTGGAGGTGTACAAACTTAAAGAGGTAGACGATGGAGGAGTGGGGAATAGGCAGGTTGGTGCCTTAGAACATGTGGTGGTGGAAAGCCACATGATTCTGTCAGTGGTGGACATAGAATCCATTATAAAAGGCCTAAAAAGCTCTAAGTCCCAGGGCCTGATGGCCTCTCCTCTGAAATAATTAAACTTAACCCAAGCTTGTGGGCCCAAGTCCTAGCACCGGTATTTGGAGCATTAATCAGCAGACAGGAGATACCAGGAACCTGGAAAGGCAGTATTAGGATCCCACTGCATAACAAGGGGAAGCAGGACCTACTGTCTAGCTACTGTATGATTAAGTTGTTAGATATCGCCGGCAAGGTATATGCAAAACATCTCCTGGGGCTGTTAGAAGACTGGGTAAGCGAGGCTAGCATTCTCCCTAAGGTTCACATGGGTTTTCGTATAGGCTATTCAACAACGGATGGCTGTCTAATATTAAATCTTTTGGCAGAAAATATGCCTTTAAACAGAAGCAACCTTTGTATGCGTCATATATTGATTTGTCAACAGCGTTTGACACTATAAATAGTCCCTTACTTTGGGAGAAGATGAGGAAATGGGAGTGCGCGCCAGGCTTATCAAGGTTGATTATTCAACTACATGAGGGCTCATGAACCAGGGTTGAATTGGGGGGGTGGGTTTAATGGAGCACTGACCAGAATCATTGACAACCCAAATGGATTGAGGCAGGGGTGTATAATGGCCCCCCGCTCCTCTTCTCTAAATATATTACTGATGCCATGGTACAATTAAATCTAGCTCGATAATTTCTGCCAAAATTAGGCAACGAGGCCATTTCAGTACCAACAATATGGTTTTGTTGGATCTTACACCGGATGGCCTGCAGAGGCAAATAGATGTTTTTGTAGAATATTGCAAGTGCAACAATCTGAAAATAAACATGGCTAAGATAAAAGTAATGGTCTTCTTAAAAGGGAGGGTACAGAAGAAAAGGCTTAAGTGATGGCTAAATTGCAAACCAGTAGAAGAGGTAAAGGAATATCACTATTCTGGACTTCTTTTCAGATATAACCTCAACTCTATGCCTCAAATCAACATCCAGGAGGTGTGGGTTAAGGCCATTGTAGGTGATGTATATAGGCATGGACTCAGTATTGGGCCATAAGTCCATTGAAGTGCTTATAGAGACATACAATGCTAATATCATTAGTCTGCTGTTGTATCAGTGTGAAGTGTTGCGCTTAAAATATTTTAGGAGGGTGGAAACTATAGAAATGAATGTCTGGAAGAAATGGCTTGGCCTACCCAGAGGAACCATAAATATTGTCCAGAGGCTAGAATTGGGCCTCACTAGTTTACTATTTAAGTACAAACAGCAGCTCCTTAATTACTGGTTTAGTCTTTTTATAGCTGATGAGGGCTCCTTAAGGCAAATTATAGAACTTTGTCTGCAGGAAAAGTATGCTGACAGATGGGCTACTAATCTCTTTGATATTAATGTTTCCCTAGATGTTTCAGTAGGAGTTGAACTTCAAGGGTTGCCTGTTGTACAGCAGAAACAAACATTAAAGCTCCAACTAAAAGAATGCACCAGGAGTAGTGACATAGAAGATGTGTGTAAGAGAGATAATGTGCATCATTTAATGGAATCAAGTTATGAGGGGAAAGTTCAGCCTTACCTGCAGGATATAGAAAGTGCTTATATTAGCAGGTGGGACCTGAAGGTTAGGCTGGGGCAGGTACTGGCTTTTATACGATGTAAGCTGGTTAGACAGGCAGGGTCAGATACAGTTAAGTGTAATTTTTGCAAAATGTATCATTAACCTTTTTGCATTTACTCATTGTCTGCTCGTGTTTTGATAATAGAAGAAGAAAATTACTGCTACCGGCTTTTGAATGACCAGGTCTGCCGTACAAGTCATATAATGACACTAATCCTATGATGTGATAATATATCATTGTGCTCTGCGGTAGGGAAATTCCTTTCTGTTGTTTACAAACAGGTAACTGAGCAAATTGGTCCGCCGCATTTGTTATATGGAAGGGTAACACTAAGGTCCGCTAATTATAATTGCTTTTTTGCACAAATACAATTATTGTATATTGCTTTGTCACAGATTTACCCCTAATAAAAGAGAGGGTATTTTTTTGTATAAAGCTAATACCTACCTTGCCCAACAGCACTCTGTATAACTATAACTGTATTTTGCATTACCTTCGCTTTATATTGCATAAAAGAAATTGTATTTTGCACAATGATAATTGTTTACCTTGTAGTGTCTGTACAACTTCAATTCCTACCTTGCCAAATTGTGTACTCTATAAAAATAATTGTATTTTGCAATACTGTTGCTCCATTTTGCACAAAAGGAATTGCATTTTGCATGATGATAATGTTCACCTCGTTTAGAAATATGACTAATGACATATCTTTGCGAAAATAGGTCTGAGGTAGAGCATTTGAGCTTGGACTGGAAGCAGGATAGATTTTAGTGTTTTAAATATTGGCCAGACAGTAGGTAATCCTTGCATTTTTAGATCTTAAATATCTTTTTATGGGTGTGGGTAGGGCTTGATAGTAATAGACATTTTTAGTGTAAAATGTATATGTTTTAAAGATGACTGGAGTTCTTTGTAAGTGGCATGTTTATTTTGTGTTGTGTATGTATACAAACTGTCTGTATTGCTTCTTTGGTACGATATCAAACTGTTAATAAAATCAGAAAATCTGAAGGGTCAGTATCTGGCTCAGATAAATTTAAACTTGAATCCACATGAATCATAAAGCATAATGATACTTTTATGAGAAAAGATGCGACTCCACAGTGAATTTTTAATACCATATGTGCACCTCCAAAACCCTGTAAATCAATGTCCATATAGGCTCCTCAGCCTATGAATTCAAGGGATGCTGAAAAAGTTGTGTTTCACACAGCTCTAGCCTTACCTTTTGGTATGTCATATTTATTATATATATGTGACTTTTTTGTCTTATACAAACAATATTACACTCTGACCTATGATGGAATCTATCAAGGCACAATATGGGTAAAATAATGTAGATCAAATCACAAGATCCACTTCACAAGTGCACTGTGGCAGTGATGAACTCTTCTGCATTCATAGGACTGCTTTATCCATAAATCTCTACAAATCACTTTTTGAAAGCGCAAACCATCAGGATTAAATTAACCGCATTGTTTGCTTAAAATGTCCTCGACACAGCACTTATTAACTTCCACCGTCCTAAAAGTATTGGCTACTAGTGTCAGGAGAGATTTGTAAAGATTCACATGGTGCCAGTTAACTAGAATCACACTGCCCAAGTGTATAATGAAAAAGAATATAAAGTGAATAGTTCTCCTGAAAATGTTTGGCCTCATCATTCTTTTTTAATCTGAAGACGGCCAAATATTACTGAATATCACTGTCTTTCAGTGTAAATAAAGGTCTTTGCTATGCTAGAATAGTTTCACAATAAAGTTTTGGTGTGGTTCACAGCTGTACTCATTTTCTTTTAACAAAACAGAGATAGTGGATCGAAAAACACAGCACAGACCCCCTAATGCTTGATGTAGAAGGAAGCACCATTGTGCCTTACTGCTGTGCGTTGGAATTACACTCTAGAAAATGTGACTGATACCAGTGCAGGTCACCTCAATTATAAGGGTCATTTGGATTCACCGGAATGACAGAAACGTTTGAGCTATTCGTGCTTGGGTTGTGGAGGTTTTATTTTTAAAGCCCTGTTTTGAGGTAAAGTGTTTCTTTTCTACATTGTAGCTGTATGACGACTTTGCCTGCGCATATGTTAAAGCATGTATCAACTAATTTTTCTAACTATGTTAAAGGTGTAAATCAAATTCTGTGATCTATTTTTAGGTCTCGCCTAGGCAGCGCTTGCGCTGTCTCTTCGAGACATGCTGTATACAGGTATGGACTTGAAGCTCCGCCCACTCTCCACCCATCTTTTTAATTGGCTGTTGTCACTGTCCTTTGTAAATGGTGGCTTTTTATTTGTCAATAGGCTTAGTAGCCCCTCCTTAGTACCGCCTTTTCTCTTGCTGTAACCTCCCATGAGGACTGGCCCTCTTACAGTGTTGTTACTCGGTATGTTTTATTTACAGTTTGTGAGCACTATTATGTTAAATGACTTTCTTCTATTGCAGGCACGACATGCTTTCTTGCAATCGCTTTTTTTTAAGCAGCATGGCCGCGCTTTAATTTATGTTATGTTTTTTGCTTCATGCCATAATATATTTCCTTTAAAGCCCCGTGGTTTTAAGATGTGCATTGTGTTCCTTTTATAAGCACGAGGCATGCTTCACCTTCCAGAATGGCAGCCTCGCATTTCTTTTGTAATGCGTGCCTCGCTCAAATCAATCCACACCGTCAACAATGGGGCTGCCGGCTTGCAGCCTCTCATCCCCACCCCACCCCTGGGTACCACACTTTAGGTTTCAGCACAGTGCCCGCAACTTGTATAACAACAAGCGTACGAGTCAGAGGACAAGCATGGCTGGTCTCGGAGTCAGGTAAAATGCGCTCCTTGCTTTGCATGTGCACTCTGCTTTATAAAATCATTTTGAAATGCAGGCATATCTGCAATAACAAAGACTTTTTTAAATATTGTGCGCAAGGTTTGCATTCATAAGGTTTGTTTATTTAAAAAACCCGTTCTGCCGTTGCGCATAATATTTTTAAAAAATCCTCCTGAAACATACATTCCAGACCCTCCCACTCCCCCCCTCCACAACGCGCTTTGCTTCTTTTTATAAGCGCAAGGCACTCTTCACCTCCCAGAATGGCGGCCACGCATTTCTTTGGCATGAGCAGCTCAGCTCGCCCAAATCAATCCACACAGTCAACAATGGCGTCGCCGGCTTGCAGCCCCTCATCCCCGTCCATGAACAATGAAGAGGTAAATCTCTACTTCATCCTTGCCTGTATGTTTCTATAACAGCCCAGAGGGCAACTAAGTATATCACTGTGTCACCAGAAGTGGCATGACACATATAACAAACAAGCAGCACAAGACCAGACCTCATCCCACACAAGCCACATTATATATCCGCACTCCACCAAAAAGAACAAGCATTTGAAATGCAATATGTCTCGCATTAGTTAAATACAGAGCTTTTGGCTTTGCAAATGTAAAGTAATACGGTGGACAAACAACTTATTTGTTTCTATTTATTCACTTTTGTAACAATGGCGGCACGCCACGCGGCATGTCTCCATTACTACAAAAGTCAATAAATAAAAAATTAATAGAGTTAAAAAAAAAAGTTGTTTGCCCGGCGTATTACTTTTCCATTTGCAAAGCCAATAGCTCTGCATTTAACTAATGCAAGACCAATTGCATTGCAAATGCGTGTTTCTTTTTACTTCAAGGTATAGTTAAGTTGTTTTGTAAAGTACTTGTATGTGTCAGAAGTCACGTTATAGCAGTTTAATGTGAAATACACCTTTCATTAAAGGAACGACTCTTATTACATAACTGCTTCCATTTCCAATTCACACATACCCTTTTACTTAATGTAGGGGAGGAAATTCCAAAGGTTTATGACCTGGTATGTGTCCATTAACTTTAAGTTAGTATTTGATACTGCAGATTATCTCAAATGTAAAGATTTATACGAGTTTAAAAAACATTAAATGGCCATAGCACGAGTTCTTGATTTCTCAACTGACTCAAAAATCTCAAGGATACTTCCCCAAATCTCCAGTGTTCCGTGGAAATCAGAGTTTTCTCAAATGCATTGTTTCACATGGCAGTGCAGAATAGTTTATGAATACTTTTTTTGTTTTAGGCTTTTAGAAGAGTATTACGCTGTTTTTTTTCTCCAAATCACACGTATTACAAGAAACTAAATAATGTATATCGTGACATTAATTCAAAATTAGGCAGATGCCATTTGAAACAGGGCTCTTCACATAATGCTATAGCTTTCCGAAATTTCAGATGTTACATTTCCTCAATATTTTCTGTGTGTGGCTACAATATGTCTGACACTGACATCGCAATGAACATGAGTGTCAAATACTTAAAATAAAATTATTTCGGTATTCCTCCAATGTTTGATGAGATACTTCCGTGAATACAAGAGTCATTAAACATGTGGCTGAATTTAGATTATTTGAATTATAATACCATGGCTTCCTTAAGTTGTGTAAAGCTCATTTTCAGATTAGAAAAATGTTGAGATATTTATTATATGGTATTGTATTCTTTAGTCTATTTCTTAAATACTTTTGCATTTGTTTACTTTTAAAATATTATGCACCTAATTTCACTTTTGGAAAAATAGTCCCTCTCGCCTTCAGAACTGTATCCTCCTATTCTTTACATGACCTTGAAATGCTAACATTTGAATCCCAGTAAGCCCTTCCTTACACTTGCATCCTGAATGATCAGTAGCCAAAGCACATGTTTGCATTCTTGCTCATGCAATCTGGAAAACTGCTTTCATACAGTGGGGAAAAGGTGTGCCTATCTGCAATTGACATTGGGCCTCCAAACGTGGCCCTATGTATGTGCCTACAAAATCATAATTCAAGGAACATACGGTACTGGCCAGCCACTAAGTAACACAATACAGAGTGGGAATACAGTACATCAAGATAGGGTATTAGCTGATTGATACTGAAGGGTAAGTTAGAGCAAGTATGAGGTCAATGGTGGTTGTCCCTAGAACTAGCCAGGGTGTACGGTGGTCCTAAGAGAAGTACCACACAGTCCTCCTTCATAACGTTTGATTGGAGCGCTAGGCAAAATCACAAGAAGGCAGTAGGCCATGCAGAGAGGACTGCTTCATTATCCATGAGAGAGGCTATGGAAATATATCTGTAATGTGCCTTTACCCAAATAACAGAACCCCTTGATATAAAAATGGGCCCCTTTATGTAGGCCAGTGTTATTTCGGGTCTAAAAAATAGATGCGCTTTCCACTGCTTCAGGACATATCACACCAAATTCATTTAAGCACTCAATTTATTTTTGCATCTCTGTGCTCCAAGGAACATACTTCACAATGGTAAAGAATGGACACGCTGGGTCTCCAGCAATCCATTCTAATTAACTCATGAGAAAAATGTTGGTAGCTTAGACAGAGACAGGCTCTTATTATTCCTGGCGGATTTTGGAGGTGGGAGAAAACAATGAGAAATAAACATTAGTAGCGCAAATAGTGGCTAAATATGTTGAAAACCCATGAAAGCTAAACACTGCATCACAGTTATTGTGGACAACCAACGCTACATGACACATCTCACACAGTAGGTGTCAAGGCATTGCATTGATCTTTTCTTGCAGATGAACACATTCAGATCTTGCCATTCCATTGAACATAATTAGCATTTGAACAAAGCACATAACCAAACGAGCAATTGTACAAGTAAAACTTGCTATCAACTAAAATTATACGGGTACATTTTTCACTACAGATAATGACTACATTTCATTTGCACTGCAATTATGCTAAAGCACTAATAGCTTAAATACTTAGCTCTGCTCTAATTACAATACTGACAAATTACTCAAAATATATTCTGTATTGTATTAAACAATATATCTCCAAGAAGAGGTTGTAGAACTGTAAAAAAGCCTACAAAAGGTGCGTTTTGCCTTTGATCTTTTGGGATTATGGCTGCCCCAATATATTTTAAAGCGAGGAGAACCTCAAGCAAGGTCCTTCGGGCACTTTATGTAGGGATTTCTCCTCGTTTGATTATGTGCTCTTCAATCTGTAATTCTTTAGTTTTTTAAAACAAAATGTCGAGTGTTTGCAGTGTGGAAACATAACAGGGCTTGCTTTTCTTTGTGTTCATAAAGATGTGATGGGAAATAACTGCATCTGAATAAAGTGATTATGATGCAAGTCATACCACAATTTCGCTTCCACACTCAAGGTAGTTAAAACAACAGATGCAAATTCCCTCCCACGCCAAAGAAAACCGTTCTCCACTCAGTTTGGCCAAAAAATGCTTACCCTTTCGTTCTGAAAAGTTATCATTCACAAGACTAATTTGTAAGCCAGCTTTGAATCTACAGCAGAAATAACGCATACACGTGAAACCAGTAGAAAGTAGCTGGTTTATAGCTTTCCTTTATTGATTCTTGGGTTACCCAACTTGTTGTATACTTCGATTGTCACCAAATAAGTGCACGCTTTTTTGTTTTCTTTTGTCCCCACTTCATATTCTAAATATTAGAACTAGGATCTCTGGTTGGCTAGGGTAGGCACCTAAGCCAGGCAGAAACCACCACTCTAGTCAGGGCAAGTAAGTTACACACCAATGATAAACTGTGCTCACTCTCTGGCAGACAGGCTTATCATCAGAGGCAATATGTAAAGCATCTGCGCAACACATTCACAACAGTAACACAATAAATACAGCACAGAAGAGACTTCACACAGGATTATATAAAAATATAGAAGGTAGATTGTACATAAAACATAGACCACAACGATGGGTGTCATAAATACTGTGCAGATTATGCAATTACTGAAATAGTACTTGTTATCCTGACAGTGCAAGAACCAACACAACATATAACATCAGGGCATGAAATACTGCAGTATGAGATAAAAAATATGAATCATCACATGGGTGCAATCACATGGGTGCAAGTACGCCGATCAGGTTATGAAGAGGTACATAAATTACTAAATGAGTGGTACATTTTGTATGAATCATCAATACTTTGTGTACTAGGCATGCATCATAAATCACTGGCATGTTCAGTCAATATTCAGAATTACTGTGCATACTGAAATAGTTTTTGGTGTTCTGATTGTGCAGGAAACACCCTGGCCTACAATGTGCAATACTCCATATAAGGAATCCACATGAATTATATAGTTGGTGCACGTAGTGCAAAAGGCAACTTCTGAGGGTAAAACATGAGATCAGAGTGACATTGATAACCTGAGTATCCTAAAGGTGTCCATGCCCCAAAGACCAAGTGTTCCTGGCACTACCACCTGCAGGGTGGTTGCGGACTACGTGGGTCACAGTTATCCAGGGGGTGACCTGCCCCTGATTTCACAGAGTGTCCTTCGCTCAAAGGTGCAGGGGCCCACCCAGGGCAGGACAGGCAGCTATCTCGCGAGTTCACCTGAGACTGCTTCGTGCTCAAGAAGTAGCTCTGCCAGCAAAAGTGTCACGTGACGGTGGTGCAATTCCCCAAGGGGGAAGAAGTAGCGGCGGTGGCCACGCTATTCCAACCTTAACTGGCCGGGCTCTCCTCTCTGAAGCATGCAGTTTCCAGCCGGCAACACTAGAGGCGGAGCCAGCCATCACCGCAGCAACCCAGAACACAGCAGAAACCAGCAACATGGACAAAGCCCTTTTTCTGTTGTTTCTGTTGCAGCATGCAGCGCTGCTTGTTCCTCCACAGCGCCCCTCCCTCAAGCGGTGAGCTCAAAACATAGAGCGCTGATCTTGGTAATGTCGATGGCTGTCAATGGAGGACAAGTGGACACTGTTCCCAAATCACAGGCAGCACTGGCTATAGTAGCATTTCAAACAGTGCCTGCACTTCAGCTTGGCCCCAAAGAAGCGCTCACCATGCACTGGAGGGAAAGAGAAGCGCTCAGCACACACTAGAAGTTGAAAGAGCTCACCAAGCACTGATGGTGTGGACTGCAAGGGCCGAACTCAGAGTCCCATGACCAACTCTGGGGCAGTCACCAGTCCCAGAGGAATACTTGAGGGGACATAGGGCAAGCAGGCAGGCCAGCACAATGAAGCAGGTAGCTCTATGGTAATTCCTCCTGGCAACTCAGCAGGGCTGGATGCACCCAAAGTCAATGAGCACCTGGGAGCAGGGCAACAAGCAGAAAAGCAATCCGGTGTGTCCTTTAGGCCACCCAGCAAATAGCAGACAGAAGGGCAACAGCAGAAGAGCAGTCCAGATGAGTCCTATGTGCAGTGCAGCTGTACTTCTGACAGAGGTCCAGTTCTAGTTCCAAAAGTGCTCTGAAAACATGGGGTCAGTGCCCCTGTACTTATACTCAAAATGTATTTTATCTAGGGGGCACTTCAAAAGAAACCTTAGAAGTGCACAACATTCCTTTTCAACCCCAGCCCTGGCTTCAGACATCAGTAGGGGGTAAATCAGCCCTTTGTAGAGAGCAGGGCACAGCCAATACAAATGTAAGTGTGCCCTGCCCCCCTCTCTCCCAGCCCAGGAAGACTATCAGTTTGCACATGTACCCTGTCACACCCAACACTTCCTTTGTGATGGCTGTCTGGAAAGTATGCACAAAGTGTATCTGTCAACCAGGCCTAGACATGGATTAGAGTCAGGCTGCAAAACACTAGAGTTATAAGCACAGAGAAAGGCCCACAGTGGCATTTCTTAAATAGTTATGTAAGATCCAACTACACCAGTAAGTAGGATTTATCACCACTATTTCAAGCATACCAAAAAATGGCAACAGTACTCGTTTCAGATCAGGAATGACCACTTAAGTACCTAGAAGGGAATTCCCAATGCTAGCATATGATAGAAGTAGACCTCACAGTCGTGAGAAACCAAATAGGTTGTTTGTCACTAACCAGACATGCCACACAATGAAGGCATATGTCCTACCTTTCACATACACAGCGTCCTGCCCATAAGGCTACCTAGGGCCTATCTTAGGCATGACCTATATGTAGTAAAAGGGGAGTGTAAGGTTTGGCAAGTAGCTTTAAATGCCAAGACAATGTTGCAGTAAAAAGCGCATGCAGGCCCAGCAATGGCAGGCCTGAGATAGGTTTGAAAGGCTACTTCTGTAGGTGGCACAAGCAGTGCTGCAGGCCCAGTAGTATAATTTAATTTACAGGCCCTGGGTATATGGGATACCACTGTACAAGGGACTTACAAGTAAATTAAATATGCCAGTCAGGTGTAAACCAATTATACCATGTTTAAAGAAGAGATGCACTGATTAGCAGTGGTAAAGTGCCCAGAGTCCTAGAGCCAACAAAAAGAGGGACGGAAAAATAGGAGGAAGCAGGCAAAATGTTGGGGATAACCCTGCAAGAAGGCCCAGGTCCAACACAAAGTGTCAAGTCATGGCAGCCCTATGTGACGTCACCCTGATGGCCTCATTGTGTGAAGGAGCAACAGGCATCAGCAGCTCAGTTCTCATTTTGCCATGCTGATCCAGACACCCCATCAATCAGATTTTTCACACACTTTCATTTATAATTCAATAAGCTTGAGTAAAAGAGAAAGGAAGGACAATTAGGTATGCAGTTCTTTCACCCATCTACTAATGTCATCACTGACCTTTGTCTTATTGTTTTTTACCTAACTGATGTCCTTCTTATTTATGCCATTCTAAGTGTTTATAGTAGGGAAGACTGGATAAACATTCCGTTTTGACAGTCATATTATTGGAGTGTCAGTCTTCACATATGGAAGACCATGTCTTATCTCTTCCATTTGAAAGGCGTCCACCTTAGTATGGGTTCATCTTCCTCTCCTCGCAACCAACTCTTCTCTTTTGCCTCAGCATTGCCTCCGCAACCCACTTGAGGTTCGGGCTTCACTCTGAAGGCTTTCATCTATTTTTCTCAGTTGTTTTTGTCACTCTAGCATTCGCACCACTATGATCCCCTGCTTCCAGCATGGTAAAACCTACAGTGTTTCACCATCATTGCAAAAGAGCCCTGGTCAACTGCTCTGGACTATCTTATCCACAAACTGCCCCACCAAAACTGACTTCTTACTCATGATTATGCAAGTGTCTCACCTGATATTCTTCTCGCTATCTGGTCTGGCTTTTCACCCATCCTGAGTGTTTTCTCTCACAGTTGGCTATCAGAGACATTTCTCCAGCTGCCCTTCTGCATTGCTTCTTCTACCTCCTTTGGCAATGGATGCAACAACTCACACCAGTTCAGCCAATTCTTCAAGTACTTATTAACGGGCAAAAGCCCTACACATATATAGGTAGACTTATCTGGTGGTAGGGAAATGATGTTATTGAATTATCATCAAGGTTCTAACAGTGATCCCCAGATGCTGCTCTCAGCACTGTTGCTGCACTACACCTCACAATACCAAAGGGTCATTCTCCTAAATCACCTGTAAGTTCACTTGCACCCTCCTGTCACCACACACTCTCAACCACACACAACCGGGACCAGCCGCACCACTTTTCTCCCTATCCTGCATGCTCCTTAACACCTATTCTCAACAAACACGCAACCGAAATCTGGAATCTGCTTCATGACCGCTCCTCGGATCTGCTCTTTCGCTTAGGGAGACCTGTATGACCCTCACATCAGCCCCCAACATTGCCACAGTGATCCCACCTGGCTACAAGATCACCCAGACACGACAGACCACACAAATCTAGAGGTAAAATCACCCTCATCTTCATGCAATCCATCCGCTGCACTGCCAACTCAGAAATGACCCCTTGCAAAATGGATCAACTGTCCTTCTAGCTCCACCTGATCGCCAACTACACAGCGAGGGAAACCTTCATCTAACACCCCCCAGGTCCACCAAACAATTTTGCAAACACCATCATAGATTTCATTGCACCCCTGACCCTTGACTCCATGTACCTTAATCCTCCTTGATGATCAAAACTTCCACCTGGGAGATCAAATCGATCCCAAAATGACCATCCTCCTCGAGGACCTGTCCAACATCGGCCTCTCCCAGTGTGTGGAAGGGCCAACACACACCACCAGAGACCTGATGGACTCCCTATTTACCAACTTCAGCGACATCTCTGTAGACAGTACCACATTGATGACTTGGCCTGACCACACCCTCAGCAACTTCAGCATTCCTATCCCACACCACCACTGAAACACCACCCCAAACCCTTATGATGAGAATGGAATAAGGTCTTAGAAGCATCCTTGTATTCCGAACTCCTGAAAACACTGGCCTCAACACAACAACATCCTCACTGACTCCATCTTCACTTCAGCGCTTAGATCACCACCTGCACAGATGCTTTGGCTCCTCTCAAATCCAGTAAAACCTTGAGAACCAAACCACAAGCCAGCTGGTTCTCGAGGACCAAGCCACTGCAAGCAACTTGAGCATAGCTAGAGACTTAGCCAGACATGGACAGGAGCACCTACAGATCTACCCACAGACGCTACGGTAGCAGATTCTGGCCACCAAACGCTCCACACTCACAGACTGCTTTAAGTCAGCACCAACAGCACAAAATAAATCTTGCTATCATGAAAGATTTCACATCCTCAGCAGCTAGCTCTACCAGCATACCCTTCCTCAAGACCTCTGCACCATGCTATCCCTTTTCAGTATAAGATCACAGCATCTTTAATAACTTTTAACCCCAACCAGATACTTTAGCCCTTGCAGAAATCCTGCCCATCTCGACCAACACCCAAGGAACCATATTGATTGCCTGGTCCTTCATCACCACAGAAGAAACCATGACCATCATGCAGTCCATCCATTCTGGAGCTTCCTCTGACCCCTGCCCTTGTCATGTGGTCACATTCTAAGCCTGAGCAGAGCACCACCATTTTGCATGATCACGTTAACTTGACATCTTTTCCTGAACACTGTACATTGATATTCTTGTTTACATATGAGAAGGGACGCTGCCCATTTCTCCATCAAAACGGGCTTCCTGATGACACTTACCCACAGGTAATGCGGAGTTAGATCACCCTACAGGGATGTGGCAGATAAACCCACCCCAGACACTAGATTAGGGAGGGCTAGGTACGATTACACTATACTAAAGTACTTATATGCAAGCATATACTCACTGTTACAGCACAATGGTTGAAATGTTTATCTTTTTTACCATTCTTGCAATGTTGATCACATTATTTTGTTTCCTTCTATTTCTTATCACAACACACGTTTTATAATAGATTAACGATGCTTCAGTAAATATTGAAACACCTTGCTGAGTATTTCTTTTGTGTCTCTTTGAGTCTGCATGGGTAACCAAACAAAAGGGTTCTAGATCTGTTACCATGATTTCCTTCAGGGTCGTTATGTTCTGAGGTTGCACATTTCATTTGTTACCTGGTCAGATTTAGGGTACAGATGGTGCACTATGAGCTAGCAGGACTACAGGCCAACATAGCCTGAGGGTCTGCGTGGACATATCCTGAGGGTGTGCGTGGAATCAGTCTCATACAATCCTGACGTTTATGTTGTCCAACAAACACACAGTTTTTACTGAGAAAGTATAAGCAGTATGACACCCTCACCACATCTTCATCAAAGCACTTGACCCCATCAGCACAGCACTCACCCCGATTCTGAACGCTTCCATCACCACGGCCACCTACTCCGACACCTAGAAATGCACCCTTGTACTCCCCCTCCTCAAGAAACCTTCAGCGGACCCGACAATGCCATACAACTCTCTCCCTCCTACCTTACCCTGCAAAAGTCCTGGAGAAGATGATCAACATTCATCTTAAAAACCATCTCCTCAACACCATTCAATTCAATCTGGATTCACCCAGCCACAGCACAGAAACAGCCATCATCACCTGCTACAGATGACATCCAAATGATTAGGGCAGAAGAGACACCTCAGTCCTCATCCTTCTGGAGCTCTCCACTGCTTTTGACACCATCTCCCACCCCATCCTCTTTCAATGAATACATGAAGCTGAAATCTAAGGACCTGCACTTCTCTGGATATGCTCCTTGCTGACAGGCCAAACCCAGTCAGTCATCCTTGCTCTCGTCTGATCGGATGCCCTCAACCTCGTATGCCAAGTTCCTCAAGGACCATCGCTCACCCATATCCTGTTCAACACCTATATGACTCCTCTCACCATCTTCAACTGTGCCCACAAGATGAACATCTTATCATACACCGATGACTCTCCATCTCCGACACTACAATAAACATCTAAATGAACTTCTCCACCTGCATGACCAAAGTTGCCAGATGGATGAAAACCAACTGCCTCAAACACTGACAAGAATGATATTATGATCTATGGCAGGCACACCTCACTGTGGGACACCACCTAGCAGCCTGTTGCACTCGGACCATCCCCCTCACTAAAACCCATGCCAACCAAATAAATGCAGTCTCTGCTTCCTGCTTCTCCCATTGTGCACAAACATCACCTGCACCTCAAAGAGCTCCTCTGGCTTCCCATCCACAAACAAACACTCTTCAAACTCCCCACATACACTTTCAAGCCATACAAAACATAGGTCCCCGAATACCGCAACAATCGCATCAGCTTCCGCAAACCTAGCAGACACCTTCGCTCAGCTGGAATCCTACTCGTAAACATCCCCCACATATGCAAAACCAGAACAGGCTGTTGTGCCTTTTCTTACTTCAGCCTTCAAGCCTCGAACGACCTGATCCTCACATCAGAGCCACCTCCTCAGTGCTTGAATTCCACAAGAAGCTGAAGAAGTGGCTTTTCAACTAGGACAGGCTTAGGCTAAGCCCACGCTGCTCCTGCATCAGCCCCAGGTTACCCTCCCGGCTCATCGTGCACTCTACAAACACACTTAGAATAATATAACTCTTGTGACTGATATTGCACTCATTCTGGGAAACGTTTGCACCCATCAACTTTTTTCACAGTCAGCTACTTTACACACAGGTTTTTTCATAAAAAGGATAAAAAACGGAAAACTATGATGCTCAACACAAGTCCCTTCACAAAGCCACAATAGAAAAAAAATACAATGCAGTTATGATGTATTAATAAAGTATATAGCATGAGTTGACACATATTTCATTCAGTATACGCAAGAGTACAGCACATTAATTTAAAACAAGAATTTGTCCGCACAGGAAAAGAAATTTCATTTTCTAGAGCATTTGCCAATCTTTTACATTTTATCCTATTCTTGACAAAAACGACAATTTGACTAGCAGAAACCACATAATACTTTAATGGAAGATTACCCAACTTTAAGTACTGCCTAACATGTCATTTTACCCTGTCATTCAAAACAGAAATGCACGACACATATCTTGGAAAGTCTGATGGAGGGTCCCGGAGAGACGCTCCAGGAGTGGTGTACAGCACACATACAAGTGACCCAATATCCCATTACATCTAGCGATAGATTATACAATGGGCATGCAACTTGTCCTCGAGCAACCCGAAGAGGTGTCGAAAGAGAATATTGAAGTAAATGGCATCTGTCCTTGGTATATCAATCAGAAGGCAGTAGGACTGCCTTTGAAAGAAAGGTGCAATACTAGTCTGATGAAGAAAGCTATCATTTATGGCACTGGAAAAACAGAAAAAAATTAAAAGCTGCACAATTACAAATGCACATTACAAAAACAATTATCTAGTACTGGCCGATAATACATTTAATTAAAGCAACAGCTTTAATCCCCTGAGTTATCTCCTCATTGCTTAGCCATTAAACTATTAGGACTTTTTACACCCAAGTCAAATATCTTTACATTGTGCATAATCAACCATGGACTGATGAACAAAATACTGAGTGTAAACTGGGACTGGATAATTTCATTTTGTTCCATCTTAGTGGTGTTTTGTATTTTTGAACGTTGAACGGATTCACGTGCATCCACAATCCAACAAATAAATCATTTAGATCCCTTTCTGCAATTATTGCATGAAACTTTATCCCAAACCATCATTCAGTATTATTTATGACACTCAACATGTATTGCCCACTTCTTCACAGGACCGCAGCAACATCTACCGATTTGTCAGTGATCAATACGAGGTTAGTCACACCATAACCTCTACCATGGACAATCTAAACTTGAAGCAACGCTAATATTAGGAATTCGCCTCCTTAGGTCCAATATGCCACTAAAGATTTCAGGTCCAACCTCCATATGATTACACCTAAAGTTCCTCACAATTTCAGTTCCCCAAGCCTCTACAAGCCCTTGGTTGATCACATTTGTAGATGCTAAGCAACATTTTCTAGATAAGCCATACTGAGGTATTAGTTTCTGCAGATGGTCCGCCTGGAGGGGGGACCCTGCCCTAAGAGCATCAGACCCCTCATTGAAAAGGACTTCCATCTGCCCCATTGCAGATCAGGCCCTGTTGAATCTTCTTCCTTCAGCACCAACCTCCATAACTTCTTCATTTTAACCACAAAGCATTGCTCCATAGCTCCCCTCTTGGAAAAGACTACATCGAACCATAATAATTGTTCTCTCATGTCTCACCACCATAGAGTAACCTGCTCCTAAATTTCATCAAACTCCACCTCTTTGAGGATGGCTCCGCCTGCACCGAGGCCTATTGTGTCAAACACACCATGAACATACCTCCCCAAGGCCAAAATGCTTTTATTGAAGACGCGTTTAACAACTGATGACTACACATAATGTGACAAACCCATCATATAACTAAACATAAGCAAGTCAAGTAAAGCATTGCGTAGGAGAGGCTCTGGGGCCGAGGCTGAGCTGCTCCTCCAGCCCAAGTGTAAAGCAATTTTTGCCGGACAGATTTTCCGGCTGGCAGAATCAGGACCAATGTTCCCTCACCCGGAATGTGGTCAGTTATAATGGGGCAGAGCAGTATGCCATTCAGCCTAACTTGTAATTGCCCAATCTATCCTCCACACCAAACATATAATTCTCCACCAAGTCCCCCTCCACATTTTCAATTTGGATGTGAGATCAGACTCTATACTTCACCACACCAGACGCACGTCTTCGGATACATCTGCCCATGGAGTAAATACCTCCCTAAGCACATTTTTTATGTCAGACCTGTGTCTTTTTTTCGAATAGAATCTCAGTCATTCCAACTTTTCATTGAAAGCCTCTTTATTCAGCCATTGGTCATATCTCTGCAACTTCTGTGTAATGCTAAAAAACAAAAGGTGAAAAGAAAGCAGTGCATATTACAGCTATATTGTCTCCTATATTCATAAGAAGACTAACTAACTTGCCAATGTTATCTGAGAGCCCCCTACCCATCTTCATCTCCAGCATAATGGGATTTGATAGCTGCCAAGTTTCTCCCTACAAATCACATGCATCTGTGGCCAGTTCTGGCATTTTAGAAAATGTTTAGCTAAACAAAAGCATAAGCACACATTAATGACCATCAGTCTGTATAAACCCTGATTTCCAATGCCCCCGCTGCTTCTGGCCCACCTTTATTCTTCGTGTGGCCTAGCTTGGGGTCTGGCCTCACTAGACCAATACCAGTGATATAAGGGAAACAAATCCAGCAAAGGCTTGAAAGAATAGAATAAATTACAGTGTATAAATATCCCTGTACCGAGACAGGCAACTTTGAATCCATTTTTCATTGGTTGTAATTTTTTTTTTTTGCAGTTGTTTTCTCACATATCAAATTCATACCAGTGATTAACCCACTGTACCCTTGCAAATGGGAATGGTACAACTTCAGAAAAAAACATTTGGAAAGTAATTTGGATATCAAAAATACGGACTGCCTTTTTTCGTCTTCTGTGCATCATTATCAAATTGCTGGGCAAATCCCAGCAACATAAAGAAAGCCTGTTAAAATGGAGAGGAGAAGGTAACAAGCAAAGATCACTGCACTTTCACAGCTGCAACAGACATCTGGAGCAAATACATCAAATGGATTGACAGTCACAGAGGCAGAGGGAGCAACTTGTGAAGCAATCTCCTAAGCAGGAAGGGGAGGGGCTGAGCGGCGTGGCGCCCCAGGTAGATGGAAAAGGTCGCTAGAATGAAAATAACCTAGGGAACAGGGAATGAGCATACCATTACCACCGACTGGAAGAAAACACAGAATCCAATCAAATGGAACAGATTGAAATGCGATTGCAGTCGAGTGTGAATGCCACTGAATGCATTGTGGAAATATTTGGGGAAGCTGCTCACACAACTGCATTCTCCTCCACCTGCAGGCACTTTGAAGTCAAAACAACTGAAAAGTAGCCTACAGCTGAGACTAGTCACCCAGAATTTAGGGAACACTGGTTGTAAATGTGATCCCGCCTTGTCCTTCTATGTGAATACTGCCCTGACAGTGACTGAGAAGCATACCCACTCGATGATCATATACAGCTTTTTTTCATTTCACTTCTCCTGGTTGAGTGTTTGCTGATGGGATTCCTTCGACTCTAACCCTTTCTCACCGATACAATAATTGTTTTCGGTGAAATACAGCTCTGGCAGGAAAGAAAGGCAACATTAATTCAAACACTAAGCACTTCCTAAACACTTCAGAAACACATTTGCTGCTTTAGTCTAGCATCTCGGTTCCAGCAGCAATAATAAAAGTTTGATGTATGGCCTACAAAATCTCAATTTTTTGATGGAACTATTCAAGAGCACATAAAAAAGTATGATTAAGAATTAGCGAACAAGATTATTGCTTTCCAGTGGTAGTTTTGAGCCAACTTTGGTAATCACTGCTCGGAATTGTTGCAGAGATATATATTTTTTAAGTGCAATCATAAATTCTAATTTTAATCGTTTGGGTGACCTAATATAGAGAGCAAAAAAAGTGGAATGATGCGATACTTAATGCCCCAGTTACTAATTCAAAATTCAAGAACGCAGTGGAGATGTAAAACATTAAGATATCTTTTAAACAATGGCAATTACACTACCGTATTGAACATAAGACACATGAGCTACTTTTAATTTCTAAAAGTCAAAGGGAGCATTGAGATCCTAGATTTAGTATATGTCATGTGGAAGAGTGACCCTGCTTTACTATGTTTGCAAATTCCTCAGATTATTAACAAGTTCTATTGTTGTTGATTCTTAGGCATCCATTCTAAGCCTTGCTGTATTTCCAGTTTAATAATTTCACATCGCAAATTAACCATATTTCTGGTATAGGTAAATTTGGTTGTGAAATTAAAATGATCTATTTATAATGAGTGAGTAATGTCCCCAGAGAAATGAGAAATTATTGCAAAAATCAGGATTATCACTCCTGCTTTCTGCAGTAATTCTCCATTTGTGGGCATTTACTCACCCAGAGGTTTCAACAGGTATTAACTGGTGAAAAGTCCGGAGGTTGGGAGAAATCGAGAGTGAGACATTTCCTGCTTCTTTTGTAATTTTCAATTCACTTTGTGTCTGATGAAATGGGAATTTTTTTAATGGAGATCTTCATGGGAAAGAAAGTCTTTTGCTGCTATAAATATCTTATGCATCAATACATATAATCCAATCGCCAGGAATATGCCTGCTAAAAGTGAATGCACAAATGGATTGTTGAGTGTTCTTCCAAGACCCAGACTTTAGACATGTCCTAGCCGAATGGCTTAATTCCTAATGCAGTGTGTTTGAGCTGCACAATTTCTTTTAGCCTGTTTTCAGCCAGGAGTGCAATGGATGTATTAGAAATCTAAGGTCTTCTGTGTATGATGTTGCATTGTGTTACTTAATAACCAATATCATCCCAACCTACGGGGAGAAATCTGAAACAGATCGGTGATCTGTCAAAAATCCATGCAGTGGTACAGATTGGGAAGCCTGATCCTCTACTTTCTCAGAGACCAGATACACTCGCATCACCTCCTAATCCCAAATAGAAGGTATCAAGTTAAGGCTTCTGATTAATTGCTGCTCAAATGAATATAGCTAATAAAAATGGTTTCTGTCACATGTCATGTTATGTTGGAATTCGCGTATTACTACAACTCTCTGAAAATCTGTCTTCCTCCACATGGTGGTACATCCTACAATCTACAAACACCTTCCATTGAGGACACTCTTTAAGAAAAACAGAATGGAAAATCATCCAAGCCAGCTAATATCCAGCAATGGTGCTATGACCATGCCATGTCTGTACTGAAAGCCGTTCAATGGCCATCAGTCAATGTAATATCATACAAGTAACAAGGCACTGCATGTCCAAACTCTAATCGGCCTCTCGAAGGTCTTTATGCCCCTTTGATGTCAGCCTAACTCAACATTCTCTCCATCCAGACTAACAGTGACAAATAATATAAAGTACTATAAATAAATAAAATATTCTCAGGGAGACCTCAAACAACCTTTTGAATAGTTTGCAAAGAATGAGAGGCATATAGCTTCTGCACCGCAAAACTATTATAGTATAATCTAGGGGTGGGCGATTTATTTCGCTCCGTAGGTGGAATTGGCAGAATATTGGCCACTCCAAATTACGCTTTTAACAGGGAGTTTCGGTTAAATTATGCCAACCACAGCATGGCGGAGATTTTCTCATGCAAAGTTCAGAAATGGTAAATTGGCCAGCGCAAGCGAGATTTGGCATTCACTAGTGCGATTTTCGGTCGCTAGAAGGGCACCCGGTGAGGTTTGTCCAACGCGGGCAGTCACAGGCTGTCACGACCGTTCGTGGTCCGAAAGCTACAGCTCGTGTAGAAAAACTGACTCGAGCGTCAGCAAAATCAATTGTTGCAGCGCATGGTACCATGGGCCTAGTTTATTCCTGCTCCTATTGTATAATAATGGGCAATAATACTCCTCTGTAACATCCCCTTGAACAACAGACACCTACGAGCAGCCCCTGGAATCACAGCCTCTGGCTTGTGTATGGCACTGGTAAAGAGAGTTCTTAAGGCCTGGTCATCATATCTTGGACATCTTTTTAAGATACTGTATTGGTTTCATACAGCCAACCTCTCAATCAACCTAACAGACTCCATGGTTACTCCCCTCTTTAACTACCCGGCCCTTCTTCCATACTTTCTTTTATACTTGTGTCTTTCTGCAGCATTTGTAGGCACCTGATAAGCAGCTTACAGTGCATCACAAAATCCACTTGCTCCTCTTAACTTTGTGCCTGTCAATATTAAACTTATGGCTAGGACAACGTTAATAAATTCCATATGCTATAACATATGAATTAATCAGGACGGGAGTTACAGAGGACAGGATCCTAGCAGTCCTACACTATGTTAGGGTAGTTTGAAATGTGAACTGGTTATAAAGCTTGCTACACGAATACCCTGGAGTGGTTTTTCAAACTAATGTGTGCACTATGCACAGAATTATGAACTCAATATGGCGAGTTCATAGACTTTCATTTTTATGTCACGTGGTTTTGTAGTTTGAATCAGTGGATCAGCCTTTTGCTCAAGGTGAGTAGAGTACATGGGCTTTTATGTTTTCTGTCATGGTTTTGTGGTTTTGGTCAGTAGACTAGCCTCAGCATCTTACTCTGTTGTCTGGACTTTGAAGATTATCAACTTTGGAGGTGACAAATGAATACAGAACTTATATTATACATATAAGATTAAACACCTGCATGCATCTGAGCACATCTGGTTGTTAAAGGAAGACAACGTGACAGATTTCCTAAAACTCTCAGTTTGAGATTGCCAGTCTTTCGCAGCAACTGCATGCGAATTTGAAGAGGTATTTGTCAGTTCATTAACGATAACAGATTTCTTTGTAGCTGGGGGTGGACCTATTGCCACCATGTCAACCATTTTTTGAAAGAGAGAGCAGGAGGAGATTTTAAACTCGCCACTAACACACCAGTTGTGAAGTCAGTAAAAGCCAGTAGCGGTCGGTGGTGGGAGTGCCGCCGGGCGCTGACGTGGGGCGGGGCAGGGTGGGGGGTAGTAAACTACGGATTACGGCCGATTACAGGTAAGTACACATATGAATAAATAAAACGAATTTCGTTTCTCGCGCTGCATCGCCAAATGCGATGCAGTGCGCGCAACGAAATTCGTTTTATTTATTTATATGTGTACTTACCTGTAATCGGCTGTAATCTGTAGTTTACTACCCCCCCACCCTGCCCCTCCCCGGCCTACGTCAGCACCTGGCGGCACTCCCACCACCGACCGCTAATGGTAAAAGCTGGCCGTTTAACCTGTATCTATAACTGCTTTAGCAGGCACTGAATACTGTGATGATCTCACTCACTCTAAAGGTGCAACATTAGTTGACCTGGAGGTTCAGTTGTCTGATGACAACCTATCTCCAATACCATCACTAATCTTCGCCCCATATTTACCCATACTGAGATTTACAACTTTTTGCATTCTATTTATTTATTTGTTTACTTTATTTTACATTTTATAGCCACCAGTCGATCTTAAAAGCACAAGAACTTCAAATGATGCATTGCCTCAGACTTGTAGGAATCCAAACCCACCCAAAATGTGCATCCCTTTCATACTGTCATTGAAGGATTTGTAGTGTTTACAGAAAGTGTCATGAGTTGCCTATGTTGCTCCTCTAAAGATGTCTAGGACAGCGGCAGGTCATTCTCTTGCTCTTTTCCATCTGTTTTCGAGGTCATTAGGGGTCACCCATGTTCATATACCCAGTCCATATGCTCAGGTTGGAACTGGAATTGAGAGTGGTTCATTTTCTTGTTTAGATTTATGTGGAGTGTGCGTGTTCTCCTTTTACTTACATTTGTCACCAGACACTGATTTGGGCATCGTAAAGAATAGTTGTGAATTTACGACTATAGTTGCAATAATGATAATAATTTATATATAACAATGTGTATGTCAAAACCATTGGTATGGGCAGGTCTCGGTGGACAAAATGCTTGCCACATGAAACAACTGTTGGATATCTTATCAGAAGAAAATGCCATACAGACCGGGTCAAGAGGATGTAACCACGAATGAGATGCATTGGTTCGTGGAGACTGTTTTTACTTCATTTTATTAGAAACGCTCCAAAGCCCATCGACAGCAAGTGGGAACCAACGGTATGAATGAATGTTTAAACACAATCAAATTATACAAATCTAACGACAAGTGTCATGATAAAAGAACAAGCTGTATGAAATATTTGACCCGTGTCTGAATACAAATAAAATGATCATGAGTTCTGCTAATTCATGTTTTTCACAATGTAGTAAAATGTTCAGGTCATTAAAGAATACAGACCATGAATTTCGGATTTGTGATTAGTTGCATGGTCAGGTTAATGATTGATGTTGTCAGAACTGACACTTGCAGACGAGAAAATGTTCCTTGTTTTATTTTAGATTCTTCTGAATAAGACTTTTTATGCCACTCTAAAAGCAAACGTCCTTCAAAACGTCTTTACAATCCAACGGGGACTAGTAAAGTATTGTGCAACTTCCACAGAAATCTCGAGAATCTAAAAGAGTAATGCAGAGTTTCTGTACCAACTCTGAGCATGAATAAAAATAGCAGAGGGTCAGATAGAGGCAGAGCAGTTGCTGAGAGCCACAGGGGAAGGAAGGCTCCCAGGCCAGCGAGGAATTGTGGGAGCCCTCCCTCCGCAAACCTCAAAGCCCACATAGTAGACAGCTAACATCCAGGACCCGTGGACTCCTCGCTCTGGGTCTGGGACTGGGAAACCAAAGCAGCCCGGGCAATTTTGTTGGACCAGGTAATGCAAGTGTGAAGCACTGCTACTGCTGTTACTGGGGATCGATATTGCAGCACCGCTGCAAAACAGGCCCTGGTAACAAAACCGGTCATCACTGCTGCAAGAATGCCCCCCACCCTTCCAGCCTCCTATGGAAACGCCCAATGCCTGCTATGGCCAGTCCGCTCGGGTATGGGACAGGACCTTCTGTGCCTCCCTGCCTGGGTGCTCAGGTTAAACCACTGCATGAAAAGCAGGAGACGACCAGGGGCCAACACCCAAGCACCTGGTAGAAGTAAAATAGGAATGCAAGGGAGAGGCAGCATGCATGGTAGGTGCATGGACCCTTTGGGCTAACAGACTCTATTTGCTGCTGTCAGCTGCTCTGCCCACTGAACAACGCTTATTATGCTTTCAGTTTTGTTGCTTTTACTTTCTGTTTGACTGAGTGCATGTGGGAAGGGAACCAATTTTATTTTTTTACAATACTGACCATGCTGATGATAATTTATTAAAATTCTGGTCATGCAGCTAGAGTCTTTCCATTGCAGTTTGCTTTCTCATGGAGACTAGCAGTCTGTGAGAGACAGTCATCCATGGGCGCAGCTACGGATGACAGAATGGGGCCAACCAGCAAACTTGAAAGCTGCAAGTTTCTGAAAATTATGGAGGTTGGCCTTGTGGAGGGTAAAGGAGGTTCCATGTCAGCTTTCCCCCCTTTCCAGCTTTTACTCTAACCCTTTGCAAATCAGCCTTTGCTCCTACTTCTTGGGTGCACATTCGTCATCTCTCCTCAATAAGCATTGACAAAGCCAATAGGTGTAGCCTATGTCAGAGCTATTGGCTTAGTAATGTTTTTTTAGCCATGTTGCACAACAGCGCTGCTGGTGTGCAGCATGACTGAAAGTAAAATAAACAAGCATTGGCATAGCAAATAGGTCTCGCCTTTGGGACCTTTTAAGTGTTTAGCCATGCAGCACATGCATACACAGGAGGAAGAACACCGAACAAACCATGCAAATATGCAAAAGAAAAAGAAAAAAACCCATAAATAGATATCTCTACTCTCAAAGCCCAGCAGACATACAGTCAGCTTTGGACCTGGGGAACCTTGTTGAATGTGCGGAGTGCTCTTCACATGGGAAGATGTTATGTTATGTTAAAAGGTATTTATATAGCACACGGCTACTCCCAGGAGTGTCCCGGCGCTGACCAGAATAAAACACCACATAACAAATAGCAGAAAAGCACCCAAAGCAGAAACCGCCCAAGGCCTAGATTGAAAACAGCCATGTCTTTAGTTTCCTCCTGAAGGAGATAAGGTCCGGAGCCTGTCTAAGAGACAACGAGAGGCTATTCCACAGACGGGACGCCACCACTTGAAAGGATCTCCCTCCCACCCTGGACAGCAAGACCTTAGGTGTGGATGTCAGAAGTTGGGCAGAAGACCTCAGGGTGCGTTGGGGAATATAATGTTGGAATCTTTCCCCCAGGTATGGCGCTCCTATCTTGTGGAAGGCTTTAAAGACAAGAACCAACGCCTTAAAGTGGATCCTTTTCCGAACCGGGAGCCAGTGTAGAGAAGACAACAGAGGGGAGATGCTTGTCCTAGATCCTGCCAAACAGATGGCTCTGGCCGCCGCATTCTGGACCACCTGCAAACGGCCAAGCAAATAGTCCGGGAGACCCAAGTACAAGGAGTTAGTGTAGTCCAATCTCGAGACCACCAAAGCCTGGACTACTGTTTTTCTGTGAGAGACTGAGAGCAAGGGGAGGAAGTTCCTCGACATTCTCAGTGTCCCAAAACAAGTTCCCGCCACTGATTGTATTTGGGTTTTCATAGAGAGGGCGGCATCTAGTTTTACCCCCAGATTTTTCACAATAGTGGCTGGGGCTAAGGGGGGAGACATGTCCTGCGGCCATCGTTTATGCCACGATTCACAGGGGCGAACGCCAGAGAAAATAATCTCAGATTTTTCCGAGTTACACTTTAATTGATTTTGATCGAACCAAGAAAACACCGCTGAGAGGCAGGTGTTGATGACATTGCCAGATGCCTGGAATTTGGAGACATGCTGATGTTCGGATTGAGAGGATGGTACGGTTTGTGCAGGGATTGCTGTGCCGGCGATGTAGCTTGTTGTTTTTTGTGTTTTTTGGTGCATCGAAAGGAGCTGAGTTAAGGGGGGGGCATGATGTCGTGGGAAGGGGATGTGGCGTGTCTTCCAGGGCGGCCTACCGTTGGGTGGGGGAGCAGTGGTCGGGTTTACCGTGTTCTCCCCATGCTAGCTGGGGCAGGGAAAAATGGCAGACACCTGCGGGTGATCTAGTAATGGAGTCCGATTGATTTTTGCAGGTCTGGTGGGCTTTTTTCATGTGTTTGTTGAATGTGGCTGACGGCTTGAGAACTGTGGAGGTGTGTTGAATTTGTGGCATGCTGCCTACATGCCAAGCCATTGCAAAAAGGAGGAAATGCCATATTTAGAATGTTGAGTGGCTTTGCGTTGTGCAGAGCCAGTGGGGCTGGTGTTGGGTAGTTCAGTTGCTCAGAACTTTGAAGTCTTTGGTGTATATGAGTTTCTGGTTTGATTTTTCTGATTGCTTTTGGTCAGGGATGTCACATACCATCTCAAAATGCCTGCCTTGAACCTGGGGAGCCCATTTCAAGTTTTGGCGTGCTTTCAACATGCCACGCCAAGCCAGGCCAGGTGGGTCCTGTTGCAGTTTGGGAGTGTGACTTTGAAACTGCATCCCTTTTGGACCCACATCGCTGGGCAAGCATCTCATTCCTGCTGTTGAGTGGGCACACGGCGCGCAGGGGGAGGAGAGATGAGGGGGGGAGAGGGGTGTGAAGGCCTCGGAGCACAAATGTGCAGGCAGGGAGAGGGGGAGGAGGAGCGATGGGAGGAGACATGGGGAGGGGGGAGCCTGAGCTTTCCCGTGGTCGGTTGTTTGAAGTGTTTGAAAACCACAGAATGCATTGTATATTATTGTCAGGTTGACGGCAGTCGGCGTATTGCGGAGCGGGTTCACCCATGCTGTCATGCGTTTCTGTTCTGGCACTGCCCTGCAGTGACAGAGTGGTGTTGCGAAACAGTCACCAAATTGAGGGGAAGGGCATGCATGTTTCTGAGGGCTGGAGCTGCCAAGGAGCTTGTGCTTGGCTGCCCACAGTTCTGCTGGAGGGTGTTTTCCTGCAGGCTCTCCTGTCTACACCTCTCTGTCCCCAGCATTACTCCGGCTTGTTCAGGTGGTGCAGTTGCTCCTCAGTGACTGCTGAGGTCCAGCCTACCGGTTTTGTGTCTGCCGCACCTTTGTTTCCATCTCTGCGAGAATTATGCACCCCTTCAGCAGGGGAGCGGTCCTACAATAATAAACATATATGTATGTATGCAAGGGTATTTGTAGCCCCAGGTTAGAGAGCAAACACAGAGCGCTGAATCAAATAATGCTTTACTGGCATGACAATCTACAAGTAATGCGAAAGGAAGGGTATTTGCAATATGTATTTGTGTGTGTGTATATATATATATATATATTTATCGTATGGCAGCTATGTTAATATATTGCGTGGTTGCACAGAATTGCCGTATTTGCACATTATAATGATGAACATCAGATTTCAGAGTCAAATCAATGAGATCTTGCACTTGCACTTTATATCCCATGGTAATCGCATTGTATCTAGCCTGTTTGCACAGCATTTGCTTTTCTAAAGGGAGAAATTAGATCACTCAGAGTAAGTACATCCAGTGATTGTCAAAAACCCACATTACTGAGATACAAAATGGGGTCCAATAACATCTTTCTCCTCCTTTCTCTTCAACTATTGCAACACTCCAATTGGGCTTATATAAAAGGCACAATAAAGTTCATTGAAGTTGTAAAAAAGAAAAAAGAAAAAAAGAAATTTTTCTGTGTTAATACATGACCCATAGTGATATGTAAGTATATACACTTAATCACAGTGCTAACAAGGCACGAGAGCATGTATTCATAAAGTTATCATGCAAACATTGTGTATGCTTTAAATTAAGAAATATGAATGTACTAGCAATGAACTATTTTGTATTATATAGTCTTTTGCCTATGTTTTTCTGCATCACGGGGTGGAGGAAGCACACATAAAATGCATTGTGGGAATTTGGCTCATTGTGTGATCAAGGCAGGGGATCCTGCCGAAACACGTCATAGCCCTCGAAAACATGCTAATAAAATAATTTGGAGGAAATATCTTTGTCGTTGTGTCGGATTCCGGTGCTTGAAGGAAACACGCTGGTCTTTCTTTTGGTGTTAAGCTGCTGAGCTGAGTGCGGCATTTGCAACACGACCTCGATCTGGAGCCCCACGGTGACTCGGCTGTGTGAGAAAACGGTGCTGCGCACAACGTGTTGGCCCCCCCCGGCAGGAAACTGACGAGGAAAGCGGTTTCGGTGAAGACGGAAGCAGTGCCGCGGTCGGAGCATCGGAGGACGCCTGGCAGCAGGTAAGCTTCCGTTTGACTCGGGATCGGTGTCAGTGGAAATTGAAGGAGGCACAGGGGGAGAGGTGCCGGAGATGGGGGACGCGTCTCAAACGGCAGGCATAAGGACTCCGCAACTGTAAGAGCAGAAATCGGGGGCTGTCTACTTTGCGGCACGAACGAGGCAAAGTAGCGAGAGCAGATTTTTAAAGCCACAGATTCACATATTCACGCATCAAATAACAACAAACTCAGATAATGGAAGACTGGGTCAAACTGCGAGAGCAGGCAGTGGATACTGTATTTGATGAGGAAATACCGGGAACCAGTGGGCAAAATAAAGAATCAGGAGCAAGTGGTAATTCCAAAGCCAGTGATGCGGTGACTATTATGAGGCAACTGGAAAAACTACGCCGTAACGAAATTTCAAAGTGGTGGGAGACCCGATCGCTTGATAAATATCTGGAAGTAGGGCGTGTTCCAAAGGGGATTGAGAATCTTAATCGCACCTACCTTTGAGAACTTAGATCCGGATATGCTGGAAGAGTGGGCCATGAACAATGCTGAATCCTCTAATAATATGATGAGGATTCTCACCAAGTATGCTAAAAAAGACAGAGAGAAAATACTTGCAGAGATCAAAAGATTTCAAAATGAACATGCAGCAATATCGATGGTTGAAGCCATTGAGAAATTCGAAACGGAATTAACAGTGAAGTTGAACAAATATGAGAGCACGATTAAAGAGAGAAAAGCTACTAAATTTACACGAGACCGACTGGATTGCCAACGGGGGCAGATCTATCCCTTCGCCAAAAGGTTTGACACCTTACGTAGACAAGACCTATCCGACAATCTTGCCTCCAAGAGTAGAAGTAAAGAAAAGCAGAAAAACGTAGATACAAGCTCCGAGTGGAGCTCAGAGGCAGACACAGATATGGAAGAAGGGGGCGAGGCCAGTGGCAAACAATTCCAACCTTCTACAGTGGTACAAGAGTTTCGTTTTTTAGGAATGGACCGCAATATCTCGGCCAGACAGAACCCCTCGCGAGGAGGAAGAGGCAGGGGTTACAACAAAAACGAAAGAGAAAGAGAAGGCAAAGGAGGCATGGAATTAAGATCGGGCTCCAGGAAGACGGAAAACAAACGGAAGTAGCAAAGTGCAACTCAATTACAGTAATCAATTTATCCGAGTTGGAATTATCAGATGAAGATCTAAATATTTTATCATTGGGTTTATCCTTCTGTAGCTGCACCAATTTTAATTACACGCAAACAAGCATAGATTTTTTTAAATTTGTGCGCAAATTAAAACTGAAAAAATATTTTAATAAAAAGAATCGGCGTGAAAAAATAACAGACAGTGGGATGCAATATGAAACAAGTGATAACCTGGTGGTGGCAGATCTGGACCTACTCAGGTATATGGAAGAATTGGAATAAGGGGCCAATGGCCTCAATGAGGAGCTGTATGATGTCAACATAGCTGATAGGCCTCAATATCTATGAAACCAAAGCCACGCAATTCAGGAAAAAATCAACATTCACACCGGTTATGCCAAAAGATTCAATTGATTTGTTCACAGAACACGTTATTGATGACCTCAAAGATCTAGCCAAGGAATCAAGTACATTTTTTTTACAAAAATCAGAAAGAAGACGACATCAATTATGAAAAAAATTAAAGAATGGAAGGACATAGTTGTCAGACAGTCAGATAAAGGGGGCAACGTTGTCCTATGGCCCCTAGACCAGTACGACGCTGAGGCAAGATCTCAATTAAAAGACAAAGAATGCTACCAAAAAGTCCCATTGAGCAGCATATTGGAAACCCAGGCTAAACTTCATAAGGAACTGGCCCGTTGGAGAGGTTTGGGTTTGATCTCAGAGGCAGAATACAAATATTTGAGAGTGGAAAATCCTGTAATTCCAATATTTTATCTAATACCTAAAATCCACAAAGATGCTGCAACACCTCCGGGGAGACCAATTATCTCGGCTATTGGCAGCCTTTTTGAAACAACGTCAAGGTTTTTAGATTATTTTTTACAGGATTTTGTCAAGAAACTGCCTTCGCATATCCAAGATACTGAAGACTTTTTAAAGAAATTACATGAGATCGTATGGGAAGAAGGGGATCTATTAATTACCTTTGATGTCTCCTCGCTCTATACGAGCATCTCCCATTCTGATGGACTGAGGGCATTAAGACACTTTTTGGGCAACAGGCCACTTAAATTGTATCAGCATTCAGAGATGTTAATAAGGATGTCAGAACTCTGCCTAGAAAACAACTTATTTCAATAAGGCAATGATACATTCAGACAAATCAAAGGGACGGCCATGGGTACCTGCTTCGCCCCCAGCTATGCGAATCTTCACATGGGCTGGTGGGAGGAGCAGGTACTCAAAACCACCTTCAGGACCGAATGGGAGAATAACATCAGGCTTTGGGTCAGATTTATTGATGACCTATTCATCATCTGGAAAGGGTCCCTCATTGATGCCAAACTATTTATTGCTTCTCTGAATATAAACGATCTCAATTTGAATTTTACTGACAACGTAAGTTCATCATCTGTGCAGTTTTTAGATCTTGAAGTTTTTACCAATGAAGGCTGTTTACACACGCGCACTTTCAGGAAGCCCTCTGCAGGGAACTCTGTCTTACACAGCAAAAGTTTCCACCCCCAAAAGCTAAAACAAAGCATTCCGTATGTGGAGCAGCTCTTTATGAAAAGGAATTGCAGCAAGGAAAGCGCATTAGTACAAGCACAATCGGACTTGACTTTGAGGTTCAAGGAACGGGGATATAGTTAGACCGTCCTTGATCAAGCTTTGAATAAAGTGAACAGTATGTCAAGAGATGACATACTGTTTGGGGAAAGCAGGAAAACTAGAGAGAAAACTAAACAACAAGGACAAGAGATTAGGATGATAACGGGATACAATGCCTACCATGCTAGTGTGAGAGCCAGCATGAGTAGGCATTGGTATCTGGTTAAGGGGGATCCCATCCTAAAAGATATAGTTCCTAGGAAACCACTTATCTCGTACAGAAGGGCGAGATCCATGCGGGAACAACTTGTAAACAATAGCCCAGAATTGACTGAAACAGGCAGTTGGCTTAAAGCCAATCCAGGTTTCAACAAATGCCTGAAATGTAAAGCGTGCAAGCATGGAGTGAACAGAAAGGAAGTACAGTTACCTCTAACCACTAAACCTTGGAGGAATCCGAGGTTTTTGAATTGCAGGAGTGATCATGTGGTGTACGTGCTACAATGCACGTGCCCCATGACTTACGTGGGCAGTACCATCCATATGGCCCACGTTAGAATCCTCCAGCATCTGAGAGCAGTGAAAAACAAAGACCCAGCTTACCCAGTGGCTTGTCACATTAATGATGTACATAAGGGAAGAATTGGTGACTTATCGTACTTCGTTATTGACTCAGTGCCTAAAAAAAGAAGAGGAGGCAATAGGGAAGTGGAGCTAAGAAAACTAGAGTCCCGTTATATTTTAATGCTCGACTGTAAAAGCCCCAATTGCCTAAACTCCGATGAAGGACTGCGCATACATCTAGTATAGCAGGAGGCACTGAGTCGGGAGTTTTTCTCTATGCTTTATTGATAGAGAAAGAATTTAATAATATCTGGAAAATGTGAATCTGTTGACTGCTTTTTAGATCTTTTGTATGAATTTTAGATGTGTAAATGTTTTGACTAGACACAGTGTATTTAGTGCCAAGTCCAGGAGTGGTTTTAAGATCACCCCCCTTTTTTTAATGGAGGATGTCTTGTTGATATTGTTAGGAGAGGATATCTACTAGTATGTGGTTCCCAATAGTTAGGAGGGATTGTGCAATGGTAGCAAAAAAAGTGGAGGTTACATGGGTCAATAGCGTAGTAGATGACTCGGATACACAATTCGAACCAATATTGTATTTTTAACTATGAACTGACACTTTATCATATATTGCAGCTATGATATAAATTTGCGCGTTTGCACATGATTTCTGTATTTGCACTGTATAAAGTCAAATATTTGGTCTTGGAGTCAAACCAATGATATTGTGCACTTGCACTTTATTTCGTATGGCAGCTACGTTAATATATTGCGTGGTTGCACAGTACTGAGATACAAAATGGGGTCCAATAACATCTTTCTCCTCCTTTCTCTTCAACTATTACAACACTCCAATTGGGCTTATATAAAAGGCACAATAAAGTTCATTGAAGTTGTAAAAAAGAAAAAAGAAAAAAAGAGAAAAATAAATTTTTCTCTTTTTTTCCTGTGTTAATACATGACCCATAGTGATATGTAAGTATATACACTTAATCACAGTGCTAACAAGGCACCAGAGCATGTATTCATAAAGTTATCATGCAAACATTGTGTATGCTTTAAATTAAGAAATATGAATGTACTAGTAATGAATGTTTTGTATTATGTAGCCTTTTGTCTATGTTTTTCTGCATCATGGGGTGGAGGAAGCACACATAAAATGCATTGTGGGAATTTGGCTCATTGTGTGATCAAGGCAGGGGATCCTGCCGAAACGCGTCATAGCTCTCGAAAACATGCTAATAAAATAATTTGGAGGAAATACCTTTGTTGTTGTGTCGGATTCCGGTGCTTCAAGGAAACGCGCTGGTCTTTGTTTTGATATATATATATATATATATATATATATATATATATATATATATATATATATACATACATGCACACACACATATAATTCACATATGATATATTGAAAGAAACCCATGTAGGATCTATATGCGATGGTCGTATACATCTCGAGTATAGGGATAGTGCAACTGCTGTGTCTGTCCCCTCTTCTAAGCAACAGGGACAGTTCAGATATGCAGAGGTCTTTGAAAGGCTGGGAGTGCGGGGACAGAGTCAGACACATGGCAGGTGCCCGGGACACGAATCACTGCCTTCCCTTCTATTCAAGGTCCTGTCCTGGTACATCTCCAGAAACTACCTGTAAGCAGTATTGCAGGGAGTAGGCCATGCCCCATTTTAGACTCCACCACCCCTATCAGGATTATGAAGGAAGAGCTGGCAGCTGCTTTTTGGCCATGCTGGAGCGAGGGAGGGGGTTGGGCGATGTGTTATCCTCCCAGTGGTACAGTCAGAGTTGGGGCCTTACACTTTTTCACTCCCCACCGGCCCTTAAGCAACGCAGGGGCTGTTTCCATATCACCCCACAAAAAGGTGGTGCTCATCCATCCGTCTCCCTCCTTCTGCCCCACCCACCCCCTCCGTTTTGCGCATGGGATGGAGGGGTTAGTGCTGTTGCTGCGCCGGTAAACACATTTCTCCAGGGACAGGGGGCCAGCCGAGAGGACCTGTTACCGCCCTAATGGGGGGACAGGCAGCATGTGCAGGAGACAGACTTCTGAATCAGTAATTAGCAGTGGACGCATCCCAGCATCTACCGGCTTTCTCTGCTCTGGCGCCTGCAGCGATCCAATCAGCCTCGCAACTAGCGCCCTGCATTAACCCTGTTAAATAAATATTCCACTTTACCCAAAGATGAATGTATTTTATAGGCGGGTCGTTCCATCTGCTCACTACACCACAGCCTCTGGTCACCTCACGCCATGTTGTCCTTACCCACCAGGGGAGGACTGGGTCACTAAAACAAGGTTCGAGCCTCGGCTCAGCATCCTGTGATCCTGGGCAAATCACGTAATCTCCCTGTGCCTACCAAAAATGAATGGGTCCATGTATAAAGTAACTCGTGCAAAGAGCTCCAATACCTTCGAGTTGGGTTCGCGCTATATAAATTTGCAAAAAAACGAAACAAACAAGAATAGCGGCGGTATAAAAACAAATGGAGGAGAGAGGGGAACACGATGCACGGTTGAGGGGGCAGGGACCTGCATGACAAACACAGCTGGAATGAAAACACAGGGCTGCAAGCAGCGGCGGGTGCCTAAGCAAGGACCAGGAAACAAGAAATGCAAGTGACCTGTGAGAGGGCAGAAACAAAAAGTAGTGCTCTAACAAAAACATATATAGTGAAAGGATCGAAGTAGCAGGGTCAATCCCCAGGGCGGTAACAAACAAGCCACAAGGTGGGACAAATGCACATGGTTCACCAATCATAGCATTGGAATTTCTAAAGGCAGAGCCAGCAACCAATAAAAAAGTGGTGGGCGGGTGTCGGTGTGTTCAAACCTCACTAAGGGATTACACCATGCCTCGCAGAGCAGCGCATGCGCACCGACTCTAGGCTCGAACTAAAAAGCGCTATGATGCAGCCAACACAGACCACTTCATAACAGTTATTTTTTTTCAGCCATGCTGCACAGCAGGGGCCTTGCTGGCTAACATGGCTAAAAAAGCATTGACAAAGCCAATAGGTGTCGCCTATGTGAGATCTAATGGCTTTGTAATTTTTTTTTAGCCATCTTTGTTTTTAAAGAGTGCATGTCAGAATGAGGAGTTCTGATACCAACAATTAGCTGTATATTTGTGGAATACATTCTGTGAGACACTATGCATGAAATCACAAAATAAACTGCATATATGTAGTTTAACAAGCAGGTACCCTGCATTATGTGATAGTAAGACAAGTGAAATGAAATTATCAATTTTTGGAGGCTAGATCACAAAGTTTTGTTATATATCACATTAGTGTTTAGGCGATTATGGCATACAGAAGGCTCAATGGAGTACAATGTATCTCATTTCAAAAACACCAGGAACCCATTCCGCTTGCAATAATGCACTCCCTCTACATGCACTGCTCGGAGGCACACCACATACATAGGGGCCTCTTCAATATGAGAATCTCCATATCTGAAGCCTTTTTATGAATCCATGGAGATGCCACCAATCACAGTCCAGTCAAGCCCACATATTTCCACTGAGGGCAATTAAAATAGAAACGCAGCTCAAGGATCTCGAATGCTCCTTAAGTGCACAAACAGAGGAGAATTTTACTGGAGTCCTATACTGCCTGGTCATGTTTGAAACAAGATTTATTGACCCAAAAAGGCATTGTTTTATTTGTGCTCTCTAGCTATATCGAAAATCCATGACATACCACTTCATCCCTCTTCTCGGATTAGTTTCAGGCCAGCACACCTTAGAAACAGTAAAAGGTGACCACTTTGGTAAAGATTTTCTATTTCGATAGCTTTTCTTCTTAGGTCTGAAATGCTCCCGTATGCCAGCATCTTGCTCTTGAATTAATTACTGACCACGGAAAAAGCTTGTCTCTGACTTTTCCTCCTTGGGTATTGCCTGGGGAATTTCTTGAAGCAATATCACACATTTCACTTTCTTGGTTGCTCTGAAAATATAATGCATTTTACCCCACCCAGCCCCTGCTGAAAGGAGCATTCACTGGCATTTTTACTTCAGTAAAGTTTCATAATACTGATGACTGAAAGGTTAATACAGATTGTTGAATTACGGCATTTGCAAACTTTCAACTGCTATATTGTTTTCAGTTTGTCCTCGCAATAAATGAGCAGATGGGGCTAGATAAAAACAAATTATTGAACATGAAAAACAAATTATTACTTTTTTTGTCTGTGAACTATGCACACAATACTTTTTGCACCAAAGCAATGCTTTATGCATTATACACCCTAGATCCCATTCGGATCAAGTTAGTTTAGACATACAACACCATGATGTTAACAATACCGCACAGCTTTAAGCATAGTTAGCAATGCTGTCTAGAACCTGCTCTTCACAGGGTAGTACATGAACAGACCACCATCTTAGTGAAAATAGAAGAATTCTCCACGGAAATAACAAACTATGCAGATCATTATTACGATCAAACCCTACTTTCACAACACAAACCTGTACTAAACATATCGAGGACAACAACCATTCACCACCAATCGAGGAAATTCCACAAATGTATGAAAGAGGCACCAGAGCATGTTGGTGCCATAGCAACAATAGAAGGCACATTGCTACTTATGTGCTAATAACAATTCAAATTAACATGAAAAATAGAAAGTATATTGTTGGTAATCTGGGTTGGAGAATAGCAGGAAAGCAAGATGATACTGTGCCCCAACTATAACTACTGTGGTCTCTCACCCCGTATGTCCTGGAGCCCATGTACTACAGAGCCCTTTACTTGGAAGCAAGCACCCCTTTTTAGAATGTTGCTTGTAGGATAACAAGGCAGAGCATTCCAAGGCTTACTCAGAGATGGTGAGGTGGGTTAGAAACTCAGCCCTCAGATACACAACAAACAACAATCCGTAACTCAATGCAATGTCATTGCTTTTTGATATGTTACTTTATTATACACACTACTAATACTAGGCACAAACTTACAAATAAATAATGAGTGGCAGGTGTTAGAAATGGGGTCTCTAGTTGGCAGTGGTTTGCACCCTGTCCTAGTAGGGACCAACACTCTAGTCAGGGTAAGTGTTGTATACACTAAGTTTACCTGTGCCCACCCTCGGGTAACTTGGCACAGAGCAGCCAGGCCAAACTAAAGAGGCAATGTGTAAAGTATTTGTGTACACACACACATGCACTCACACACACACACACTTCACACCAGTTTAGAAAAATAGCCAATATTTATCTGTGGAAAACAAGACCAGAACAATAAAAATCCAACATATACAAGTTAAGATATGAATCCTTCAATATTAAAGTAAGGTATAGTGTTTAGAAAACAATAGCTACCACTAGTGCTACTTGGTCATGCTTGACAGGGACAAATCCACAAGTTCAGTCCGATTGCAATGAAGCACGGGCCAGCTAGAGGAGTTGCACGGACTCCAGTACAGTGCCTTGGATGCGTCACAAAGTGAAAGACTGTCTGTTGCGCTGTGGAGGTGAGGCGCTGTGAAGGCAGGTGATGCATCGGTTCCCTCTAACTGCTATGCAGGTCTTTGGCATGTTGGGCTCGGGGATGATGCGTTGTGCAAAGGAGGTGAGGTGTCACTGTAGCAAAGTGATTTGTCAGTTCCTAGAGGTGCTGCAGGGTCGTTGAGCTGCTAATACCTGGGGACGATGCAGGGCGCAGCTGAGGTGATGAGTAGTTTGCAGGTCCGAGATATCGGATCCTGAAGGCAACACGCTGTCGACGATACGTCGATGTCACAGCACGGTGCATTGATTCCATGCCATTGACGTTGAACCACTAGGCCGCAGGTGCTGCGTCGGAGTCGGAGTGGTGAGTCACGGACTTCAGTGAAGCAGTGCTTGAGATTCACGCAGTGGCGGTACTTTGGAGCCACTGTTGGGGCTTGCGCTGTAAGTTGCGGTCATTGCGTTGCACACTCAGAGAGCGGGGACCACAGCTTCAATGCAGGCAGTGGTGATGCGTCGATTTCACAGGGATGCACCGGTTCTGAAGTGATGCTTGGAGTCTTAGTTGCAGCACCAGAATCATCTCCAAGTGTCCAGGACTGGGTTTGGCACCACTTGGCAGGTCAGGACTCACAGCAGAGGAACCAAGGTGCTGGTAGCAAGATGCAGGTGAAGTCTTAGATGGCCTTGAGACTTCCAACAGGAGGCAAGCTCAACTCACGCCTTTAGAAAGCAGGATGCAGAGAGCAAAGTCCAGTCCTCTCACTTCCAGGCAAGATGCAGCAGACTGGAGGCCAACACAGCAAAGTAGGCAGCACAGTGGCAGTCTCTCCTGGAAGTCCAACTGCTCTTCTTCCTGGCAAAATGTCCTCAGTCCAGAAGTGTTTCTGTTTCTACTGTTATGATGTCAGATGTCCAGTACTTATACTCATTTTGGCCTTTGAAGTGGGGAGACTTCAAAGAAAGGTCTTTGTAGTGCACAAGACCCTGACCTTCCTGGCCCTGGCTTCAGACACACTACGGGGGGTATGCAGTTCTTTGTGTGGAGACAGGCACAGCCCTACTGAGGTGCAAGTACCAACTCCTCCCACCACTCTAGCTTAGGAAGACCCATCAGCCTGGTGATGGTCCATCAGGATATGCAGGTCACAACTCAGCTCCCTTTGTGTGTGACTGTCTAAAGTGAATACACAAAGCCTAAGTGTCATCCAACCCAGAAGTGTATTATAGGAACAGGCAGAGGCAAGAATAGTTAAAGTAAGAAAATGCCAACTTTCTAAAAGTGGCATTTTCAGACCTGCAATTAAAAAAACAACTTCACTAAAAGATGTGTTTTAAATTGTGAGTCCAGAGACACGAAACTCCAAGTTTCTATCAGCTTCCAATTGGAAGGTACCCATGTAAAATACTACAGGGAAGCTCCAATGATAACCTATGGGAGAGATAGGCTTTGCTGTAGTGAAAAGCGAATTTAGCAGCTTTTCACTAGCAGGACTTGTAAAACTTAAAAGCACATTACCCACCTTTTAAATACATGGCACCTGCCCCCTTGTGCTACCTAGGGCCTAACTTAGCGGTGCCTTACATGTAGTAAAAGGGAAGGTTTGGGCCTGGCATGTAGGTGTACTTGCCAGGTTGACATTGTGGTTAAAAACTGCACACACAGCCTCTTCAGTTGCAGGCTGGATACTTATGTGGCTGGCACAATCAGTGCTGCAGTCCCATAGTAGCATTTGGTTTAGAGTCCCTGGGCACATATAGGGCACTGTACAAGGGACGTACTAGTAAGTCAAATATGCCAATCATGGAGAAACTAAATATCATTACATTTTAGGCACAGAGCACATGCACTTTAGCACTGGTCAGCAGTAGTAAAGTGCCCAGAGTCCAAACACCAGCAAAACCGAAGTCCAGCACACAATCAAAAACAGGAAACCAGAAGCAGAAAGACAGGGGAAACCACGCCAAAAAAGATGCCAGGTCTAACAGCAGGTGAAATGACCTAAGGGGACAGCCTCTAAAGGAACTCATAACCAATGGGGGCACACACTAAAGACAGGTGCAACAGATCAAATACCCTTTCAATGTAGCCCCTGTAGTGGATGTATCTCTAAAGTCTGCACACCAATCAGCCAAGCACTCCCTGGTGCTTAACACAATATAGTGGGTACGATTACTCAAAGTCAAGCCTGCTGGCTTTGTCAGGGTGTTGCTACAATAGTTAAAAACAGAACTATATGCGGTCAAACATATTGCAAACAATATTAAAACATCACAGGATAGTATCACCTTTCAAAAATATTCAACATGTTCCATGATTCACTTTTAATACTGTTATTGTCAATAAAACATCTAATGTTCAACATTATGTTGTGTATCAGTCCTTCTACATTTATACCTGCTACAAAAAAGACTTAGAACCTAGAAACAAAGTTGTCTGCACCCCTGAGTCATTAGATTGAGAGTCCAAGCTCTAGTAGTTCCAGGAAACGTGCAATAAGCCTACCTAGGCCACTCTTTTATGCCTCTGGGAGAGTAAGAGAGCCACAGTCCTAGAAATGTGAGAGCTACGTGGTGGGGAGTGGGAGGTAGGCTGTAGCTCTCCTGGCAGGCCCAACCACAATACAGGTCCCCTAGTGGTTCCACGGCCCTCTTTTGGGCACCACCAGGTAAATATGTAAATCTATAAAAGCCTCTCAAGGCCTTATAGGGCAGAACTTTGCGATCACTTTAGCCAGCAGTGGCACTCACTGCGATGCAGCCGTAGGTGGCCAGGTTTCTCTTTGGCTTATTACCATTTTTAATTATGGGTTTCAGAGCTCATCATGTAGGGCACTTGGATCCTCTGTTGCTAGATTGCAGAAGCCAAAGTTCATGTTGGCCACGCCGGCTGCCACGTTTCGCCCACCAAACCCAACTCAGATGTGAGTGGGAGAAACAGCTAATTTAGCTCTCCCACTCCTACACCAGTGAGTGCAATGCATTGATGTTGGCCCAGGAAATACCCCACCTTTGGCACCTCACAAGGGTCCTAGGACTCCTGGACTCAAATGGCAATGCTTTGGGGTGCTGGCCCTTCTCATGGCTCATTATTTTATGAGGCTCCTCAAGAGTCTCATAAACTGAAGCTCATTGCTGCTTTCCTTGTACATGAAACTCCATGAGTGTCTTTACTGTTCCTGAAGGGGGACCTGATCCCTTGCACGTAGTGGTGCACTGGGTTTAGCCTGCAGTGCCAACAATCCTGGTCCACCCAGGGAGCTTAATTATAAAACTGCCTGGACCAATGAATGTGTATTCAGCCCAGCAGCTCGGGGCTGCTAGGTAGCATGCAATTGAGCAGACAGAAATATAGTATGTTTCTCTGGCCCACGTTGGGCCATTTTGAGCGATGAATTTGCGTTTTGCTCCTTGTGGTGCACTCTAGCCACTACAAATGTTCATATTATTCCTCCTAGCCTCTATATTTTTCAGATTTGTTTGGAAGCAATTTTTTTATTGCTCTCTCCCCAATGAGATAGAGCTCAGTGCATGCTCTTTTGCCCTTAATATCCTCATAGGTTGCTGGTAAGGCTTTTAGGCAGCATCTCAGAACTGCTCCTCTAATTGGACTCCTGGTACTTTGTCTTGGCCCAGGGTTTTCTTTAGCAAAATCATGCAGCTCTCAAGGTAGATTACCACCCCTGCTTGCACTACACAGGCCCCACAGACTCCTGGCCATTTGGAGGGTGTGTGTATCCAGCACGACTCACGAGGTCCCACTTTGGGGGTCATTTACCACAGGATTAGTTAACAGAATTTCCAGCGCATTCCTCTCCTCAAGTATCCCCAGGAAGTCCGCCGCTCTACTGTCGCTGAGAGGGAGTGGGGAAACCAGTGGCACTGACTCTGGAGATACAGATCCATAGGACCCCATGTGACTCCTATTTTAACCCTAAATGCCATTTTGCTGAGGGGAAGCAAGTGTTTTTCAGTCTAGTATCTGCTACTCAAAGGTTCAATATATGTGTTTTTTTCCTCCTTTGGTATTATAAATGAAGGTTTTGATAAACATTAAAGCAGTGGCGGCTCACAGAGGGAGTGCTGCGGGGCGGTGAGGCGGGGCTGGGGAGGGGCTGGGTGGGGGGGTAGTGGAGTCGGACATATGACGGGCAGGAGTAAGGTAAGTAAATAAATAAATAAAACTATTTACCTTGCGCTCGCTGCATCGGCGATGCGAGCGCAAGGTATATAGTTTTATTTATTTATTTACTTACCTTACTCCTGCCCGTCGTATGTCCGACTCCACTACCCCCTCACCCAGCCCCTCCCCTGCCCCACCGCCCCGCAGCACTCCCTCTGCGAGCCACCACTGCATTAAAGTGATGTGTGGGACCTGTGTAGGATAAATTATCCTCAGATACTGGTAATTAATTGGCCCGCCTTCAAGTGCAACATTCTTTTGCCTCCCATTCCACTCTAGACACAGACCTGCAGCAATTAGAATAATGAAGTCCAAACTTCCCGGTCAGATTCCTTCTACAATAGGCCTAAAACAATAGACTACATTGTGACCTGAGCTATCGCTGTGGCTGAGATCAATTCAAGCATTCCTTTCATTACTTTACACAAGTCTTATTTTAAACATTTCCCCTAAACACATCATATGCACTTCTACTTCAATGTCATCCCTATGGCAATTATTACCACAACTCCCCCATAGTCCTTTGTAAACTTGGGCTTCTTAGAAGTGTTCAATAAATTAATTAGAGGTGCGAGTAAAATGTTACTCTCAAGTTAGGATATGTGAAAGGCCTCAGTTACAATGAGGAATCTTATTCATGCTACCACAATTCGAGATGTCACCAAAAAAAGTATAATTTTTAAAAACATAAAGCCAAAATAGTACTTGAAATATGATGACACATTTCAGTACGTAAAACCAAAATTTCATTTAGAATGTAATCTTAGTTTTGATTTACATAGGGGACCTGATGTCTGCAGCACAGCTGTTAAGCTTCCATCCCAGTCTGTAAGATGAATGGGGTGGAGAAACTGTTAGGCTTATTTATCCTGCGCCACAGTTTTTATGTCGAGCCTGGGCAGCGCGTGCGCTGCTCTACGAGGCATGCTGTATTCAGGTATTGCCTTGAAGCCCTGCCCACTCTCCGCCCTTATTTTTCATTGGCTTGTGTCATTGTCCATTGTAAACTGTGGCTTCTCATTGGTCAGTAGGCTTAGTAGTCCCTCCTTAGTACCGCCTTGTCTCATTTTGTAACCTCCCATGTGGATATCCCCTGTTACGTGTGTTGTTGCTCGGTAGGCTTTAATTACAGCCTCTGAGCACTATTTTCTGAAATACCTTTGTCCTGCCTGCTCTTGCAGGTAGGACACCTCTCGCCTAACGCCAAACACAATGCAATAAGTCTCACATTTGCAAGAGTTTAAGCTATTGGCATTGTAAATAACAATGCCTTTTATTTATCTGTTTTTAACACAACACATATATAAAAGGCATTGTCATTTACAATGCCAATAGCTCAAACTCTCGTAAATGCGAGACCTATTGCATTGCAAATGCTTGTTATAACTGGTCCATAAGTAGGAGGACAAACTGCCCTGTACAAATATTGCTGATTTACAAACAGTTATTTGTTAACATTTTGACAGTCCTACAAGACAGCATATTAACCTTCTATTGTCACAACAAGCCTAAAATGTTAGTAGCTGTGCTGAGCTGTCAATGGCATACAATTGTCACAGGGCACATGTGAATGGGGCCTTAGCTGCATGCTTCAGTGTCAGCCAATAATAATAATTGCAGTGTTTCAAAGCAAATTAAAGCAGAAGTAAATAGATTTTCTAACAACTATATTGCTGACTGCTGAAATATTGCATATGTTGTTTGCAGGTAAAATCAGAGTCTAAACTAGTAAGAGCATTTTTGTTAAAGGAGGTATTAAAGAAAGTTTGATCCGGTTGGAAATAAAGTGTGGCAAGTCTATACTTAGAACACAGAAAATCAAAACAAACATAGGAGAAGTAAACTTCCTTTCACCACGCATTAGATTTAATGTATCATTTTCTGCTACAAATGCATCTCCTCATTAACTTTAAGCAAAAATTACTCATTCAAAGCTAGTGACCCTCTGCTCTTCCTTGGGCAAAGATGGTGATCATTGGTCCACAGAAATGCACACATTCCAAGCACAAACACACCACAACGTATCAGTCTGCTGTAGGAACCGGTGCAAACACCGCGGGTAAAGGCTTTCACCTGAGTAAGGCTAACCAGATCTTTCATCCTACCTGATAAACCTGCACCAAAAAACGCAAGCAGTTTGCTTCGACTACAAGCACTATACTATATCCACATTACTCCCAGTACTCAGAGGTTTGGTGTCAGAAATGTAAGTATTAAAATTCAGGGACATAATTAAACAAATAACAATCTTAAATGCAATCTAAATACAGACGAAATAAACAACTCAAAAGTAGGGCAACTGATACCTTTGAAATGTAATTACAATCAAATAATTATTGAAATGGTACAAATCAAAAACGTGAATTTTGATGTTGCATGCTATTATCTCGGCTGCTCATGTAATAAGTTACTTTTTCATTTCGTTTGTGGTACATTTTGGGAAACTACTGAACAATCGGTCTAGAATGAAAAGGCATAATTCGTTTAGTGTGAGTTTATGGTAGATATGATTGATGTTGCTACTCCAAAGGATAAACTAATTACCACAATGATGTAATATCATTTTGAGAGTATTATAATCACATTTCGCTCAATCTGGAAGCTCTGATGATCTCTAATAAAGATTTATGGTGGATTAAAGACCTTCATAACATCAACAATGGATTGCTCATTTGATGAAAAATTTGATTACGGAACAGATTTAGGAACACAAGTTTAGTAGATACATCAAGATGGTGTAAAACAGGAAGTGTGCAGGCCAATGCAATTAGATTGCCATCGCCTGAGGGTGCAAGACAATTAGATCTAGATTCTTCAAGGCATTAGTAGTAGAGAGTTCTCTGAGGCAATAGTGACATCCTCCTGGCCAGATACAACAACACAGAGATGAAGAAGTAACATATTTTCACTGAAAAGGGATACATTGGACTAAAGAAACCAGAATGCTTTGGAAATCTGTCTGCATGACTATGAATTAAGCTCTTGATCCTTCATCTCTTACAGTGCACTTGACAACCAAGCTTTGCCATCATTTAGTGGTTACTAAACTTTAAACTCTGTTTTTTTCCAGTGAATTTCTGTGTTTTTTATCATGTACCATCAACTGTTTCTTTTACCCTTCTTCTTATTTTACAACCAACGTCCACTGTGGACTGCCTTTGTCCTTCTGTAGGAGGGTTGGCCACAGGCCCGGGCCCTCGGCCCAATTCCTCAGTGATGGCCAACTACTGCTGCTTCTTTATATATTTTTTTAGTTAAGCTTCACAGATCATTAGGTTGGACCTTCTGCGTGGTCCACAAATGTGGTTTTAGATCTCAAACCTGCAAAAGGGCCTACATATGTCCATGAAGCTAGCTTTGAGTATGCATTCCTTCCCAAAGAAAATTGTGCTGGGTTCACATACCCCCAGCCAGGATTCACAGACCTCGGGGAGAAGAGGAGTGGAAGGCTGCAAACCCAGCATTGGGATCCATGAACCTGTAGAAAAATCATCATTTTCTTATTTTTTCTAATCATGAGTGTTTGTCATATTTTTTAATCATGAGTGTATGTCTTTCAGAACTACTTCCTATGTGCCCAGGGGGTCAGAGAGTGCTCATCCTATCGCCTTATATGCGTTTTCTTTGTTTTTTCCAGTTCATGGAGAACTAGTCCCCACATCCTGTCGTGGTGGCCACAACATTTTTCTCCAGGTTGTAGCTAGCCAATTAGATCATTCCGGGACCATGGACCTAGGTGTGGGATCATGGAGCCGAAAAGGACAATGGGGGAAAAAGATCCCTCACCTAATCAGATTTGAATATATTGTTTTGAATTTTGGGTTTGTTGGAGGTATACAAAACTGATTTTACAGACCTAGGGAAATTAACAGTCCAGATATCTCTAAAATGTTACCTTTTCAAACCCAGACTGGAAGGCTTTTGAATGCTAATCGCTCAAAAAACTACTGTCCAAGCCTTTTTTTTAGAACCTTGCAACCCTATCCACCAGGGCTAAAAACTATTATTTTAGGGGAGGGGGCTGCAGCCCCCCTCCCCAAGCCCAAATGGGCCCCAGGGATCCCACACCCGGGCCAAAGAATAATATTAGGAGAGGGAGGCATGTGGCCCTCCTTCCCAAGCCTTAAGAGTCCGCAGGGACCCCGTCCTCTGTGGCCAAAAAGAGCTATTTTTGGGGAGGGGTCATGTGAAACTGAGTCCTCGAGCTCAAATGAGCCAAACGGGCCCCATGCCTCAGGGCCAACCACTTATAATAGGGGAGAAGGATGCGTGGCACCCCTACCTGACTCTTAAGAGGCCCTGGTACCTCATCCCCTGGCCATAGAGTGGAACGGTTTTAACTGGAGTGGGGTAGAGTGGAGTGAGGTACAGTGTAGTGGTGTACAGTGGCATAGCGTGGAATGGAGTGTTGTACAGTGTAGAGAGATACAGTGCAGTGGCGTACAGTGGGATCGCATAGAGTGGAGTGTCACAGGGTATAGTGGGATACAGTATGGTTGCGAAGAGTACAGTAAGGTACAGAGTAGTGGTTTACAGTGGAATAGAGTAGACTGGAGTGGTGAAGAGTGGATTAGCATAAAATGGAGTAGCATAGAGTGGAGTAGAATGGAATACCATAGAGTGGAGTGTTGCAGAGTGGAGCAGCATAGAGTGTAGTGGGGTATACTGTGGTGGCGTACAGTGCAATAGCATACAGTGCAGTGGTGTGCGGTGGAGTGGCATTCAGTGGAACAGCATAGAGTTTAGTGGCATACAGTGGAGTGCCTTAGAGTGAGGTGGCAAACAGTGGAGCAGTGTACAGTTAAGTGGTGAGAGTTGAATAATGTTGAGTGTAGTGGCGTACAGTGGAGTGATCTAGAGTGGAGTGACATAGTGGAATAGCATAGAGTTCAGTATCGTATGGTGGAGTTGTGTATAGTGGGATAATGTAGATTGGAGTAGAGTGGAGGGGCACACAGTGGAGTGGCACAGACTAGCGTGTTGTGGATTTGAGTAGCGTAGATTGTGATAGCATTCACTGGAGTGGTGTAGAGTGGAGTGGGGTAGAGTGTAGTGGTGTACGGTTGATTAGCATAGAGTGAAGTGGCGTATAGGAGTGACATGGAGTATAATGTCATAGAGTGTAATAGAGTAGAGTGGATTGGCATAGAATGGAGTGTGGTACTTGAAAGAGACGTAGCATGAAAGTGAGTGAACGGATGTAGATGTAATGTGTCAGGAATATAGATCATGAGGTGTAAATGGTCATTTTTGGTAGCATGTGCAAATAGTGCTAAAGGTATAAGTGTTAAAATACTTATTTATATATATTACCACAGTATACCATGGTAACTTCATGGATACCTCGATACATGCTGATACATGCTGATAACAAGGCAATATCTGATTGGCTGAAGGCTGTCTTTACAAAATGTAAATGGCAACCATGTTGTTTTCAGCACACTTTTGTTGCGTTTCACTGCTGTTCTGGGTTAGGTCTTACATATAGATAAGTAGTAGGTTTTATTGTTGTTCCCTACCTATTTACACTCTATTTCCATCATCTTGAAAAATTAAATTTTTTATCAAAATCACAATTTTAGCATTGTGGAGAAAAAAATTCTACAGCAAAGTTTAGTACTAAGGGCTATTCAGAGGTGTGAAAAACAGAAAAAATATTTTGGTGGCTGCCACTTTGTAGCAGGAAAGAAGCTTCAGCTTCCAGGAATTGCAATTTTGATGAAATTTACGATTTTTACTATTTTATTTTACAACAAGGTTATGGTTGGAGAAAAACTTAGTAGAATGTACAGGCAAATGCATTTGTCTGGCTAAGGTCAGGCCTTACAGCCAACATTAGCTGAATGGATAGATAGCAAATGTTTATGTCACCCATTGCTTTTTCTTTATTTAGTTAATTTGAAGATATAGGGCAACATGTAAGTGTCCAATGAGCATGTCAAACTATTTCTCTACATATATATTACTAAAGATGCTATGGGAAAAACAATGAGGAGGAGACCTATTGTATCCCAATGCATTTGTGTATTTTGGTACATGTGCAGTGGACATTTACAAGTGTTTTCCTGTGATCACAAAGAGGAAAATAAAAGAAATTAATACAAATCATAGGAAAAACAAAAGCATCAAAGTCCGGAAGAGCCAATGTTGTATTATTTTTAATTGGGCGAATAAGCATGCCTACTGTTTACATCTCTCCCTAGCCTGTTTGACAGGCTGGGGACAGATCTTAAAAACAATGTCTTTGTCTCTAATGGCCCTACCTGGTTATGACCAGAGGGCTAATCAAACTTTTCCCTGCGATGCCCAAGTGACTGGAGTTAATTTACTTCATTTCCATGTTTTGACTAAGGCCAGAGGAGGAGATAATGGAGACTATGCCCTGCCACCTTGTTCAATCGTGGGAGGGTAGAGCAAAATTATATTGCAGCAGCTTATTGCTAGTCATGTGTTTTACCCATATTGCCTAAGTGTGGTGGTGTGGGGAGAATTATCTTTCAAACTTTCCCACATTCACCAAGCACGCTGGGGAAAAAATACACCCTTCTTCCTCACCTTTCCCAAGGGCGATGGGGAGGGCTTTAAAAAAATCTTGGGAGGAGGGGGAGTCAAGTTAGCAGCTGCTCCACTTTGAATCACTCTCACCATGACAAAGGGTGATGGGGAAATTGTCCTCTACATCCTCAAACACAGAGGGTGGGGGGAGAAGTTGTTGACCCCTCCAACTTACCCCAGGATGTGGGTGTATTTGCCTCCATCTTTCCAAGGGCAAAAAGGTTATGCATTTAAAAAAAAAAAAGAAGTGGGTGTTATATTAGCTTACCAGCAACAGCATTGTGAATGTCACAGAGGAGCGGGTAAGCTTGCTCCGAATCATGTCTGCTGTTTTAAATTAAGAACAGGCTACATGAGTGGTTGACAGCTGATCTGCTCCTCTGTGACTTGCAAAAACCAGTACATCATAAGAAAGTGTGTTAGCTTGCTCCTATTTTTGAATCCTGTGCGCAGCTGTGAACAGGGCAAAGGAGTGACCTGCTCCTTCTTGACCTGCACACTTATAACAGATCCCGTGCATCTCTGTTTTTTTTCTCAACTCACGCACACATTTTCAGGAAATCCATTTTGTGACCAACACAAATTTTATATTTAAAGGGTAATAAAAATACAGGCTTTGCAAAGCTCATCGACCCTTAAGAGAAAGTACAAAAATCTTCATGCTATTCAGTGCACTACCTACCTAGAAGATAGCTGGCAACATATAGTTTGCCCAAAAGGTGTTTTCAGACAACTTTGAACTTTTTTGCCTCTCTCCATACAATATTTGAGCTCTGGTGAAGAGTAGATTGAGGACAATAGGCACATAGTAGCCATCATTCCTTCAAGGTGAGGAAAAAACAAATGTGTCAGGAAGCAATAGCTGGGTTGAAAACTCTGCCCTCCCAAGAACTTGAAGAAAGGATTTGTGGCTATCATTTATGCTAATACTACCTCCTATACATAAAATATGAACTGTGATGGTGATAAACATTTGATACAGATAGTTCCACAAGTAATAGCTTCTGAATGAAGATGCCTCCTTTAGTGGAGACAAAAGAGATTTTTCTGAGTTTATCAGAAACCTCCAACGCCCTCTGCACATGGAATAGCTACTGAATTTCTTAGTGCACTTATAAAAAGATTATAAGAGCTGGCAATATATTTTAAATCAGGCTTCTCGATATAATTTGTTCCTCAATTATGCTTTAGAGTTAGTAGGAAATGTTGCTCTGATACTGAGGTTCTACAGCAATGTAACTTGAAATTCTCTTTTTCATTGAAAAACTTAAGTCTTTCAACTACACTGTGCTAACAAAGAAAGAAAGAAGCAATTTAGAATGAGGTAAGAATTAAGAACATATACCTCACTCACTAACTAAATGAAACGATTTCTTTGGAGCCTGTTTCAAAGAAACCTTAAGAACATACTTACCCAGCATATTTCTTCTTACCAGAAACACTCATACTGCAAGCTTCTTCAAAACTAATGATCTATTGAGGTGGAAAGTGTGTTCTAGATGAACTACATTATATATCACTGCCTTACATTTCCCAATGCTGACAGCCACGTCCTCCAAAGTTTCAGAGATGGAGATTCTCACTTTTCTTGCATTGTTAAGATAAACAGCTTTTCATAGAACGTGTTGGACCTGGCTCTTTCTGCAGGGTCACCCCGAAACCTTTTGTCTTCCTCCTCCCTTTTAACAAAACGGAACTATGTGACAGATATAAAAGTCACCAAAATAGAACTGGACTCTTAAAGCACACACTTTGGATGCATTGGCTTTCTATTAAAGGCAGCTCTAAATTTTACATAAGTGAGAAAAGTAACAGTAAAAAGATGTCATTTGCAATGGCACACAGACAAGTCCTTCTTCACTGGCCTATCAGCCACAAATGTTGAATGTCATGAAATTGCAAGACATTACAATCATACAAATTACTTATGGATATATCACTACCAGAAAAGACTTTTATGAGGTGGAACGCCTCATTATAATTCATAGTGGCAGCAAGTCATTACCAGTTTTATATTATTTTAACTAGAGGTATCAAAAAGAAGACACTCCAGAGAGAAATTAACTGAGAAAATGAGATTGATTGATTATGGGCATAAACTTGAAATTCCAAACAATTTCTAAAAACTACATCTTTTTAAATTTTCTACTCTTTTCAAATTTTGTGCATCACAATGAACACTTGCATTATCATATTTGGAGTTATGCATAAATCCACCCAGGAGTCCCCAGATTCTTACCAGTGCTCGAAGTCTGTTGCTGCGCTGAACATGCTCTTAAGAGATAGGAGTTAGGAGAGAACTCTTCATCAGGGTTGGTGTCCATGATTTGATGTGAGTTATTGCTGTCTAGCAATGGCATCTGGCAGCTAACTTGGGGAGGATTATGAGAACTAGGCAGCTGAGCAGATGGAAGAAGGCTAGAGGAGGATGTTGGTGGAAGGGGGCGACCTGGGGAAAAAGAGTAAAAAGGGAACAAATGTCAGCAATACTAACTATACAAATATCTATTTATCACTTTCATGAAATGAAAAATGCAAAGAGCCTCAAACTTTCCTCTCCTTTGTATTTGTTAAAACTTAGAATTGAATAAATATGAACATATGCTAAAATACAGAGGCACATAAAACTTAAAGGCCCTGCTGGCAACTACGATATTCTCATACCATATAAAAATCTTAACACCCTAAAAAAGGAAATACCTGTAGTATAGTATTGTTCATCCTTGAGATTGTCTGTCAGGCAACATCTTAAATTGTTTTACATAGTAAGTTGTCACAGATCATCATCTTTATTTCTCCAAGTATGAAGCATTCGAGAAAATTGGTTCATCCATTCTAAATTGTGTGTGTCAGAACATGGATTATTGATTAGGATGGATGGAAGTCCACCAAGGAATAAAGCCATATACTTGTGAAGGTAAAACACTTTTAATCATTTAGGCCTGGCTTCTACCACTTGGTAGCTATGGCACAGAGCAGACAGGTTTAACTTAGGAAAATAGATAAAGTATTTAGCAGTAACCAAACTGTACAAACACAACATAATAAAAATCCCACACCCAACTTATAAAGTTAGAGATAAAACTTTAATGAGAGAAATAACACCAAAACGACAAAAATCCAATAAAGGGAATTGGAGATATTATATTTTAAAGATTTAAGGCAAAAACAACCAAATAAAAAGAAAAGTGGTAATCAGAAGACACTGTTCTCTATCGACAGGCACATAGGCATGATTGCAGGAAAACCGCACTGGATCGTGGGTCGGATGACCAATGCGGGTTGACCAGGTCAAAGATTTTACCATCTGACCCAGTCTATGAAATGCAAGTCAAAATCCTCGAGGAGGGAAAGGTTTCAGGCTATATCTGAAATGTCCTCTCAAAGCCAGAAAGTCATCGGATAATGTCCCCCAGAAGCTGTTGCTTTTGGTTAAAAAAGCTCAGTGTGGGAGAAATTCAAATTTAGTGTTAGAAATGGGGTCTCTAGTTGGCAGAGGTAGGTACCTTTGTCCAAATAGGGACCCTTGCTTCTAGTTAGGGTAAGGGGGATACACACTTTAGATAACCCCTGCTCACCCCCTGGGTAGCTTGGCACGAGCAGACAGACTTAACCCAAAGGCAATGTGTAAAGTATTTGTACTCAACAAGACCAAAACGACAAAAATCCAACATACGTGTAATAAGAATATGACTTTAAAAATGTTTCTAACAACTTGGCCCATAGAAAACTATGGTTGCGTGATTTCTCTCAAAGTACCTGTAGTTGCGACAAAATTTACAAGGCCAAACAGCTGCAGAGATGGGAAGTGTTAATAAACAAAGAGATGCGTCAGTTCCTGAGACCATGGTGAGGCGATGCAACAGTTCTGCTGCACGCCACAGAAGTGATGCGTCAGTTCCGGTCTGTAGGGGGAAGTGATGCATCAATTCTGAGACGGATCTGGTCCGCAGGTGATGCGTCGGGAAAACTTGCGGCACAGGTACGATGCGTGGAAATCCAGGATGCGTCGCTGATCGATGCGGTGGCGTCAAGCGACGCTGCGTCGTTTTCTTCAGCCGCGATCCCTCAAAGCATCAGTTCTTGCAGCTGCGACAGGCGCGGCGTCGGTTTTGGCAGCGGCATGGCGATGCGTGGAGATTCTTCTCACACATTGGTGCTGCGTCGGAAAAACAGCTGCAAGAAGAGTAGTTGCATTGCTTTTCCAGCTCCCAACACAGTCACAGGCACTTCTTAGTAGGTCAGAACTCCCAGCAAGGAGTTCAGGGGAGCTGGGGGTGAAGTCTTTGTGTCCCTGGAACTACAAAACAGGAGGCAACCTCTATTCAAGCCCTTGGAGATCTTCCTCAAGCAGAGGGACACAACACACAGCAAAGTCGTTGTCCTTTCCTTGTCAGAAACAGCTACTGCAGGCCAACCCCAAACAGCACACAGCAAAGGGGCAGTACTCCTCCTCCAGTTTCTCCAGCTCTTCTCCTTGGTAAAGTTCTGTCGGTTTTATGTCTAATACTTATACCCCAAAATGTATTTGTTCTCTTTGAGCAAGGATTTCTGAGCCCACTCCAAACCAGTTCTGTCCTCACTGGTGCAGTATGACCACAGGGGGTGGAGACAGCCTTGTGCAAGGGAGACAAGCCCTATTCAGGTGCAAGGAAATCTCCTCCCACTACTCTAAATGCAGCCAAGCCCCATTCAGCTCAGCTCTTTGTCATCCAGGAAGGGCCAGGCACACCTCAACCCCCCCAGTGGCTGTCTACAGTGAATACACATCCCCAGACCCTGTCACTCCAAAACCAGACAGTCAATACACAAACAGTCGGAGGCACACAGAATGGTTAAACAAGAAAATGCCTACTTTCTAAAAGTGGCATTTTCAAACACACAATTTAAAAAACATCTTTACTAAAAGATGTGTTATTAAATTCTGAGTTCAGAGAGCCTAAACTTTATTTCTCTCTCTTGTCTCAATGGTAAGTTATACTTGTAAGATGTTACAAAACATTTCCCATTCCATCCTATGGGGCAGGATAGCCTTTCAATAGTGAAAAACGAAATTGGCAGTATTTCACTATCAGGACATGTCACACACACCAGTACATGTCCTACCTTTCACAGACACTGCCCCCTGCCCAGAGGGGTACTTTGGGCCTACCATAGAGGGGCCTCACATGTAAGAAAAGGGAAGGTTAGGGCCTGGCAAGTGGGTACACTTGCCCGGTCACCCACTTGCCAGGCAGACATGGCAGTTTAAACCTGCATGCAGACACTGTAGTGTCAGGTCTGAGATACCTTTACAGGGCTACTCATGTGAGTTTCACTATCAGTGCTGCAGACGCACTAGTATCAGAAACAAACAAATGACCAGATAGGATCTTCAACAATTACTAAACTGTACCTAAACAAATAATTTTAAGTACATGTGATTTATTTCACATTCATTTCAAATATTTTTCACAATTTTTGAAAAAACATTACATCATGTCATAGAAAGACACACCAACTTTTTCAGTGTAACACAAATACAAAAACCATAAATTACATACAAATCCAAAAAACATAAAGAATTAAGCAAACATCAATGTGACGATATATACAACATAAACACCATGAATACTATCGTTGTCCTCCTAAAATTTAGAGGACACCAGTCCATATGTGAGACGAAGAAAACAGGCGGACTATACACATTTCAAAAAAATCCTGCCTGTATACAAGGCTGAAGAAAGCAAATTAATCAGCAAGCTAGTTGGCTTCAGCCGCAATGCCAACGCGTTTCAAACCCTTCTGTGTTCTAGGGTTATCCTCAGGGCGTGGACTGGAGATGTCTTAGCTGGTCTTAAAAGAGGCTCCCATGTAGTGTATTAAATTCCATGGTATAGCCGGTCTTTGGCATTAATCAAGCTTCTGTCACGGGTTGTGCGCAGAGTCTATATATCTCTGTACGAATGTTGTCGTTGTGGACTTTAGCGATTCAAAAGTCTTTATCCTGCAATATGCTCCAACTTCGCAATGGCTCCAGTTTGACAGCGTGTCTTTGGCAGAGTGAAACTCCAAGGACGCACTAGTAGCATTTGATTTATAGGCCCTGGCACACTTGGTGCACTTTACTAAGGGCTTACTAGTAAATCAAATATGTAAATCATGGATAACCAATGACAATAGTAAGGTATACAGGGAGCACTTGCACTTTTACACTGATCAGCAGTGGCAAAGTGCCCAAAGCATCTAAGTTAGCAAAAACAAAATCCAGCACAGCATCAAAAATACAGGATGTAGAGGCAAAAGGTCAGGGGAAACCATGCCAAAGATGCCAAGTCTAACAATGTGTGTTGCAAATGTAACATTAATAGTAGATAATAGTAGACATTGCATTTAATCATTGACTGAGCTGGCATGTTTGTAGACATGCATGATGGATTTTTTAGTTGGTATTTCTTGGTTGCATTTTTAAAATAAAATTGATATTTAGCTCAAGTAAAATGTTCTTTTTCTATGTAGTTGTTAGACCCGGGATCCCTGGTTGGCTGAGGTAGGTACCTTAGGCCAAATAGGGACCCGCGTTTCCACGTCAGGGAAAGGAAGGTCACCTTCTGAGATAGCCCCCGCTCACCCCCTCGGTAGCTTGGCACGAGCAACCAGGCTTATCTTCAAGGCAGATGTGTAAAGTATTTGCAACCACACTCACAGCAACCCAATGATGACACCACAAATAGACTCCACACGAGTTTTATAAAAACGAGTATAAATTTTATATAAAAAGATATACGATAAGACCACACGATATAAATCCAACATATGAGTATGTGTACTATTTCTCCTGGCTGGTTGTTAGGCCAGCCAGCCCTTGTAAGTTCTGACGATATTAATGAGCACTTCTAAACATTCCACTGTAATCCTAATACCATGTTATGCAGTTCGTAATGCTAGAATCAGGCACTTGTGCAATGTAACAATAAGGCAATGCGTAACGCGACAATTAGGCACTTTGCAATGCAAAAATAATGCAATGCGTAATACAACCACCAGGTACGTCGTTATGCAGAAATAAGGCAATGCGTAATACACTAATCAGGTAGTTCATTATGCAGGAATAATGCAATGTGTAATACGCTAATCAGGTAGTTCGTTGGACAGAAACAATGCAATGCATCATATGACAATCAGGTAGTTTGTTATGCAGAAATGATGCAATGTGTAATACGACAATCAGGTAGTTCGTTATGCAGAAATAAGATAATGCGTAATACACTCCACCACCGATCACGGTGCCTTAGGCGGTCTCTCCGCCACTCCTTCTGACTCACAGTCAGCCTCTGTCAACAGTTGCCCCCAACACGGGTATGGTGTAACAAAAAGTGCAGCTCCGCACTCCGGCCCCGGTACTGCCACTCCTTTGGCAATACGGGCAGCGATACGAGCCGAAGCAGAGGCTCGTGCTGCTGAAATGAGAGAGAGGCCGAGAACGTCTCCCTCCGAGCCCGCACCCCGCCACAGGAGTCGACACACATTACCTGGGGGGCGCGAACCCACTCTCCTCTCCTCTTCCAACGACTTGGGCCTCAGATGCAATCTTTGTGAATGGGCAACGGCGGGCTCGGGCCGGTGGCTCAGCTCCTCCGAGGCTGCCGGTATGGGCCGCTACTGCTACGAAGATCTCAGGCTGCCACAGGGCACATGCACACAGCGTCGCTGAGACTCCCTTGAGCTTCGGGTGTACGATCACCGGGCACTCCACACGAAGGTCTCAGGCTGCACGAAGAACACACGCGCAGCGTCGCTGAGACTCACTTTAACTCCGGGTGCACGTTAACAAGGCAATCCTCACGAAGGTCTCACTCACGCTGCACAAAGCACACGCACACAGCGTCGATGAGACTCACTTGGACTCCGGGTGCACGATAACAAGGCAATCCTCACGAAGGTCTCACGCTGCACAAAGCACACGCACACAGCGTCGATGAGACTCACTTGGATTCTGGGTGTGCACGATAACAAGGCAATCCTTACGAAGGTCTCACGCTGCACAAAGCACACACACACAGCGTCGATGAGACTCACTTGGATTCCGGTGCACACGATAACTGGACAATTCTCACAAAGGGTTCAGGCTGCAAACAGCACACGCACACAGCGTCGCTGATCCTCGCTTGGACTCCAGGTGCCCACGATCACAGGGCACTTCTTACGAGGGTCTCAGGCTGAAACAAGCACACGCACACAGCGTCGCTGAGACTCTCCTGGAAACTTTTGTGTTCCTGAGTTTCCGCAACAGGGAGCTCACCTCGGGCCCTTGGGGATACTTCAGGACACAGCACAGCAAAGTCCTTTCAAGCAGGGGGACACAGCACACAGCAAAGTCCCTTTAGCCTTTCCTTGGTTAAAACAGCAAACTGCAGGCCAGCCCCAGAACACACAGCAAGGGTCAGTCCTATCCTTCAGTCTCTTCAGTTGTTTCTTCCTTGGCAAAGGTTCCTCTTGACCACGAAGTAGCTCCAGTCTTGTTCAATCTTGATCAAGGCATTCTCCAAAGTTTAGGGGCTTCAGCTCTCATAGTTATACCCCTCAATGGCTTTGAAGTCTTTGTGTTCAGGGGGCACTGATCCCTGTTCAAACCAGTTCTGGGTGCCTCCCTGCCAGTGACACCTGTATTCCTTTGATAGTGGGGGTCTGGATCCTCAATCACTCAGCAGGGGCCGGAGCCATTGGTTTATGGCTGCAGCCCAGGCCTCTTCACCTCTAGGGCTACTCCTCCCCCTACACTCCAGATGCAGGTCAGCCTGTTGCTGTCTCACCTCCGCCCCTGGGTCAAGACATTCCCCAGATCCTATCTCTTTGAAATCCAGACAGTCAATCCACAACCAGGCAGAGACACACAGAAATGTTAGAGCACAAAAACCCAGCCCCTTCTAAAAGAGTGGCTTCTAAACACACAATGCAAAAACCACCTTCATAAAAAGATGTGTTATTACATTGTGAGTTCAGGCATACTAAACTTCACCTCTCCATCTTAAACCTACGGGAAGATAGGCTGGAAACATATTACACAGCCTTCCCCATTCTGTCCTATGGGCAAGATGGCCTTTCAACAGTGAAAAACAAAATGGAGATTATTTCACTGTCAGGACATGGTACACACCTTAGTACATGTCCTACCTTTCACCTGCACTGCACCCTGCCCAGGGCGTACCTTGGGCCTCCCATAGGGGTGTCTGATATGCAGGGAAAGGGAAGGGTAAGGCCTGGCAAGTGGGTGCACTTGTCAGGACAACAACAAGGCAGTTAGCAAACTGCGCGCAGGCCATGCAGTGGCAGGCCTGAGTTCCCTTTTCCAAGCTACTTGTGAGGGTGGCACAAATAGTGCTGCAGGCCCACTAGTAGCATTTGCATTACCAGCCCTGGCACACATAGTGCACTTTACTAGGGACTTTACTAGTAAGGCAAACATACCAATCATGGACAACCAATTACCATTACAGTTTATACAGGGAGCACTTGCACTTTGACACTGTTTAGCAGTGGCAAAGTGTCCAAAGCATCTAAGTTGGCAACTCAATGTCAGAAAAAAGGTCTAGAGGAAAAGCAAAAAGTTTAGGGAACTTTAGCCAAAAGGTCCCACAGCAGTGTTAAGGCATAATTCAATTAAATACTTTGTCAAATGACTGCACATCAGTTTATGAGTATGGTACTTACCATTTTCTGAAAATACAGGTACACTATGAGTTTTAGATAGATAGATAGATAGATAGATAGATAGATAGATAGATAGATAGATAGATAGATAGATAGATTAGATAGTCTCATAGCTATTTAATGACTTCTTAGGGAGCAAAGCAACATTATCTACACTTGAGATAATATAGATAGAGGTTTGTTTTCCTCTATAGTGTCAGATACACAACCGTTCACAAGAATGTAAGTTATCAGAATCTCCAGACAAGTTCTCTTGTGATGTGTCACTTAGCTGACCCATGTATATCAGCATTGGGTTCCAACTTCAAATTATTTTCAATTACAGTTATTTTTTTTATATATGTACACAAGGCCTTGCTCCTTTTTGTCAGTTTGATTTACTCCATCTTTATGAATCTGCCATAAAACTGCATTCTGCAGAATGCCTCTCTTGTGACCTCGTCTTCCCTGTAATTGTTTCCCAGTTTATGCTTTTTATTTTGCTGGGAAAGTAACTATGAAATGTAGCTCCTGTGTTCATTTGACTGTTAATCACTAGACGAGTTAAAAAAATGTTTGAAATACCTCCCATTTCATCCTTTTTTTAAAAGTTATCATCCCCTTCAGTCTACCATATGCTATCGTAGAAGATATTGGTAACTCTGACCTAGGAGACAGCCTTTACCACAGATCCCTTACCGTGCTCTTTTTCACTCTCTGAGACAATCAGTACTATGCCAACATAGTATCTGAGCAGTGGAAATGTGCTAGGATCAAGCCTCTTTTAAAACAAATCCACGCTCTAACCATCTGACCCTAGTAATGTGTGCCCTATCTCCCTGCTACCTTTTTCGGCAAACATCTTGAAATAATCCAGAAGAGCTAGTCTTCAACTTGATGCAAATTTGTATAGAATCTAACAACTTGCTTCACTCTTTCTAAGCTGAATTTAGGCCATAGCACAGCAGAGAACTGGTCATAACATCTATACTAGGCAGTTGCTTGTTGAAAATGGAGGTGTTGGCCTACTCATCCTGCAGGACTTGTCTGTGGACTTCGATATAATCTGCAATCTATTCTCTTTGCAAGCGTTAAGAACCTAGTTTGTGACTGCTTAACTGTAAAGTGGATTTGGTATTTCTCTTCTCTTTAGTTTTATTTAACATCTATATAACACCAGTATCTAAGCTCCTCTGTTTAATGGGAGTTATTGTTTATAAGCCTGCTAATGATATGAAACTTATATTCAAGCTCTCCACCACACAAATATCTCAGTCAGGCTAGGTCTTTGCTCAAAACACCCCCTTAAGTGCTCTTATCACAGTCCATTACCGAATGGTCAAAAAGTATTTGAACCTTAACCAAGAAAAAACTGAGTTTATCATCAACAACAATGACATCAACCAAATGGAATTCTATTAGCTGGCAAGAAGTTGATCGGAACGCCTCAATGCCCTCTAAAGTGGTATGCAATCAAATTATCTAGCTAGTTTCCCATGCACACCAGATTTCCAAAGAGCCCTGTGACTGTTTCTGGCAGGTAAAGAATATCTACCCCTATATTGATTAAAACCATCTGAATGCAGCTATGCAGGGCTTACCAGGCAAATTTATGAGGTGGCTGCCAGTGATACAAAACACAGCAATACTGCTTATCACAGGCAGTTACCATTGCAACCATATATAACCCATCCTGGAACATTTCCACTGGCTGGCCATCAAGAAAAGAGATCTTTTTAAAGCTCTAACAATCGTTCATTGCACCAGTTACGAAAATGTGCCTCCCTTTGTGGCCACCAAATTTCCCATTATCCATCAACAGTATACTCTGCAATTTACTGGCAATTTCTACTGAAAATTTCTACAACTATTACAGTGAAGTATGATGACAGAAAATTCTAAATCGCAACTGTAAGAGAATAGAACAAAGTTCCATCTCTTCTTCAATCTACTCCATCTCTGTTCATTTTTGAGAAGGAACTCAGGACTTTACCTTTTAGCCAATCATTTTAAAATTAGGTTGTCATGTCTGCAAGCTAATCTCTTATGTTCTTATGAAGCGTCAAGCAACTCTTGTGATCAATCGCTCTGTAAATAATATATACAAAACATCTCCTTAGTTTAATATTCCCAAGTGCCTTTTGTGTTTTTATCTTCTCTGTTCTTGGGTCATGGTTTTTTCACTTCTTTTCTCATACAATTTTAGTGCCTCTCTTTTCTATCAGCTTATTAATACAAGTGCTATATAAATTTGTATAAATTCAAATAAATGAAAAATACTTTTGTGAATTATCAATTGACATTCATCTTAGAAAATACTTTGCCCATTACTAGAAACAGATAGATCTATAAAAATACAGAAAAGGGTTTCATGATATTTCTGAAGCTTTACAGTGCATATTGTAAACAGCTGAATTACACATTGATTAAGTACTGCTGCTGATACAAATGACATGGTGATGTGCAACTTTTGGCAAGTCGAGTAAAATAATCTACATACCCATATACTCATCTAATCATCCACTTAAATAGTCATTCACACACCCATACAGGCACTGTCACACCGAGAATATTGCTTCCATTGTCTTGAAACATTGTATAGCAGATCAGTATATTATATAAAAACATAGTCATGTTAGTATTTTTATGTGATTATGTATATTTTAAATTCATAGCAAATCACCGCATCAAAATTAAAATACAAATCTTTCTTGGTGTCATGTAATAGAAGGGACAAAGACATTGTGATGGCACTAAAATTGGTTCACTAGTCATAGATATTCATAGCAGCACAAAATTAAAAAAATTTCATAAATGCAAATCAGAAAATGTGCTTGAAATGCTATCTACAGCGAAAAATGTTTTATGGTCAGCAAGCCATTGAAATGCACCGAGGCTCTTCAACAGACACAAAACTGAGCATTGAAATCCTGAAGCAAGTTCAACCTGGAACGTGCCCATGAATTAAAGATAATCTAAAAACACTAGTAAAGTAGAAACTGAATAAAATATATCGCAAAACCAAGAAACCTAATTGAAATACTGCACCTGCAGCCATCCTGTTGGGTAAGACTGCATCCTCATTGCCATATACTTAATAGTGAGGTTTCAATGCAGAATGCTATCTAGCACCTTTTTCATGCGCTATCAATATATGCCACTTTTCCTCAACCCAATACTCAAGAAATGTTTTGAACAAGTTAAGCAGTGCATGTCGAGAGCGCGAGTTATTGTTACCTTAGGGCACGGATTATAGTTACTTGAGATAACTATATCTGCAGAATTTTAATGGTTTTGTGCATGTGTAAAAAATGCTGAACCTAAGTATAATGTCCCTGTAACCTTTGGTTTTTTTAATGAATTTCTAAGGCTTTTTAATTCTATTTCCTAACTTTAATGTCCCTGTTACTTTGCTATTTCCTAATTATTATGTCCGTGTAACCTTTGTTTTCTTTCAGTGAATTTCTATGTTTTTTAATGATATTTCCTAGCTATAACGTCCCAGTAACCTGGGTGTGTGAGTGTGAGGTGGGTTTGTCAGTGCATGTGTGACTGGCTGTGTGGGTCTGTCAGTGGTTGTATGAGTAGATATGTGGATCTGTGAAAGGTGTGTGAGTGGCTGTGTGGGTGTGTATGTGGGAGTGTAGCTGTGTGAGTGTGTGAGTGGTGTGTGGGTGCCTCTGTGGGTCTTTGAGTGGGTGTGTGAGTGGTTCACTGAGTCTCTGAATTGGTGTGTGAGTGGCTGTATGAGTGATTGTGTGAATGGTTGTCTGGGTCTCTGAGTGGCTGTATGGGTGTGTAAGGGATTTTCTGGGTCTCTGAGTGGATGTGTGAGTGGCTGTATGGGTGTGTGAGTGGGTGTGTGGGTGTTTGTGTGGGTGTTTGTGTGGGTATGTGAGGGCATGTGTGGGTGTGTGAGTGGGTGTGCGAGTGCATGTGACTTGCTATGTCGGTCTGTGAGTGGGTGTGTGAGTGAGTGATTTTGTGGGTCTGTGAGTGTCTGTATAGGTGTGTGGGTAGTTGAGTGGGTGTGTGAGTGGTTGTGTGGGTGTGTGAGTGCCTGTGAGTGGGTGTGTGGGTATGAGTGGTGTTCTGGGTCTCTGAATGGGTATATGAGTGGCTGTACAGATGTGTGACTGGGTGTGCAAATTGTGAGAATATGTGTGTGAGTGAGTGTGGGATTAGGTCTGTAAGTGGGTGTATTTTTTTAATTGGGATCTGGATCCGTGGATTCATTGCAGGTTCACAAGAGGGGGCTGTGCTGGTACCAAAGTGGATTCACAGATCCTCATTACCCCCCAAACATTTTTTGGACAATTTCTTGCCCATGAGGGGTCCCTCACAGACACTTCCATTAGCCCATGGGGTCAGGATACCTCTATCATGACCCCTTATATCCTATTTACACTTTATTGCCCCCTGGAAAATGTGTCCAGATTGACAAAATGATGGCTGCAACCTTTCTCTCAGGTTACAGGCAGCCAATCATTACAATGCTGTTGGCAGTGGATCCGCTGTTGATCCGCGTCTCTAGATATACATAAATCTTTTTTCTTTAATAACTCCAAAACTACTGAACAGATTTACACCAAATTACTAAGAAACACTCTTTCTGGACCAAGATCCAACTTTCTGCCAGATTTGGCTTAATTCCATTCAGTGGTTCACGCTGTAGTCGTGTCTAATATCTGTATGTGAAATTGCATGGGGAAAACGCGTTTTGGACCCCCTTCTTTCAGCCCCCACTTGATGGATCACCCTGATTCTTTTCAGACAGCAGCTGAAGTGACTGGCACACTATTTTGAAAATTTCGTGAAGATTCGCTAAACATCGCAAAAGTTATTAGCAAAACAAGAAATGCTTTTCCTATGGAAACTAGGTCCTAGCTATAACTACCTACTTGTGACCACCAGTAGGTAATATATATATCTATACACCCACTCACACACCCATATAGTCACTCACACACCCTCTGCCACACCCATAGTTATGTTATGTTAGGAAAACTTATACAGCGCACGGTTACCCTGAGGTGTCCTGGCGCTTGCTGCAGTCCTTCCGCCTTTCATAGATTACTGCCAGAGTGGTATTCAGAACAACTCACAGATCCAGAGAACCCCTCACAGACCCAAACAGGTACTTATACACCAATACCCTGACCCACACATCCACTTACACACTCAGTCATACACCCACCCATGACACACTCACATGCCCACTTACACATCCACACAACCATTCACTCACCCACTCATACAGCCATACACACCCACTCAGAGACCCAGAAAACCACTCATACACCTACTCACACACCCATACAGTCACTGATACATCCAATCAGAGACTCCAAAAAGTACTCACACACCCACTACAGAGCCACACAGGCACTTACACTCTTACACATCCACACACCCACTCACACATCCATACAGTTACTCACACATCCACTGTATTAAATGTGTTGTTGTTTTGTATCGAATATGTGCTTTTGGTTGGGGACAGATCTGCGGATCTGTCACGTATCCACTTGCAGAATAGTTGGCAAACCGTTATTAGGCCGACAATACATGAAAAAATAGAAAAAAGGATTTGAAAAAATAAAAAAGTGTTTGGGAAAAGAACTGGCTCTGAAAAGAGCCTTTGTGTTTATTGTGTGTAGATGAGAACTACACAGAGAACTGTTGTCTGGGTCTGTGAAATGGACTCTGTCTTTTTATATATTCCATCCATGTCGAAGCGTAAGTTGTTATGCTATAGAGAGCCCAGGTTGTGGATTCGGAGAAATGCAGAAACAGCTTTATTGACATGTTTCCTGGATTGCTCTAACTGTGGACAAAATTGGGTTGACCACTGCCACTTCTGTCTTTGGCAAATGTTGGAGAACACCAAGGCAGTATGTGGGAAAAGTGACATTAATTACCAAAGGTATCTTTCATAGGGATTTCCAGTACTACCCCAGTAATTGTGCCTAGGTCATTGCCACCACAGTACACAATCATGAGGTCTGGATGTTGGGTAATCTGCAAAGCTTTCAACCAAAGGCAGCAGTTGGTGCCACTTTTACTCTCTCTGGCCAAACCAAGTAATGTCTACATTAAGTAAATCTACGTTACAGTCAATGCCACTATTTCCAGCACTATCTCTGGTCCAAAACACAAAACTGTGGCCCACAATCCTGACTCTGACCATTTTGGAGACAAACAGGAGTAGGACACAGAAAAAGGCTGCAGCAGAATGACACAATTTTGAAGATGAAAGGCAGCTAAAATAGAGGACAGCAAGTAAAATATAAAATAACATATTGGATTGGATGGTGGACATAAGCAGGGAACTAAAATTAGGTAGAGACTATAACAAAAAATAAGTAACTGCCTCTGTGATTGGCTTTGGAAAAATAAAAAAAAGTTATGTTGTTTGGGATATACTTGGAATTGCTAACAGTCACCCACAATTGCTACAGTTAATCTGAAGCTAGAATGCTGTTTAGAGAAAGTCTTGTGAACTTTCCACCTACCGGTAGACAGTTGCTACTGGAAACATGGTCACTATGGAAATGGAGGTAAAAGAGTGTGAGGGGATAGGGAACAAAAGAGACTGCAGTATGAAGCTGAAAAGCAGACTGGTGTACATACATTGCTCAGTAGGAAGTGTATGTCTTGTAATTAACAATATTTTACAAAATGAAACATAAATTAAAAGTATTAACAGCAGATTTTTGAATGCCTTTAAGGGGCTTCTGTGTGGATCCGTGGATCCACCATTGATTTACACAGGGGTGTGCTTAGCGCAGCGGTGGATCCGCGATAAACCAATCAAATTGGGCTTCTCTATAGGAAACATGGAAAGTGTTAAAAAATAGTGACCATCCAGGAATGCTATAACAAAAATAAAAGGTGAAAGGAAGTCTGTTATTTGCTAAGTATAGGAGTATGAGTAAGAGCACATGAGGAAGGGTAGCCATTTTAGGTACTATTCTACTGAGAGTGGAGGAGGATTGCCATAGTGTGATTTGAGATTTGAAGGGGAACACAGATATTAACAGATATTACAATAAATGTTGGACAACAGCAAAGAGATTTTACAGGTATATTAATCAGGTTGTACTATAAACAAGTATAGTAAAACAAAAACTGTGAGTGTATATAAGCTGAAAGAAAATCTGCAACTTCGAGACACTACAGTAAAAGGCAAAATAAAAGTGAGCTTGGAAGAGAACATTAACTAAAAATATAGTGAGCAACAATGGGGGAAGAGGAATTGCTTTACTGAAAATAAAATTATTTTATTAAGCTTATATGAATGAATGTGTTAGAAATTAGATATGAGTGCTTGCTTATAGTATGTAATTTAATAGTATGTAATTTGCACCCAGTCACACAGTGATGCAGGCACTTACACACCTTGTTACACTCCTAGAAAAACACATATGTACCCACCACTCATTTAGCCAGACAGTGACAGACCCACTCAGTCACACACCCATAAATCCATTCACATAACCATTTACTCATCTGAACATCCACTTAAATAGTCATTCACACACCCATACAGGCACTGTCACACCCACTCGCACACCTATGCAGCCGTTCATGTACCATGCACTCCGACATTCAGTTATGCACACAGTTAAACACCCTTACATCCTGTTATACACTTAGTCACCCACATATACAGCAACTCACATACCTATTTACAAAACTGTACAGCCACTCACACACCCAGTCAGACAGAGGTACTTACACATACATTCACACACCCACACAGCACTTATGTACCCACCCCTAATAGAGCCACTTGCACACACCATTACTCACCCAAACACTCACTATCACTAGTGTTTGGGTGAGTAATGGTGTGTGCAAACCACTAAGCTGGGTCTGGTGGCTCAGTGGACTAATGCTTCCACTGCAGGGGCCTGTGTTTGACCTCATGGTCACAGGTTCAAACCCTGTTGGGTCCACTCAGCCTTTCATCCATCTGAGGTCAATAAAATGAGTACCATTGAGTTGGGTAACAATAAACATCTGTTATTCAGCACCAAGATACCTATGGGTGAACGTGCACTTTACAAATGCACATGTTATGTTACTAACACATCCAGTTACCAATTAATACAGCCACTTATATACCCATTTAGACTTAGACACACCCAGTCACACACCAACACAGCTACTTACACATCCAGTAACACACCCTCAGAGGCACTGATACATTCACTCACATATCCACTCATACACACAGTCACCCACTCATATAGCCATTTATACCCCATACTCACACCTACACAGCCACTTACACACTGACATAACCACTTATGTAGCTACTCACTTGCTTACAGTATGTAATCTAAGAGTATGTAACCTCAAGTTAAATGTATTCTATATTTGCTTTTAAGATATTTACTTGTGTTTAAACAGTAATAGAAGATGGAAGGATGAGGTGAAAAAAACATTTAGAATTATGCTTCTTGACAGCATCCATAAATTGGTCAACAGATGAGATATTAAGTTCAACTGGCATATGGCGTTTGGCACAATGAGTGACCATGTCTTGCAGTTTTGCCGATACAGTGAGATGGTAAGTATCTGGTCAGGTGATAAGGGTCCCACAGATGATTCAACTGCTGTTGATGATGCACAACATTTCCTTTCTCTTATGATCCTCTGAAATGTCCTTGTAGGTATGGTTTTCAGGTGTTTCGAAACAGACAATGTGCTATGTGAACACTTCAGAGTAGCTCTTGACAATTTATTGCTGCATAGATTGCATTGGACAATTTTTGCGAGAATGTTTTTTTCTCCTGAAGGGATGGAGAAATATTTCCAAACATCAGAGGAATTATTTGGATGTGGTAAGTCTTCTTCTTCTTCTTCTTGTTCTTCTTCTTCTTCGTCCTGCTCTTTCCATTCACTTCTATCTTCAGCAGAAGAGATCTTAACTTTGAAACTTTCATCTTTTGAAAGAAAGGGAAAAATATGATGGAGCTGTGCTGCAGAGACTGTCTCCAGAGAGATGTGAAACTGAAATAACTGATTTAGGGTATGATTTTCAATGTGGATGGTTGACCAGATTTGTGGTGGCATCGCAGCAGATCCATAAAATGAATGGAAAAAAGAGAAAGACTTTGTGTATTGCATTTGTAAAAAGTTGAATAAGTTATGTTATATTTATATGTCAATTGTAAGTTTTAAATTGAATAAAAATAAATGTGTTTATAAAATGTATTTCTAAACTTGTAAAAATGTATATTGCTAAATTAAACTTATAAGGGAAATTGTAGTCCAATTTATATTTTTTTAAACTGTGAAATTCACAAAAAACCAAAGGGTACAAGGACATAATAGTGAGGAAATAGCACTAAAACAACATAGAAATTCACTGAAAAAAACAAAGGTTATAGGGACGTTCTAGTTAGGAAATAGAATTTTTTTAAACCTTAGAAATTTACTGAAAAAAACAAAGTTGTAGGCAGGGAAAGAGATGAAAACTCAGTTTCCGACAAGCGGGAGCACTTTGACAGCTTCTGCTTGTTGGAAGCTGAGTTAGTGTTTGTTTTTGCTTCGCAAAAGCTGTCAGCTCCTGCCAAGCAAAAGGCTATCTCTTCTGAGGGTGGACACCTCGAGAGATTGCAGTGGCCGACCATTGGGGGTGGTGGTCCACAGGGTCATATATGGCTCCAGAAGGAGAGCCGTATGACCCCTCCATGTTCAGCATGGGCCAGCCCCGTGGTGGTGTCCCCGGGGCCCTATATGGCCTGATAGAGGGGAGGGCAGCCCCCTCCCAGGTTTTAAACTGTTCTGCTCTTTTCAAAACAAGCGCAGGATTCCTACTCTGCTCCCTTCTCTTTTTTTAATCTTTCTCTTTGGGACTTGGCGAGTCCCAAGATGTCTGCCAACACTTCCTGAAGTGTTGGCAGCCAATCAGATTTTAGTTCAGGGACTGTCGGATCCTCAGAGGATCTGCATTCCTAGATATACAATTTAGATATCTTTTAATGTCTCAAAAACTACTGAACGGATTTACACAAAATAACACAAAGGGTGATCTGCAAACAAAAAGCTACTTTTCTGCCAAATTCGGTGTAATTCTATCCAGCAGTTCGGGCTGGTGGTGTGCCTAAAGATTCTATGGGAATTAAAATGAGAAATGCACTTTTGTACCCCCTTTTCCTCAGCCCTCGCTTCACGGATCACCCTGAAACTTTCTATGCACAACTAGAATCACTGGGGCACTTTCTTTGGAAAATTTTGTGAAGGTTTCATCAAACAGCATTAAAGATAAAGTCAAAAAATGCTTTCCCTATGGAAACATGGTCCTAACTCTACCTATTGGCAACCGCCAGCATGATGGATATATATATATATATCTATAGTATATAGATATAAATATATATACTACTATATATAGTTAGATAGATAGATACATATATATATATATATATATATACATATATGTAACCATAACAAAGACTAGAGCAACAATCGGATCGTCACAGTAGGCACAACAGTTGCAACCACAGCTAACACTACAGAAGGAACCACAGCTGCAGCAAATGTTGTAAGCACAGGAAAGACAATAGCAGTAACTATATCTGTAACCACAGCAAAGACCAAAGCAGCAACCACAGCAGGGAGAAGAGCAGCAAGACCAGCTGTTACAACAGCAGCAACTTCTGCTGTTTAAACAGTATTGACCACAGGAGTACTCACAGCTAGCAGCAGTACAAGAACAACAGCAGTGACCACAGTCATAATGAGAGCAGGGAGCACAACAGCGACAACAGCTGCAGCAATAGTTGCAAACACAGCAGGGACCACAGCTTTAACCACAGCAAAGCCTTCATGGCAGGGACCACAATAATAGCAACAGCTGCCAGCAAGTCAATAACATAGTAGTGACCTCAGCATTAGACACAGCAGGGGCATCAATAACAACCAGGAAATATGTGATCAATAGCATCAATCAGAACATCAATCACAGCTGTCAGCCCAGTACCACAGTGGTCATGTCAGGGGCCAGAGCAGTAACAATAGCTGACCTACAGGAAGGTCTAAACAGCTGATACAGCTACCATAAGCGCACAGGTTACAGCAGTGATGACAGCTGTCACCAAAGTAGGTACAGCAGAAACAACTATAATTGCAAACACAGTAATGATAACATCTGCCCCCACAGCAAGAACTACAACAGTGAACACATCTGCAACCTCAGTATCAACCACATGGTACTAAAAAACAATAACAATGTTTGCATTCACAGCACGTACCACAGCAGTATTGAAAGTAGGGGTCGGTGGAACTCATGGAGTTTCACTCCGCGGAATTCTGAGTACGTTGTGCTGCTCGTGCTCCTTTTCAGTGCCGGAAGCTTGTTCTGCGCTGAACAATTAGCATGAACAGCACCACGTGGAGCACCAGAGTGTGCTTCTTCTTGAGCTGGTTTTACTGTAGCTCGAGTAGATTTTCTACTCGAGTGACCGCTTTCTCACCACGACCGCCCACATTAGGAAAATCTCACCAGGTGCCCTCCTAGTGCCCAGAAATCACACTGGGGGACTTCAATTCTTGCTCACCAACCTACTGTTGGTGAGCCACGTGTGAGAAAAAACTCCACCATGTGGTGGTTGGTGGAATTGGGACAGAACTCTGCATTACATGCATAATGTGGGGTGGTCAAAACTCCACTAACTTTGCCGGGCGGAGCAGAATTTGTTGCCCACCTCTAATTGAAAGCTTCTACCACAGCAGTAAGCATCATAGGGACCACAATAAATGGCACAATAGCACCAACAGCTGACATGCTGGCACAAACAATAGCTGCCACTATAACAGGTACAGCTGCAGACACATGAGCTGTAACCACTGCAACAATATCTGTGACCACAGCAGGGATCATAGGAGCAACAACATCTGCTCTACATAAGGGACCACAAAAGCAAGTACAGTTGCTACCATTGCTGCCAGCACAACAAGGACAACAATGCCACCTTCCAGTGCATCATTTTTTTGTTGATTGTTGTGACACTAGAAGCAGCCATATGCATCTCAAACATAGTCCTGATCTAATAGCAGCAAACCACCCAAAATGCTAAGTCATAGTCCCTCTGTAGGGAAGCACATGCAACCCCTGACTGGTTTTGGTGTTGATGGGCTCATCATTTGGATACAGTTTTAGTTCTGTGACACAGTCAGCCCAAGACACACATGTAGTCATATTCTTTGTCTAGAGTTGTGCTCAATTGGCATAATTTGATTTTCATAAATTATGCAAAAATGTAGCAAAGATACACAAAATTGCTTGCAAATACGTAAAGTGTAAATCCATCATTTCACGCTATTTTTGTGTGTAAATGCATCTTCGCGTTCATTTTTTATGCGAGGGCTAATTTCCTGATAAAATAATAGTGTCAAAAAACACAAAAGCAGCACGAAAAGCAGTTGGTAGCATTCTGTTGTTCCCATGCACACATGCTCACTTTTACTGCGAATAGTGTGTCAGCAATAAACTTTTACTGTGAAAGGCAAGCGAAGCAGTGTAATTATGTAATTTGGGGAATTTCATGTAACAAGAGTAACACGAAATTCTCGAAAATACACAAATTATACAAGCAGAATTTAAATTTCGTCCAGGCCTACCTTTGTCATCTCACTGAGAAAGACAAACAGGTATTTGGAAAACAAGTACACAGACTTTTGTGTCTCAGCTTTTTGCAACTGGCCCCCTACTTGGCATTCTGTTCTGACCGGTTTTTAACTCCCCACACCGCAACGTCATGCACTAGGTTCCACTTTAATAATGCACACATACTCTATCTGTCTTTGTGCATTCCTATACTTGTTGTAATTACTTGATTTTAAGCTTTTCCTTTTTTGATTCCCTGAAGCATCTTCAGGCTGCATGTATGCAACCTTGAATGATGATTTCACCAATTGCACGTAATCCTTCTTGTTAAATCAGTAGCTCTCTTTAATTGTGCGTTTCAGAAGCCTTGCTTCTCTTTAGCTGCAGTCTCACATGAGTGCAGGTCTCGGAAAACTGAAAAGCTTGGTCAGTTACAGATATAGTCTCACGTTCCCTCTTTCTCTTGCGACCCGAGCATCCGCCAATGGTGATGCTATAAATGCTATGTTCCTTTTAACTAATATAAAGTGGTTTTACAGATGATAAACTTCTCTCTATTGTTTAAAACTGCACATTGATTCGATAGATAAACTGAATGTTTGACCTACATTCTTCGGAAACATTAATGTACAAATGTCATTGCAAGCAGGGGCAGGACTCAGACCCTCTGGCAGAGGGGAGCCCCAGCTCGTCCCTAGACCTGGGGTTTGCTGCCTCAAATACGGAACATTTGAGCTCGCAAAAGGGCAAAATGTCCAGCCAAATAAGGTTTCTCGAAGAGATGCTATTGATGGGTTTTTCTGGAAGCGGCACGATACCTCAGTCCTCTTTAAAATACTTGCGACTTCATCACACAACTGCTGCAAGCCTGCTAGTCTTCATAGTAACACGCCAGTAAACTCAAATGTGTGCAACTGGTTCAAGCAGCCTGCAACAGCACAAGACTTTTTGTAGTTCCCAACACATCAGGCCATAAGGAGTCAGCTTCCTCAGTAGGCAAGCAGAGCTCCTCGGGAAACGGACTTTATAACGAGGGCTGAGCCAAGCGTGCCGTATCCCCACAAGCAGAAATGCGCTTGCCTTAACCATGCATATGTGTGGTTAAGGCAGTGCGCGGTCTAGATGCACAGGTGGGCGGACATAGAAAGAGGAAGGATCGGGAGAGGACGCGGTCTGGTAAGTGGGGCTGGGGCCAGGCTTTGGGGTGTGGGGATAGTTTTTAGGGGTGGGGTAGTTTTTATGGCTCAGGAAGGGTCAGGATTATTTATACAGCAGCAGGCTGGGTTTTAGGGCTCAGGGCACAAAATTGTGTGGTAAAGGCATGCGTGGTAAAGGAATGTGTTCTTAAGACGCATCTGTTGTTGGGGCAGCATGGTAGAGGCATGCGTGCTTTAGCCTTGTGTACTTCTATCATTAACCAGCTTCTCAGCAGAACAAGATCCACATCCTCCTGTGGTCTTTACAGGGCACTATCTCTCTCAGTATTGGAGCAAGTTTTGAAGGTACAGTGATGTGAGCAATAAGTTGAAGTAGCTCTTTCGGTTTCATCCAGCATGAAGCAGGTTTTCATCTCAACAGACACTTGCAGAAAAATCAGCACTTCTTCTCATTTCCAGATGTGTTCTAATTATTAATGGACTGGGATCGTTATAGTCAAAATTCTGTCAATCCAATCTCAACCAATAGCTAATTCCATTATCCCCTAATTCCAGTTTCTCTACTGTAGACCTCATTATAAGTTGCACAGAGTGGAACATATGCATGTTTCATGTGGAATTTCAACCCTGTATGAATACAAGCTTTCCCAGGGGCAAAATTGCTCCTCGTAAAACTGGAAATCCCTGTTGGTAACCAGAACTATTCCTCTCAATTACATTAGCTAGCACCACCAATAGGATACCCGATGGAGCAGAGAGAAAGAAAAATAGATATCCAACTGAAACTTTATAGAAGAATATGACTTCAATTCTATTCACAACCACATAAGAGGGCATAAAGTGTACAATCCCATAACACAGTCGAAATGGTCAGCCTAGGCCATTTGCAATTTTCCCCAGCCTAGAATATGGATTACTTAATTATTTGGCTATGGTTGGAAAAGGCTCAGATGTTAGAGACAGTTCAGATATCCTAAATTTAAATCTAAGGAAGACATCTCAATTATCTTTTAAAATGTGATATTTATTTGTCTAACTTACATATTCACAGTGACCTTGGTATCAATATCTACCACTACACTATAGTTGAGGATATATGATCAAAATAAACTTTCCCTATAATATGGTAACTGCAGCATGGTTGTGAGCATTCACCACACACAGCAAATGAAGGTTTGTGGCTCACTTATGTGTGTGGAACTATTAAACATACAAATGTTGCATGGGTTACCAAGAAGGGGGGTTATACGAAATCAGCATAATTTGCTTTCACATTATTATGCAAAATTTCAGGAAAATGATGTTTAATTATGCAAAATGCAAATCTAGGAGGAGAGGAAGCATTTTGCAGTAAAAAATATCACTACAAATAAATGTCACGAACAACAGCTGCTCGTATTCTGGTCAACTTGTTGTTCGCACCCTCCTGTGCTTCAATTTTGCTGTGAACTCATTGTAATTATGTGAAGTGGTGTAATTTGGGGAGTTTCGTATAACAAGCCTAACAAAGAGTTCTTGAAATTACGTGCGTTATACCGGCGTAATTTTAATTTCGCTCGGCTGATCCAGAATGTCTGCTGAATGTTTCATCTGACATGTCCCAATGCCAGTCCCACCTCCTGATAAAAAGGACAGCTAGCCCCAAAGTGGTAAGGGAAATACTGAGATTTAAAGGCTACCATATTTTAGCAGATCACTTGGACACCAGGCCCAGTCAGCAGTGAAACGTGAAGAGATTTAAATAGCAAATAATTAGAGGGAATGTACTGGCAGTGCTAAATTTGAGCCAGTGGTTTCCGGTGCTTGGCTCTGGCACTTAATTGTCAACACTGGCGCTTGTGACAGTCTGCCACGATGAGGCGCTGTCTGGCTAATTTAGAGATGACCACAACAATAGGTAATTATTAATTAAATATACATTACGAATGACTATTAACTGCCACCCAAGCCATTCTTATAGCTTTGGAGGCCTAAAATAGTCAGAATTGTCACACTTGTAGGAGTGTGATGGTTAGTAGTTGTGTTGTTACTATCATTGGCAGCATAGCAGGGGCAATGTGTGGTGCAAGATGCAGTGGTCTCCTGAGGAGAGGCCTGGCACCTATGTTTTTTTACAAATTAAGCACTGCTTAATGGGTGGATGACATTTCTCACCGGGGCTTTCCAAGTATGCTTGCTGGGTTTACTTTATAACTAGGGCTCCCTGTTTTCCGTTTTTACTAATTTTTACATATAAATACAGACAGAAAACATTACATTTCTTGTCTGTATTTTTTTTTAAATGTGGATAAAAACGGAAAGTGGGTTGCTTTTTGAGTAATTCTAAATACTGTCTGCCATGACTGCCATGCCAATAGATGTGTGGATTGATAGATAAGGGGGTTAAAAAAGAAAGGAATTTTAGTAAAGAGACTTTAACAGCAGTAGATATGCACAAGGTTGATACTGAAATTTGCATATTTTCATATAAGTGCACTGATTTCTCTTCTGCGGGTGTTCACAGCACTGAAACCTGGCAGACATTCAAGCATGAGTGCATATTTATCGGTTAAATAAATGTGGAAATATACTAATTTCAGCTGAATTTTTCCAAAAACCCCAAATAAATATGGATAAATACAGATACAATTAGCAAAAAATAAATATGGATAAGTACAGACGGAAATGGCAAAAAAATAAATACCATAAAACCGGGAGCCCTATTTATAACACACAAAATCTGATCTACATTCAAAATCAGAAACTAGGTAGCAACTGAAGTAAAAAAAGAAATTCAGATTGACGCACACTCCCTAGAAATAAGTTGACCTACTCCAGTCAACATAATTTCCAGGCTGAAATATGAAAACCTCCGCTGGGACAGTAACTTGTTTTTGCACGTTTCGTTTTCAGCGTTTGCACTCCACCGCTGTCTGCGTTTTGGCATTAATAGGCTTACTTTCCTAGAACATGCTTGCAATTAGTAAAGCACGCACCCTGAGCAAGCGGTAGGAGGGAAAGCTCACACCTTGGTATAGCAATAGGTGAAAATTCATTCTGAGCTATAAGTAATGGCTGCCCAGGAAAACAAATCGCAACATCTACTTACTAGCGGGAGTGGCTGTTAAAGTCTCTGCCATAAAATACTATATACTATCAAAATCAGTTTTTGTCTTCCTCCAAATCTAAGATGAATGCACCAGTGCATCGATTGTTTTTTTACGACGGGTATTACGTTCTTATGAGTAGTTTATTTCTACTCACTCTAATAATTGTGAAATTACGTTTTCCCACAGCCTAGAGAGAAACCGATATTTTATTTGTGAGTTACCAAGGGTTCGTCTTGTGGGTACAAATTAGTTTCCAAAGGGGCTCTCCACGGGGCTGAAAAATAGAATTTGCTTTGGGCTTCCATCACTTAAAAACTACACTGGAAACATTTTAAGTAGAGACCACGATCAGTTACATTTATAATAGCAGACAGGTAGCCATTCATAACGAAGCTCTGTTTCTGCTCAGGTCTTTCGATGGCAGAATAGTGCATGAGTTATCAGTTATGTTATTAACTGCCTGAGAAGTGCTGTGATGTGCTGCTGTAAATTCATTTAAATCATATGGATCAAGCAAGAGACTTCCTGCATGGAAATAAAGAATGCAAGCAAGGAACGGTACAGATGTGATGTTAATACAGCCAAAGTAAAATTAAATGAGGTGAACTCTGTGAAGCAAAATTGTTCTATCAGTTCCCTGATAAAGGAGAGATTCATCATGCAGCAGTAAAAACTGCAACACTTTTCTACCACAGAGTGGTTAAAAATGTTTTAAATGAGACTAGGATATGTTGAAAAGCGAACCAACCAGTATACAGTTGTATTTCACTTCTGTTTTTGATTAACTTCTCAAAGAAATCTGGCAACACACCAGCATCCAAAATAATGTAATATTTAGTATTTCATATACGTAGCGCTAAAAAAGAGCACTCTGTGTTGTTAGACTCCATGACATTACAACAACAAGCATTTGCAATGCAATCGGTCTCGCCTTTGGGACCTTATATGTATTTAGCTATGCAGCACATTAGCCTGGGTGCTGAAACATCTACTGTTCTTTAACTTGGAGGGAAAGTAAGCACCAAACTATGTGACACAGCAGGTATGGGAACACATGGAGAGAAATATTGCCTTTCAGCTGGAAATGGTATAGTCCAAAGCTCTGTTTTTAATTTAAAATCAGGGCCTTCAATGGTCATATCACTAAAAATACAAGATTTGAAAAAAATATTATTGTCTACGGGTGCTGGTGGAAGACAATTTCTATGGACTGGAATCTAGAGAATGCTAAAGTGATTCTGGTATTTTACTGACCTATGCTGGTCGTTTTCTATCAAGAAAGTTAAATAGAGGCAGTTGAACAGAGAAAAAGTCCCTAAGTGGAAGCAGACAAGTCCTAGGGCTGATCTCCAGAACCCACAAAGTACATACACATATAAGTATATACTAAAGTATATACAAGAGGTCTCGAATGCTCGACCTAAAAAAGGTTAGGTAATAGAAATTTTGTGAAAAGCTGCAAAGTGCTGATAAGCTCAGAAAGACATGTTGTGCTCAATGTAGAATAGCTATCATTATGATTAGAATAAATATGTGCTAACTGAGCATAACACACTTCCCCTCCTATATCACCTCAAAGATTGAGCACAGTGCAATTATATAACTTAAAGATTTCATAACCTTTGTTCTTCTTGTGCTAATGTAATGCATGCTGTAAGAAACCTGACCACCATTTCTTTTTCATTTTTGGTGCTCTTTGTTTTTTAGGTGTCTAGACAGCTTTATGTGTCTCTTGGCAGATGTATTTGATTGTTTCCAATACACAGCATACAATTAGAGTGTGCTTTGGGTCAGCCTTTTGCTCATGATTGGATGAATATATTGTATATCCCAAGTGAATGCTCTTGATTCAAATGCTCTTCTCCTTATTCTTGTGTCTGTCCTGCACAGGAGTGTTTTGGTCTCACAGTATTATTGTTGGATGAGCTGTGTTCTTCCACTTAACTTGAGGGGACTCTTTTTCTTTAGTATTCAGCACTCCTTGTTAGTGCATGTGTTTTTTCTGTTTTCCCCACTCACCAATGTTACTGTACTGCTTCCTTTTGTAAACGTTTTTAATTATTTATTTTTTTACAAGGACATAGGAACTGCAAAGTGGTACCAGCACAACTTGCTTTCTTTATTGTTGTGCTGGTGTGCCCTTTGTTTCGTACTTTTTGTTAACTTTTAGTCTGCAATGGCTGTCACAATGCTAAATTATCAAGCATTTGCAATGCAATAAGTCTCGCATTAATGAAGGTTTGAGCTATTGGCGTTGCAAATAATAATGCAACACCAATAACTCAAACTTTCAGTAATGGGAGACCTGTTGCAAAGCAAATGCTTATTTTAAATGAGCTGCAGCCGCGTTCTGACCAGGCTGCTCAAGACACTCTTGCCCCCTTCCAACCACCGACAACAAGCACTGGCAAAGCCAGCAGGTTACGCCTTTACAAAATCTATTGGCTCTGTCAATTGTTTTACATATTACACAGCACTCGAGCTGCTGCGCAACATAACTTATGGTAAAAAAAAAAAAGCACTATGACGCAGTCAATGGTGCGCGCATCATAGCACTTTTTTTTTTTACATTAAGCCATGTTTCACAGAAGCTCAACTGCTATGCAATATGTAAAAAAAACAAAAAAAAATTGCCAAACCCAATAGATTTCATATAGGCGAAACCTATTGCCTTTTGCCGATGCAGGTTGTTCAAGTTGGCAGGTGTGATGGCCTGAGTGAACTTGGTCTCCCTGTTCAGCAGGAAGTCACTATACCGGAGGAAGGGCTTTAAGTGGAATGAAAAAACTTGTGGGGGCTCCCAGAGGGGCGTGGTCGATGTAATGAAGGGCGTGGCTTAAAAACCTAAACTGAAAATCCATGCTCGGCATAGTGTGTCGCCCCACTGGTATTTTGCTGCTTGGTCATTCCATCCATATACAACAAGTAACATTACATCTACTACAAGCCAGGACTATTGGCTTTGTCAATGGTTGTTAGTTGCATAAGATAAATATGCAACAGCGATGGCTTCGATGTACATAATTTTGAAAATGCAAGCATCATACTGCCCCATCAGGTTTGTATTATTGGTCATTGGCCATGCGCCAAGATAACCATATTGACAGATATTGTCCCATCAGGTTTGTCCATTCAGCAAAGGCCAATAGCCCAAGAGGTGGACCCGCAGCGTGCATAAGATACCGAAATCATCCCAGAGAGCAGCTGTGGCTGCTCCCATTAAAGCTAATTCCAGTCTAATGATTAACTGCGTGGAGCACACATAACAATATATCATACTTTACATATGGTATTTTTACACCGTGCTTTTGTGGCAAACAGTAATCTAGCGCTTTATATTTGGTTCACATCAGAAAACGCCAGCGCAAAGAAAACTAGTGTGCTATGTAGTGACATGGTGACAAAAAAATAGCACCGAAGGTGCTTTGTCCTTGAGGCCAGACTTTAAAAGCAATGTTGTTCTGAGTCAAAAGCAAATCTAGGGCGTTTATATGCATTCCAATACGTGTCAGACTGAAAAAGTGTTGCCAAAGCTTGAGAGGGGTGCTGCTAAGGGTGAGAGGGCGCTGCGAGGGGTGAGAGAACTGTAGCTGGTGTGAGAGCGGCGCTGCGAGGGTGTGATGGGCGCTGCGAGGGTGTGATGGGTGCTGCGGGGGGTGAGAGGACACTGAGGGGTGAGAGGACGCTGTGAGGGGTGCTGCTGGGGATGAGAGTGGCGCTACTAAGGGTGAGAGGGGCTCTGCTAGAGGTGAGAAAGAACTCCAGGTGGTGTGAAAGCTGCACTGCTCGAGCGAGAGAGGGCCTGGTGGGGGTAACAGATGTGCTCAAAAGGGAGCGAAAGGGCACTGTAGTAGACAAGCGGTACTTCGGGGGTGAGAAGGGTACTAAGGGGTTCGGGGACGGGGGCTGCAGGGGGCAAGGGATGCCCTGCAAGGGGGGAGAGGGGACATTGCTGGTGTGAGAAGGGCATTGATGTGTGCCTGGGAGCTGTGCACGAGAGGGGATCGCTGCAGACTTCATCGAGGGCATTGAAGAGGGTGAGGCTGGGGGCACTACCAGAGTGAGGAGTGCCATGGCAGCGGCTAACAACAACAAAAGGATGGAGCTGATAGTGTGATAAGTGTGGAAACGGACGCTCCTCGGGTGTGAGATTGGATGCCCCATGGGAGGCAGGCCGGGCAGCGCGCGACTGGTTGAAGGTGTAACTCGGGAGTGATCAGAGGTGCGCGTCTGGTAGTGAGCCATCACAGTGAGATCTTGAAAGGAGTGAGTTTGTATGGGGGGAAGTCCCTGTCTACCGGGACTGTGTGTGCACGTGTGTGGCTGAGGTGTGAATAGGGCACACACTGCAAGAAGTCACTGTGGGGAGAGTGGATGTGTGCACGGGTGATAGTGAGTGTATGGAATCACCGTGTGAAGGTTGCATCCGTGCAGGTGGTGAGGAAGCAAGGAGAGGGTGAACCAGTGTGTGTAATGACTGTCTGCTGGCGGGCTGTGTGCAGAGATGGGGGGCTGCTCAGTGAAGGTGTGTGCAGAGTGATTGTGAGGGGACAGTGAGTGCAGGTAGTGTCTGAGAACAACTGTCTGCCAGCAGTGCGTGATAAGTCACTGGTGCCCTGAAAACGCGCTGGCGATCTCTGCTTGTGGGTTATTATGTTAACATTTTAAATGCTGCGCCTTTTAATTTTTTCCGATATGAAAAGATCATTAACACGCACCGGCTTTGATAATGGGAAGGAAAGCATTTATAAAGGGAACTCGCGAGAAAGTAGCACACTTTCGAGGAAATATTGTTTGTTTGTGGCGGATTGCTGTGTTCAAATTGTACATTTGGGAAAAACCTGATCTATGAAAAGGCCAATATTCGTGATGTCCATAAAACTTAAATCTGGTAGTAAACATCTGGCACACTCCGAGATACAAGTAACGCTGAACGGCCTGTCCCACACGAAATACTGGCTGCGCCCGGAGTTTGCACCGGGTGGGACGGGATCGTCCACTCGTAAAATCGATATAAAGCAAGGATTTTGACTTCAGCGTGTAATTATAGCTCCCGGGAATTCTGTGCTACATGTACACGCGTGCAGTGGGTGGTGACGGGGCTTGTGAAACGATATTACACCCATTGATTCATTTGTTAAAAAATTAAGTGCCTGGGATCTCGTCAGGAGGCATGTTAAGTACAGCGCATACCAACATTATAATTAAACAAGGTCTTAACGTCTTAGCGGCCAGCACGTGCAAGCGGCGCGACGCAGGCCATCAGCCCCGGTCCATGACTGACTCGCCTCAGCCGCCACTCCCTCCAAACCAGCCGGTATAACAAGACTGCACGACGTGAAACCGAAGGCTGAACATCGACACGCCCTTGGGACAGCGAGTCTACAGCGTGTCTTGCTCACGCTGCTTGCACGCGCCAGTACACTCTGTGATTGGTTGACGAGGTCCACCAATCACACTGCTTATTTGCAGTTGCCAATCAATCACAGAGCGTACTGGTGCGTGCAAGGCAGCGTGACGAAGCTTCTGATAAGAAACTTCGTCACAACAGCCGTAATGCAGGCGACCGAGTCCTTAGGGGCCGTCGAAAAATGCCAAAGGGCGGCAACCGAAAACCCTCCTTTTCAATGGGAAGCCAGCGTTTAACATAAACGCTGACGCTACCCAATGAAAAGGAGGGGCGGGGCTCGAGTCCCCTTCTCGAAACTGACTTGTTTACTATAGCTCTCGCAGGTGAGGAGCGCATGCGCGCTCCAATGCCAGGCGAGACCTAAAAATGAGAGAAAGGCCACCATGCATCAAAACACACATGCTTTGAGGTATCACTATGAATGTGTGCACGTGCTTATGCATCGGCAGTGTCCCGTAGAATGGGTTTCCTTTCATACAAAACTCAGTGCAGGACTAGCAGCCATGTGTGCACATCCATCGTGACACATGACTTCACATGCAAATTGCATTTAAAAACGGATTGACAAAGTGAATTTCTCTGCTTTTTTACAGCCAAGACCTATTAGCTTTACCAATGCTTACTTGTTAACACTGCAGTGGTCTGGCATCTGTCCTTCTCTTTACTTCCTGTGCATCATCTTTTTACATAATCTGAATAAACTGACAATATGTGATAAGGGTAAAACTTGTATGATCACATCTGCCCTGTTTTATGAAGAAAGGAGGTAATTAATCCCATTGCCTTATACTACATTTTAAATATTACCTTGAAAATAATTCAAACTTGATGGCACCGATTAAAAATAAAGGATTATATACACAACTAGCAAAAGATCATTTAAATTTGTACAAAGTTTAATGCGTACCTTTATCAAGTCCCTTAGGTGGGTTCACACAAATGTGGATGGGGAGGAACCTGATCCAAACTTTAACTTGTGTTTCTCCTTTGATCAGTCGATGTGAGAGCTCAGCCACAGCTTACCTCAAGACTGTGGGTGCTCTTTCCCATTGCCATACTTAAGGATTTCCCACTCCAATGGCCTAGTAATACAACAATTGGGATAGACCAATGTTTTCAGTCAACCCACTAAAACTCCCTCCCTGAAAATTAGAGCCAAGCCATGTTGAAAATCTGTGTTTATAATTAGTTCAGTGTACATGATAGTGAACAATATCAGGCAGATACATTAGCATGCCTAAACACCAAGAACCATACTATACACATGGCGTAATGTCTCATTCTGTGCCATGAGGTAGACTTCAGTGCTTGGCAAAACTATGCACCCTGTTCAAGAAGAAGCCACAATCCTAGTCAGGGTAAGCTAGATACTCACTAAAAGATAACCTCTGCTCACCCTCTGGTGGCTTGGCACAGAGCAGTCAGGCTTATCTAAAGAGGCAATATGTAAAGTATTTATGCAACACACACAGTACCACAATGAATACACCACAAAAAGACTCCACATAGAAAAATAGATTAGTATATTCTGCACAAAACAAGACCAAAATGAAAAAAATCCAAAGTATAGATGTTGAGATATTGAATTTTAAAGGAATAAATGCAGTAAAGCCCTTAGAAGCAAGTAGCGCTAAAAAGGTAATGACAATAAGAATCTGGGAATTCCATGAGCAGATGGCACTTTGCTACCTATCAGTGATAACTATGGTTAGAAAAGAATTTGCAAATTGCGTTCAAATATTTCTTGAACATTAATGGTACATGCTTTTTAAGTTTCCACAAAACCTAGAATGGAAAGAGCCTTCGTTGAATATTCTTTGGGGAAAATTACAATGCATCAAATAATTATTTTAATGGAAGAACATTTTGTAATGCTTTACAGGCCTATATTTTCGTAAACTCTGGTTGACAACTAGGCCAAACTAACAGAGTGAAATACACCTTGTTTGTAGAATGGTCTTAATTACTTCTGAGTTGAAAGCCCCATATTTATTCAGAATTTATTCCTCAGAATCAATTGATAAAATGCATTTGGGTAAAAACATAACTGGATGCAAACAGGCAAAATAGAACCGTCCAAATAGGTAACTTGTGAAACAGATGATATGATGCGGTTTTCTTCCATGTGGGGTCTCTAACCTTTTCTCTACTGAGAGCTACTTATATTCAATGAAATGCATTGACAGCTACTAATATTATTAGTGCTGTATAATTTGAATTTTTTTATATGTATAATAATTCAACCAAGCAAAATCTTTCTAATTTAATTAGCTGGGCTGCACACAGGTTTGCTACTCAGAGGTAGGGGGAGAGCTACAGTAGCTCACGAGCTACTGGTTGGAGACCCTAACAAAGTAACTGGCTCCCCTCTGTGTGTAAATGACATGCATTCAAATCACAACTGCAGCGACTGACATAAGCTGAGTTGGTCTCCAACAAGTAGTTAGCACAAGCAAGATACATAAATGCCTCATATATGAAGAGGGTTTCAGGTTTGCAATGCATGCATGAATAGATGCACACAACTGAGCATATGATAAGCTTGAGATGTTTTGATCTAACATGCTCCATCTTTGACAATTCCAATTAATTCATGATATGCAAAATAGCACTTGGTGTGTTATGTGATGTGGGAAAGGTTTGCATTTTGCAGGTGAAAATAATGACTACATTATTTTGGATGCAACCAGTCTTTCTCTCTATGGCATGACTATTGTAAAGAAATTCTTCTCAATGAGTTTTATATAAAGTTTGTTGGGTGTATTTAGTCTTCTGTCAGCTGATAATTATATGAATCTCCTGTATTCTAGTGTTTTTTGGTCTTCTTGATGGAAACTAGGGTGGACGTTCTGCATACACCTTTGCCTCTTGATTGTGTCAAACTAATCACACAAAAGGTACACCATCGTAGACTGAGCATTTTTTTCTCTGCTTCTTTAACAGAGAAGCAACATAACTGCCCTAAATAGCAGACATGAAGAAATTAGTATGTATATGTGTGCTATTTTTATGAAAACATTGAAACCTGCACTTTGGAACTGGGGAACAAGTTTTGAGTCTCGGCATCGGCTCAACATCCTGTGATTCTGGGCAAGTCAGTTAATCTTCCAATGCCAAAAATAATAATAACAGAGTCCAGCATCTCGGCGGCCATAGCACGCAGCACTTTGCCTCCCAGGGACTGCATCCCCCATCTGCCTGTGCTCCAGGAGGCGCTTGCATGCCAGTAACGCCCGCTACAGAGTCCAGCATCTCGGAGGCCATAGCATGCAGCACTTTACCTCCCGGGGACTGCATACCCCATCTGCCTGTGCGCCAGGAGGCGCTTGCACGCCACTAATGCCCCAGGAGGCGCATAAAGCCAGTCACGGGCTCCCGCAGCGCGGGACACCCGCTACAGAGTCCAGCATCTCGGCGGCCATAGCACGCAGCACTTTACCTCCCGGGGACTGCATCCCCATCTGCCTGTGCGCCAGGAGGCGCCTGCACGCCAGGAGGCGCATAAAGCCGGTCACGGGCTCCCGCAGCGCGGGACGCCTGCTACAGAGTCCAACATCTCGGCGGCCATAGCACGTAGCACTTTACCTCCCGGGGACTGCATCCCCCATCTGCCTGTGCACCCGGGCCAAAAGCGGGCCCGTCTGCACCCTTCAGCGGCCAGAAGAGGCTGGGCTGGGCCAGGCCCCTTGGTTTCAGTGGAGATTCCTGTGGCTTGGCTTGGGGTCCTCCAGAACACGGCTTTTCGGACTGATTTATTAAAGCCAGGAATAAGGTAATTTGCATATTTTCTTTTTAAATGGGGTCTCATGACTGAATTCCCTGGTATCTTGTCTTTTAACTCTACGAGAACTTACACCAGGAAGTGTCCCGTGTATTTCTACTGACCCCTTCAAAAGGTCTGTACTCTGCATTGCGTATTACAGCATACACAAGACCAAGTATTTTTAGCCCACGTAGCAATGGGCAAAAGGAAATTGACTGTTGGCCGAGGGGTCCCCCAGGAAGTAACACAGTAGTGACCATAGATTCCTTCCTGACTAGAGCAACAAATGTTATCACGTAGGAGATAGCTCTGACTGAGAGAAGGCTCTCCATGGAGTCTGAGAAACTTGCTCTGGGCTCTGCCGTGGCCAAGAACGGAGAGGGGTTGGAAGTAATAAGGATCTCAGAGGGGGACAGGTGCCCCCCGCATTTGTATTAGCACCAAAGGAGGGCCCCCCTGCTGAGTCAGCTATGCCCACAAGCACTTCCGCAGCCACTTTGACCCTGGGCGATGACTTAATCCTGGACTGTCCCCCTACCAAGAGGAAGCGAACTCGTGGCAATAGAGCTATGAGGAAGTCCCCGCGGTAAAAATCCCCATCACCAGCTAAACTCAATCTGGACCTGTTGTTGGATACCCTTTTTGTAAGACTGGAGACTATGATTAAAGATCTTTTAGCACCTATTATATTAAAGTTGGAAGGGGTTGGGACGAGACTTAATTCTTTAGTTCCTATGTGTAACAATTGTCTCATAGGGCCTGAATCAGTAGCTGGGGGGGCTTCACGCTTGGTGACTGATATCTTGAGCCAAGTCCCTCAGGCGAGAAGTACTCAAGAACTAATGGGAGAGGATCCGTCCTGTAAATCTAAAAGAAACTGTACATTGGGAGAGCCGCTCCCTGCACCTCAGGCGGCTCATATGGAAGGGCAGTGAACATCTAATGAGGGCCCATTATTTACACGTTCTTTGCCCCGCCCTATAATGCCTACAGTGGAAAATTAATGTATACTTGACCTGCCCCCTGAATCTGCACCCTTAGTTGCTGTCTTCATAGGGGTCCCACCACTGATAAAAGGCTCCAAGGAAACCTCTCTGGACCTTATCTACAAGACAACCCACTGGTGCAACAATAATGTGGTCAATGGTCCTAATATATCCTCTGACATCATTATGGCCAGAAGAGTGGGATGGATTGGCCACAGGACTAGGAAAAGTACAAAAGGGGACTCCATAATTGTCAATTTTAAGCACTCCACCCAGGCTAAAGCACTAGCTGGGTGCCATTATAGGGATGGCACCAAAACACCAATTAGAACTGCTTTTTTACAATCCTTTTACCCTCTTTTGCAGCCCATATCAAACTCTCAACGGCAGCTGCCTTTCAAGTTGGTTCAGCCTGCTCAGGATAGAAATGTGGATGTGTTTTTACCTATGACCAATCGCTTTCAACCATTAGCTAGCCCACAGGGCCTTGATGAAAACGATTGACTAATGCCGGCGGCAGTAAAGATGCAGGACAATAAATTGTGAACTGAAGCCATTATTAATCTAAGCCCACTTGCATCTATGCTTCAATTCCCGCCCAATAACCCCCCCCAATTCTCCCCCCACTCCTGACACCTCTGTTGCCCCCTGCATGAAGGTACTTTCGTGGAATATAGCCGGCCTTAGGTCAAAGAGGGGTAACACATCCTGGGAAAACTTTCTTGTAACACACCATATAATTGCCCTACAAGAAACTTGGGACCCTAATAACAGTTTTCATCTGGATGGTTTTATCTCATTCTGCAGATATGCCACCCCCTCAAACATGGGAAGAGCAAGGGGGGGTCTCCTTTTAATGTTTTCACTTAAACTTTCTTATCAAGCAAAATTGATAGACTGCCGATCTCCCTACGTACTTGCAGTGCAACTGTCATGTAACAACCTCCCCACTCTGCTAGTTGTTAATTTTTATAACTCTTTCTCTAGAAGCCACGAGACAGAACATCTTCAGGCTTTAGAGGAATTTTTGGAACACTACGGGGAAGGCAGACAAGCCTACCATGACACGATAATCTTGGGGGATTTTAACACTCACCAATGCTGTCTCAACTATATTCCCATGTTGGAGCAGGGGGATGGTTTCCCACTGACAAATCATTTTGAGCATACACCATCAGGCATCTTTCTAGAAGGACTCCTTTCGGCCTATAACTTATACTGCCTACAGCAAACAGATACGTCTGTCTTGGTCCCTACTTATGCAGGTAGTGGCAGCCCTAGCATAATTGACTACATTATGCTTTCAGCATTATTAACCTCGGCTGTGGAAAATCTGAGTGTTTCTTGGAATTGCCACAGTGATCATAACCCTCTAACATTGGATCTATCCTTTTTGGTCGCCCTAAAAGGGGTGGTGGCCAGCCATATCTCTAACACAAATATCAGCACTAAAGATAAAGCATGGAAGCTGAAGTGGGAAAGGACTACCCCGGACACCTTCCTAGATAATTTGTATACCATTTGTGCCTCAGAGATCCAAGTATGCATGGAATCCACCTCGCACGATGGAGCGATCTTAGAGGCTTTTGATAAGCTTACCAAGCAGATTGCATCCAATCTAACTACTGAGAGCAGGGTAAGATGCTCGAAAGTTAAAAGGTGGTTTGATGGCACGTGTTCGGTGGCCCATAAGGAGTTAATGCAGGCCCTAAAGCAAAACCCGAGGGATGTAGCACCAATCAGGAGTTGTAGGAAGGCTTATAAGTTTGCAGTTTTGGAGAGGAAGAAGCAGATAAGAGAGCAGGCTTGGGAGGCCCTTAGTCAAGCCAGTGTCCTGGCTGATAGCTCTAGATTTTGGTCTGTGGTTAACAGCCCTTTTTTCTCTGACATGCCAAATTCCAATAGAGACTGCACAATATCTGCAGAGCACTGGGTTCAGTACTTTGGAAATATTTATAGTGGCACAAACTTAGAAGAAGCTGAGGATCAAATAGTCACTGGCCTCCCCTCCATTTTAGTATAGACGAGGTCTATAAAGTCATTAACTCGACATCTGGAGGCAAGGCTCCTGGCCCCGATGGGCTTCCCGCGGACCTATACAAGGCTGACCCCACAGTTTGGGCAAAGATTTTAGCTCATGTTTTTAATGCAGCCTGTGCCCGCGGTTTTCATTCTTCATGGGCAATGCGGTTATCGTCCCTACCCCGCCTGTTACAGACCGATCTCACTTTTAGACTCAGCCGCTAAAATTATGGGGAAGTGATATTGGATCGTCTAACAGAGTGGCTTGATCATCTTAACATCAACTCTGACCTACAGTATGGTTTTAGGCAGGGTAAAGGGACGTTGGACCAATGCCTCAACCTGCATCTAGTGATCGGGAAATACACTATTGCTAAGAAGGAAGTTTTACATCTGGCTTTTATGGACTTAACATCAGCCTCTGATTGTGTAAACAGGTCTAAGCTATGGTTGATTTTACGGGACATGGGCCGAAATATAGAATTGGTAGATTTTTTTACACACTGCCCAAGAAAATACTATGGCCGCGGTCAGATACAATGAAGATGGCAGTCTGACAGACTCCAGGGCAGTAAGGAGAGGGGTCTGGAAGGGGTGTATCCTGGCCCCCTTGCTGTTCATGCTCTACATTAACAAATTGGGAAATTCCATAATATCTAGCTGTAAAGACATTCCTAGGGCTGGCACTAAGATGATCCCTGCATTTTTGTATGCTGACGACGCGGTCCTACTAGCCAGAACCGCAGTGGGTCTCCAACAACTTTTAAATGGTTTTATAGTTTTTATGGACTCTTTAGACCAGACCACAAATTTTTAAAAATCACATACCATGTCTATAGGCTTGCGAAAGGCTGCCAAGGCTAAGTTTTTTTGCAAGGGGGCCGAGTTAACTAAAGGGCCCACATTTCCATATCTAGGGGTAGTATTTGATGAACAATGGTCCTGGTGCGTGCAAAGAACACACAAGAAGAATGTCTTAGCCAGAGCGGCAGGGGCCACCTCATGTAAGGCTCCTCTACTTGAGGTATACGTATAAGTGGAGGCAAGGATTCCTTCACTATTAATCTACCTATCACTCCTCACTTAAAACAGAGGTAGTGTTATGGAAAATACACAGGTTGCACCTATCTAGATGTTACCTTTAACAAAAAAATAAGGCAAATGTTTGCGGCAAAGGTCTGCGTAAAGCAGCCGGTTTTTAAATTTGAATAAGTGCACAAGTGAAGAATAAAAGTTGGTGATTGTGCTACTTATCTCAATTTTATTTGCACGGGGTCATGTTTTGGTGGTAATTGTGAAATACACATTACAACTGGCACGACAACAATAATTTGTTGGCACTAATTTGTTTGGGGACACATATTATTTGGGCAATATGGTGGCCAATGATGAGAAAAGTGAGCATAGCTGGTGAGTACCAATCAGCAAGCTCCACTGGTGGTGCGCACGTGAGGTGCCATCTTGCCCTTTCACAATTTTTTTGTTAAAGGTAACATCTAGATAGGTGCAACCTGTGTATTTTCCATAACAATTAAGATACACCCCTATGTTTAGAGGGGGTATGTGGTTGTTTGACTGTCAGTCGCAAAATGGTTGTTTTTAGAAAAATTAGGCAGTAAAGTGGTAGGACACTACCTCTGTTTTAAGTGAGGAGTGATAGGTAGATTAATAGTGAAGGAATCCTTGCCTCCACTTATACGTATACCTCAAGTAGAGGAGCCTTACATGAACAGGTCTTTTTGATTTAATGATATGTTGAGAGGAGGGCGACCTGTGAATTTGTTTCCCTCTGTAGCTCCTTTTTGATTGAGTGATGAAGGCTGATAGCCTGAAACCGGTCCTAGGATGCTTGATTCCGGTCCAGGGAAGAGATGGCTTGGCAGTTCGGTCTGGACTGTTCCCATGAGGCACAGGGTCAAGACTGATTTGCATATGGCTATGTCTGAACTGGGGTGGCGTGGTGAAGCAAAATAACGATGGATTAAACCCAGATCTGTGACTGGGGGTGAATGTTTGCCAATGTGCAGCATTCCGTCCATCATCTTGTGTGTTTTGCGTGCAAAGAACACACAAGAAGAATGTCTTAGCCAGAGCGGCAGGGGCCACCTTGGATTTCGCAAAGAGATTGGGGTCAAAACCCCTCCCCGCCCTACTAAAGATCTATAAAGAAAAATGTATTCCCATGGCCACATATGGGTGTGATGTTTGGGGCTACAGGGATGCGAAGGGCATTCAGGGGGCTGAAAATAAATTTATGCGGAAAATCCTTGCAGCCCCGCCAACAACCCTGGCATTTATCGTACATGAGGAATTGGGGTTGGGATATATCTCAGACCAGATTGTGGTGGCCCCATTGCTGCGCTGGCTCAGAATCTGGGCCTGTCCGATTCCAAATCTTAATCAACTTATAATCACCGATTGCAATGCAGTGGAGGGGGCCTTGCATATTCCTTGGCTAAAATACATAATGGAACAGACAAGATGGCTTGGCTGCCCTGACTTGTACCTGAGTCCTGGGCCTTTGGGTCAAACTGCAATCAGAGATATAAAACAGCAGTTTCTGGATAAACTGCAGGGGCTCAGGGAAGAGACGGAGCTAGCCAAGCCCTCTGTAAGAAGGTTTGCTACATTGAGTCTGAGCCAACAGATACAACCATACCTACTCCTTGTTAGCAAAGCGTATCATCACTTTGTTCTGACTAGATTCCACTTGAATTTGGTCCCCTGCCTATTGGCATTTCCTCAAGGATATGCGAAACCTGGTACACTAAAACCTTGCCCATGTGACAACTTCTCAGAGCAAGACACCCTCCATTTTATGTTTTTCTGTGATTACTATGACCGTTTGCGTAGAAAGTACACACTCCTGCTGCTCAGAGATTGTCAATTTGTCCCAGTCAGGCTGCGTTGTTATATCTGCAAATGCTATCTTCTCCTATGGTCTGTTTTGGGGTGGCAAGCTTCCTAACAGGGGCTATCAGACATAGGAAAAAGCTGCCGTTGCAGCAGCCAGCCGGTCTCTCCAGGCAGTGCTAAGGGCCTTTTTTTATCTGATACTATGTGCATTTTATGATATAATATCCACAGCACCTGGCTTCCATGTTTAGCACTGTTGCACTTTACATGGTGTACTTTTTTGGTGATCTAATATGCGATCCCTGAAATAACAACGCTGGTCGTTTTTTACCATCCTGTAAAACTATTTTAATCTATTTATGTGACCTAATGTTTTATTTATAGAATGTACCCTGTTGAAATTTAGTTTTTCCAAAAATTGTTTGCTTTTATGGCTCTTAGCTGCCAAATAAAGTACTTTTTGAATTGAATTGAATAATAATAGTAATAAAATAATATTGTGTCCTTGTGTGATGTAAATGACGCTCATGTAAAGTGCTCCAATACCTTCGGGCCTAGTTTGCGCTCTATAAATCTTCAAAACAAAAAAAAATTAAAGCTGCACAAAAAAGTATCAAACTACACACAAGATGACTGTCATGCATGGGATCCACGAATTTCTTTGCACAATTAAAACATTCTTGAGTAAATCACCCAGAAATGACAAGATCCCAGCTGCAAATTAACAGGAACAAATATTCCCATTTCGGAAGCTGTCACGCTGGACCTTGTTGGCCAATTTATCTTACTCTAGCGCATCGCAGTTGCTTGTCAATCAGCGCACCAGACATTTGGCGCTGATTGCAGTTTTCTATCCACTTCCTCTAGCTTCCCATACCAGGCAATTTACTGCGAGTCAATCAAGGCCGAAACAGACCTTGTTTAAATAAAATACTGTTGAATTCTTTCACACCAACGATTTCAAAGAGACAGACAGTGCTGTATCTTCTCCATTTACATTTATAGTACTTTTTTCAGCTTTTTCCTCCTCAAGACGCCAGCCTGAAGTTATAAGTCATAACTAAAGTCACTGAAAGATTTAGACAACAAAGCAGCCATGGAAGGTGGAATGAATGTGGCTATGTGAATCTTGACTGTCAAAAATTCAATCAGGCTGCGGGGATGTCTTACAACGAAACAGTATGCAGAAGTAAAGGATTACTTTCCACACTGTTTTCTTTCCTCAATTGGAAGCGGGACAGCATGAAACAAACAGCATGCCATGAGCTGCTTCAACTTGGAAACCATGGAGCATAATTTCATGAGCTTGTCAGTTTCCTTGTGATTAGGTGATGCTGCCTGGAGCATCTTTATTTGTGATGCAAAGCTCTATTTTACTGACACAATAGCTGTAGAGATCCCACAAGCTGCTCACTGATGCATAATTAAAAGTGTATTAGTGACATGCTTTAATAGGTTATGTATTGTTAGAAGTTACAGTATGGTTAACTACAGCCTATGCACTACTTCTGATATCCTACATGTGAGTTGACCAATCTCCTTATTATGATACAGGAAAAAATACAGACACAAAACAATACAAACACTGAAAATTAAATCACAATGCTGAGGACCCCATTCACGAAGCCATATGCAGCTGTCTACTGAAAAACCTCCATGTATGCATGTTGGAATCCACACAAGGATACCTGGCAGTGTAAGTGGATTTACACTTGGGTAACTGCATACCACAACTTCACACAGCTAAGAAGTACTACAACCATGCTACGGTTAGGGAGTGGGAGGATCAAGTTTTCAATTACCTTGAGGAATTGCAACCACCTACACATTTGTAAGTTAGTTGGCATTCACAAACATCACCAACCCTTTCTCACTATGAAAATGGTCGGAAATGACCTTTATCTAAAGGCTAGAGTAACTCATCATTTAGGGTAGGAAGGGGAATTTAACACCACCAAACTATTTGGATGTAAAAGAACTGAATTGACAATGGAAGATAATATGTTTACCATCGAAAAAAAAGAAAAGGAAAGAATATGTTCATTTGTACAGCATGCTGCCATTCCCCAGTGCAGAATTGCAACCTACTTCTAACTCTGCATTGGAGAAATAGCAGATGTCACATGGCATTCCCAGTGCTATGCCTGGAAAGCTGCAACTGACTAAGCCTTACAGGACTACTATAGGAAATGTTGTGATTTACTCACAGGATATTTATTTATACCTGTGAATAGACTTGGGACTTTGGTTTTGCTTGCCTCTGTGAACTGGGTATCATGCGATTCAGGTCACTGTATTTATCGAAGCAACAAAACAATGTAAGAGTCACTGTGATAAAATCTTGAAAACATTTGTGTGTTTCAATAAACATTGAGAACTATAAAATTATAAAGGGTAGTACATACTTGTTTCAAATATTTCATATAGTCATTTCCTTTTTTACTTAAGAATGTAAAGTTTTCTGGAAACAGTTGTTATAGATATATAGGAATAGCAATGCCTCAACAGCTTAACAAAGTCTTAATCAGTCATGTATCTGATACAGAATATTTGCAATGTAAAAATGTTGATGCAATATCAAGGTATTCTAAAGACCTTGCTGACAATAAATGATCCATCCACAGACAACAAGGAAAATGAAAGAAAACAGGACTCCCGAGGACCTCTTGATAGTGAATTCCCCTAATGCAACATGCAGACTGCTCATCATATCAACCAAAGGAAAGTACTATACAATCACAAAGAAGCCACCACCAGAAGCAGAATGCTGTTCAAGACAATGAAGCACAGCAGCAACCTCCTGCCTGACCCGTCTATTCCTCACTCCACAGAAAGTGCAATGCTATCAAAATTCTTCAGTGAAAAAATATGGAACATCTGACAGTACATCGACAATACCAAGCCTGCTTCATCTCTCTCCCCCACCTCTTTCCATAGAATCCCGCATGTGGGCTAATGGCTAGAGCAGTCGACCTCGAAGCTGGGGAACCTGGTTCGAGTCTCAGCAGGGACGCTCATCATCCTGTGATTCTGGGCAAATCACTTAATCTCCTGGTGCTGAACAAAATTGATGTGTCCATCTGTAACGCAACTGGTGCTATGTAAAACGCTCTGATACCTTCGAGTCCAGTTTGCGCTATATAAAACTAAAAACTCAGCTCCCTCAAATCCACTTCTTATAAAAATGATGGGTTACCACCATTCTTCATCAAAGCTCTCTCTGTGGATGCTCTCTCACTCCTACATACTACTGTCAATTCCTCCCTGTTAGACCTGGCATCCTTGGCGTGGGTCTCCCTTCCATTTTTTCGTAATGCCTCCACTGTTGCCGATATGTTTTTGCTGGACTAGATGCTCATGGGCACTTTGCCGCTGCTAATCAGTGCCAAAGTGCAAGTGCTCCCTATCGTTAATTGATACATGTATTAGTGACTCCATGATTGGATGATTGGTTTACTTGTCAGCCCCTAGTACAGTGCACTCAGTGTGCCCAGGGCTTGTAAATCCAATGCCGCTGGTGGGCTTGCAGCACTGGTTGTGCCACCCACAGAAGCGGCTGGTAAAATGTGTCTCAGGCCTGCCATCGCAGAGCCTGTGTGCAGCCTAGGGCTGCCATGTCGACTTGGTGAGTACACCCACTTACCAGTCCCTAAACCTTCCCTTTACTGCATGTTGGTCACCCCTAAAGTAGGCCCTAGGGCAGGGTGCATTGTAAGTATAAGGTAGGACATGCCCTGGTGTGTGTGGCATGTCCTAATAGTGAATTACAGCCATTTTCGTTTTTCACTATTGCAAGGCTACCTGCTCCCCATAGGCCAGAATGGGCAGACTGACTATTACACCTTATAGTCAGAACTGACCCAGGGAACATGGTAGAAAAACGAATTTAGTATGCCTGAACTCAGGATGATAAAATACATCTTTTAGTGAAGTTGGTTTTAACATTCTGTGTTCGAAAATACCACTTTTAGAAAGTGGGTATTTTCTTGCCTAACTATCCAAGCCTGCCTCTGCTAGGGTTGTGTATTCCTTGTCTGGAGATTGAGTGACAGGGGCTGGGGGGGCTACCGGAGACAGGGTGAGTCAGCGCAGGGCTGAATAGAAAGATCTGCAGCCAGAGTGGAGGGAGGAGTTGCACCTGGGTCTGAATAGGGCTGTGCCTGCCTTCCACAATGCTGGCTCCACCTCCTGCCGGGCGGCTGAGCACTCTGCCCCACATTCTGAAAGGAAAGAAGGAGTCAGAAAACAAAGTGCTCCAGGACTGACCAGAACTGGTTTTGGACTAGGCAGAGGCCTCTCTGCCTCCAGAGAACAAAGAGAATCAGGGTATAAGAGGGGCACCCAGACCCCAGGAAAATTAGATCACTTTTGGGAACAAGAAGAAACCTTTACTGAGGAGCGGAACCAAGAAGAAACTGAGGAGAAACTATCCCTAAGCCTGAAGTGCTGCTTGGGGGATTGGCCTGCAGTGGTTTGCCTGACTGCCAAAGAGAGGAGAAAGGAACTTTTGCTTTGCTGTGACTTTCATCAACTTGTGAAGGATCTCCAAGGGCTTGGAAGAGAGCTTGCCCCCTGACCGAAGTCCCAGGACCATTGGACTTCACCCCTTTGTGAATTGCTGCTGGAAACTCTGTTTCAGTGGCTACAGAGGTAGGGAGCTGTGACCGACTCTCACGACCGACTCGGTGTCCTGCAAGCACCGCATCGAAGCACCGTCTCGCCCTGCAACGCACGGCCCTGGTCTCACCGACTCCGTCAACGAGCCGCTGCCTGCACCGCATCGAGGGACAACGCGTCCTGCAACGCTTCGCTACGCCGAATCGAACTGGTCCGACCGACACGGTCACTGCTGCTGAGTTCGAGTCCTGTGACCGCACCGGAGTTGGGCACCGCTCGCACGCTTTGCGACGCACCGCCCGACTCGCACCGCTGTCCGGACTGATCGACGCCAGCTCCTGAATCCGGCTCCGTCGCCGCACCGCAACCTGCCAGCACCGCATCGAAGCACCGTCTCGCCCTGCAACGCACGGCCCTGGTCTCACCGACTCCGTCTCGACGACGTCAACGAGCCGCTGCCTGCACCGCATCGAGGGACAACGCGTCCTGCAACGCTTCCATTTTTGCATCGCGACCGCGACGAACAGCCATCCGGCTCGCACGCCCGTGCCTGCCGCTTCAAGTAAAAGGTACTGTGACCGAGTCTGTCTACGCTGTGTTGGCCCGTCTCGACGCGGTCAGCTGGATTTGTTAGACTCTGTTTGTTCTCGACTCCGCCGTAGCCGGAGGAGGCTACCGACTCGCACAGAACCTTGAATTAAGCCTTTTTGATCAGAACTAAGTATTCTTAACAGTATTGTGGATTATTTTTGTCGTTTATGGTCTTGTGATAAATCTATATAAAGTATACCTATTTTTATAAATATATAACCTGTGTGGTGTCCATTTGTAGTGTTGTCACTTGATTACTGTATGTGTTCACAAATGCTTTACACACTGCCTCTGAACTAAGCCTGTCTGCTCGTGCCAAGCTACCAAGAGGGTGAGCAGGGGTTATTTCGGGAGTGTACCTACTTTCCCTGACTAGACGCAAGGGTCCCTATTTGGACAAAGGTACATACCTCTGCTAACTAGAGACCCCCAAATCTAACATTGGTGGTCAGCGGTGAGGATTCTGGACTTGCATTTGTGACTCATGTACAGTGATTGGTGAACACTACTTAGTGAGTGCAGACCAAAACGCAACCACATACTTTAATAGCATTTTTTCTGGGATTTCCTATTTTTGCAAATGCCAAGTTCAGTCACTATGGAGAAACCAGCATCAGTAGCCTCTGTTGAATGTGATTGGGAAGAAGAGAGGCTAGAATGCTACACCCTTAAGCAGCTCAAGCAATTCTGCAAAAAGTTTAAAGTGTCCATGACCGGGATCTCCAGGAAGGAGGACCTCCAAAAGGCGCTGAGGGCCTGGGTCGAATCAAGGAGTGCCCCTGTGGAGGGGGCTGAGAATGCAGAAGGGCAGCTGGAGGGGCTATTGGGTCTAGGGGCTAGAAGACCACCTTCCCCAGTAGGTAGCAGTGTTTCTGCCAGAGGACTGTCTCCAGAGGAGTTGGAGGACAGGAAAGAGAGTAGGGTGCACGAAATGGAGCTGACCAAACTCAAGCTGAATAAGCAGTTAGAATTCGAAATGCAAACAAGGAAATTAGCCCTAGAGGAAAAGAAAATGCAGTTTGAACATGAGAAAGTTTTGAGGGAGTTGGAATTGAAGGCCAAGAGCTTAGAGATTACTCCCTCTGGTGGCAGTGTACCGCCTGTGCCTGTTGAAGCTAGGGTGTATATTCCCAAAGATGTGGTGAAGGAGTTTTTTAAAAATGACGACATAGGGCAGTGGTTCAAAGCCTATGAGGTAGCCATGTCTTCCCACCGGGTCCCTGAGAAGGATTGGGGAGCGGGGTTGTGGGGACGGTTCCTCAGTGAAGGGCGGGATACCTTGTTGGATTTGCCCTCTGAAGTCTATAATTCGTACAGCCACATGAAGGAGGCCTTAATGACTAGATATGGTTTGACCCCTGAGCTTTATAGGCAAAGGTTCAGGAACTGTAGTAAGATTGAAAGCAGTACCTGGGTTGAATATGTGACCTTCTTTTGCAGAGCCTTGGATGGTTGGGTAAAGGGTAGCAAAGCGACTGATTTTCAGGCGCTCTTTGATTTGATTGCCTGGGAGCACTTGTCCGGTAATTGTTTTCCTGAGCTACGCCAGCACCTGATTGATAGTAAGCTGACTAACCCTAGGCAGCTTGCTGAGGAGGCGGACCGCTGGGTGAGTACCCGGGTCCACAAGGGTCACGTGGGAGACTCCGCCAAGGGTGGGCAGGGTCCCCAGCAGAAGAGTGGGGGACAAGGGTAAACAGAAGGAGTTCCATAAAGGGCCCCAAAGTAGACCCCAAGGGAACCAAGGGAAAGGTTCCCAGCCTCCCCTGAGAAGAAGCCAGTGGCCCTGACAGGCCCCCCTGTTCACCAGGGACCACTGGTATGTTACAAGTGTGGCGCCCTGGCCACAAGGCAAACGATCCTCGTTGCCCTTTGCATGGAAAACCAGCACCCACCAGTGCAGTCCCCCGGCAGTTGGCTAGTGTAGCCCTGGGGGAGGAGTTGGGTGCCCAAGGTGGGGGATCCCACAGTGTTTTCCCTTGTCTCATTAGGAGACTCTGAGATGGTCCCTAGGACCCCGCTGCCTGAGAACACTAAGAAATACAGGCAGTGGGTGACCATCAATGGCCATAGGGTGGAGGCTCTGAGAGACACAGGAGCCAGTGTGACAGCTGTCAAGTGTCACCTGGTGTCTAAAGAGCAGGTTATCCCTGATGCATTCTATCCGGTTGTTGCCGCTGACAACACAGAGAGTCACTGCAAGGTGGCTCAGGTTCCCTTTGAGTGGGGGGTCTCGGGTACTCTTCAAGTAGCTGTGAGGCCAGCCATGCCTGTTGACTGTTTGTTAGGGAACGATTTGGAGAGCTCACCTTGGGCTAAGGTGGAGCGGAGTGCGCATTTAGAAATGTTGGGCTTGCCTGATTGGGCATGTGTGACCACCCGGTCAATGGCAGCTAAAGGTGTTCAAGAGGACCTGGAGCCTGAGAGGGAGGCCCAGGTGCCTGCCGGAGAGAGAGGAGGCAGGGGGCGCGGGAAACCGGCCCCCGAGGTTCCCACGGTCCAGGAGGAGGCAGACCCTGAGGGGGATGCCCTGGAGCCTACAGGGGAACAGGTAGCTGAACTGGGGGACCTACCTGAGCTGACCCATTGGCAGCAAGAAGGAGGACCCTCCAGGGAAGAGTTCTGCAAGGAGCAGAACACATGCCCTTCTCTCGTGGGTCTGAGGCAACAGGCCACAGACCAGGCAGCAGGTGATCAGTCTGGATCACATTGGGTTTACTGGGAGAATGGTCTCCTGTATTCAGAGCCTAAGGTTGCTGAGCCTGGGTCAGCCCGTGTGCTGGTGGTACCCCAGCGCTTCAGAGCCTTCCTACTGGGGTTGGCTCATGATGTACCGTTAGCGGGACATCTGGGGCAGGACAAGACCTTTGACAGGCTTGTTACCCATTTCTATTGGCCCCAGATGCGCAGGAGTGCCGCCACTCACTGCAGGACATGCCAGACTTGCCAGGCAAGTGGAAAGAGTGGGAGGAAGCACAAGGCTCCTCTCCAGCCATTCCCTGTGGTCAGCACCCCTTTGAACGGGTGGGTATTGACATTGTGGGGCCACTGGACCCCAAGACAGCCATGGGCAACAGGTTTATCCTGGTCTTGGTGGACCATGCCACCCGGTACCCTGAAGCCATCCCTCTGAGGACAGTGACGGCCCCCGTGGTGGGACGGGCACTGATGGGAATTTTCTCACGTGTGGGATTCCTCAAGAGGTGGTGTCTGACAGAGGTACCAACTTCGTGTCCAAGTACATGAAGTCCCTGTGGCAGGAGTGCGGTGTAACTTACAAGTTCACCACTCCTTACCACCCTCAAGGAAATGGTCTGGTTGAGAGATTCAACCGGACCCTCAAGGGCATGATTATGGGTCTGGAAGAACCCATGAGGCGTAAATGGGACGTCCTCTTACCATGCCTGTTGTTTGCATACCGGGAGGTGCCACAGAAGTCTCTAGGGTTCAGTCCCTTTGAGCTCCTCTATGGACACCCGGTGCGAGGACCTCTGAGTTTGGTCAAGGAAGGCTGGGAGCAATCTCCCGGAAACCTCCCCAGGATGTATACAGTTACATGCTGGCCTTCAGGAACCAGACTAGGCGTTTCAGAGAGCTTGCTGAGGCAAATCTGGAAGCCAGCCAGGAGGAGATGAAGCGGTGGTACGACCAGAATGCCACTCTGGTAGAGCTTCAGCCTGGTCAGAAAGTGTGGGTCATGGCCCCTGTGGAGCCCTGTGCGCTCCAGGACAGGTGGACCGGCCCTTTTACGGTGGTGGAGCGCAAGAGTCCAGTTACCTATTTGGTGGACTTGCAGTCTCCCAGGAACTCCCTTGCGGGTCCTGCATGTGAACCGCCTGAAGCCCCACTTGGAGAGGTCCCAAGTGGGCATGCTCTTAGCTACAGATGATGGAATGGAGGAGGAGACCGAGCCTCTTCCTGACCTCCTGTCAGCCCGAGAGCAAGATGGATCAGTGGAGGGAGTAAACCTCTCTACCTCCCTGACACCTGAGCAGCAGGGTGACTGTCGCCAACTGTTGGGACAGTTCCCTGACCTGTTCTCCCTGGTTCCCAGTGTCACTCATTGGTGCGTCCATGATGTGGACACTGGGGACAGTCTTCCTGTGAAGCACAAGGCTTACAGGGTGACTGACAGGGTCAGAGCCTGCATCAAGGAGGAGGTCTCCAAGATGTTTGCGCTAGGGGTGATTGAGTCCTCTAACAGCCCTTGGGCCAGCCCCGTGGTCTTGGTTCCAAAAGCTGCCGCGCCTGGTGCCACACCAGAACTCCGGTTCTGTGTGGACTACAGGGGACTCAATTCCGTCACCAGGACTGACGCCCACCCCATCCCCAGAGCTGATGAGCTCATAGATCGGTTAGGGGCTGCGCGGTACCTCAGCACGTTTGACTTAACGTCTGGGTACTGGCAGATCGCCTTGACTGATGGGGCAAAAGAGAGGTCAGCATTCTCCACACCAGATGGGCACTACCAGTTCCGGGTGATGCCCTTTGGGATGAAGAATGCCCCTGCCACCTTTCAGAGGTTGGTCAACCAGGTGTTGGTTGGACTGGAGGATTTCAGTGCCGCCTACCTGGATGACATCGCAGTGTTCAGTGCCAGTTGGGAAGAACATCTGCGCCACCTCTGGGAAGTGTTGATGGCGCTGCGGAGAGCAGGCCTCACAATCAAGGCGAGTAAGTGCCAGATTGGGCAGGGTTCTGTGGTGTACTTGGGACACCAGGTTGGGAGCGGCCAGGTGGCGCCCCTCCAACCGAAAATTGATACCATTCTGGCTTGGGAGCCCCCAAGACCCAGACAGAGGTGAGAGCCTTCCTAGGACTCACCGGGTATTACCGGAGATTCGTCAAGGGGTATGGCAGCATTGTTGCCCCCTTGACCGAGCTGACTTCCAAGAAGCAGCCCAGGAAAGTGATTTGGACTGACGCCTGTCAAAAAGCTTTTGACACCTTGAAGACTGCCATGTGCACGGCGCCTGTGCTCCAGGCACCCGACTTCTCCAATGAGTTCATTGTTCAAACCGACGCTTCAGAGCATGGTGTAGGGGCTGTTCTATCACAGATCAATGAGGAGGGCCTAGACCAACCTGTAGCCTTCATCAGTAGGAGGTTACTTCCCCGGGAACAGAGATGGAGTGCTATTGAGCGTGAGGCATTTGCTGTGGTCTGGGCACTGAAGAAGCTGAGACCATACCTGTTTGGGACTCACTTCCGGGTTCAGACAGACCACAGGCCCCTCAGATGGTTGATGCAGATGAGGGGTGAGAATCCAAAGCTGTTGAGGTGGTCCATTTCCCTACAGGGGATGGACTTTACGGTGGAACACCGCCCTGGTACAGAACACGCCAATGCTGATGGACTGTCCAGATTTTTCCGCCTTAGCGATGAGAACTCCCTAGGGGTAGGATAGTTCTCCCCACATTTCAGCTGGAGGGGACACGTGTTAGACCTGGCATCCTTGGCGTGGGTCTCCCTTCCATTTTTTCGTAATGCCTCCACTGTTGCCGATATGTTTTTGCTGGACTAGATGCTCATGGGCACTTTGCCGCTGCTAATCAGTGCCAAAGTGCAAGTGCTCCCTATCGTTAATTGATACATGTATTAGTGACTCCATGATTGGATGATTGGTTTACTTGTCAGTCCCTAGTACAGTGCACTCAGTGTGCCCAGGGCTTGTAAATCCAATGCCGCTGGTGGGCTTGCAGCACTGGTTGTGCCACCCACAGAAGCGGCTGGTAAATGTGTCTCAGGCCTGCCATCGCAGAGCCTGTGTGCAGCCTAGGGCTGCCATGTCGACTTGGTGAGTACACCCACTTACCAGTCCCTAAACCTTCCCTTTACTGCATGTTGGTCACCCCTAAAGTAGGCCCTAGGGCAGGGTGCATTGTAAGTATAAGGTAGGACATGCCCTGGTGTGTGTGGCATGTCCTAATAGTGAATTACAGCCATTTTCGTTTTTCACTATTGCAAGGCTACCTGCTCCCCATAGGCCAGAATGGGCAGACTGACTATTACACCTTATAGTCAGAACTGACCCAGGGAACATGGTAGAAAAACGAATTTAGTATGCCTGAACTCAGGATGATAAAATACATCTTTTAGTGAAGTTGGTTTTAACATTCTGTGTTCGAAAATACCACTTTTAGAAAGTGGGTATTTTCTTGCCTAACTATCCAAGCCTGCCTCTGCTAGGTTGTGTATTCCTTGTCTGGAGATTGAGTGACAGGGGCTGGGGGGGCTACCGGAGACAGGGTGAGTCAGCGCAGGGCTGAATAGAAAGATCTGCAGCCAGAGTGGAGGGAGGAGTTGCACCTGGGTCTGAATAGGGCTGTGCCTGCCTTCCACAATGCTGGCTCCACCTCCTGCCGGGCGGCTGAGCACTCTGCCCCACATTCTGAAAGGAAAGAAGGAGTCAGAAAAACAAAGTGCTCCAGGACTGACCAGAACTGGTTTTGGACTAGGCAGAGGCCTCTCTGCCTCCAGAGAACAAAGAGAATCAGGGTATAAGAGGGGCACCCAGACCCCAGGAAAATTAGATCACTTTTGGGAACAAGAAGAAACCTTTACTGAGGAGCGGAACCAAGAAGAAACTGAGGAGAAACTATCCCTAAGCCTGAAGTGCTGCTTGGGGGATTGGCCTGCAGTGGTTTGCCTGACTGCCAAAGAGAGGAGAAAGGAACTTTTGCTTTGCTGTGACTTTCATCAACTTGTGAAGGATCTCCAAGGGCTTGGAAGAGAGCTTGCCCCCTGACCGAAGTCCCAGGACCATTGGACTTCACCCCCTTTGTGAATTGCTGCTGGAAACTCTGTTTCAGTGGCTACAGAGGTAGGGAGCTGTGACCGACTCTCACGACCGACTCGGTGTCCTGCAAGCACCGCATCGAAGCACCGTCTCGCCCTGCAACGCACGGCCCTGGTCTCACCGACTCCGTCAACGAGCCGCTGCCTGCACCGCATCGAGGGACAACGCGTCCTGCAACGCTTCGCTACGCCGAATCGAACTGGTCCGACCGACACGGTCACTGCTGCTGAGTTCGAGTCCTGTGACCGCACCGGAGTTGGGCACCGCTCGCACGCTTTGCGACGCACCGCCCGACTCGCACCGCTGTCCGGACTGATCGACGCCAGCTCCTGAATCCGGCTCCGTCGCCGCACCGCAACCTGCCAGCACCGCATCGAAGCACCGTCTCGCCCTGCAACGCACGGCCCTGGTCTCACCGACTCCGTCTCGACGACGTCAACGAGCCGCTGCCTGCACCGCATCGAGGGACAACGCGTCCTGCAACGCTTCCATTTTTGCATCGCGACCGCGACGAACAGCCATCCGGCTCGCACGCCCGTGCCTGCCGCTTCAAGTAAAAGGTACTGTGACCGAGTCTGTCTACGCTGTGTTGGCCCGTCTCGACGCGGTCAGCTGGATTTGTTAGACTCTGTTTGTTCTCGACTCCGCCGTAGCCGGAGGAGGCTACCGACTCGCACAGAACCTTGAATTAAGCCTTTTGATCAGAACTAAGTATTCTTAACAGTATTGTGGATTATTTTTGTCGTTTATGGTCTTGTGATAAATCTATATAAAGTATACCTATTTTTATAAATATATAACCTGTGTGGTGTCCATTTGTAGTGTTGTCACTTGATTACTGTATGTGTTCACAAATGCTTTACACACTGCCTCTGAACTAAGCCTGTCTGCTCGTGCCAAGCTACCAAGAGGGTGAGCAGGGGTTATTTCGGGAGTGTACCTACTTTCCCTGACTAGACGCAAGGGTCCCTATTTGGACAAAGGTACATACCTCTGCCAACTAGAGACCCCCAAATCTAACACTCCCTCACTCAAGGCATTTTCCCAGAATCTCTCAAGACTGGCCCGATCCTCCCACTCCAAATAAAAAACCTGATACCTTGCCGAAAAGCAGTCTTGTTCTACTCCAAGATCACATCAATACTAACCATCCCCTGCATGACTATCAGTTTGTCTTCAGGTCATGTTGCAGCATGGAGACCACCAACTTACACATTGCAAATGATGCCCTATTGACAACTGATGAAGATGACCCCTGCCTCAGCTGCCTTCAATACAGTCAACAGTCCCACTCTCATATGCACCCTTAAGTCATGAATGTGATTCACTGGCAATGTCCTTTACTGGCTCACCTCTTACCTTTCCAACCAACACCAGTTTGTTCATGTGGGCACCTCTAGGTCACAAAAGAGTCCTATTAAATGTGGAGTCCCTCAAGGTTTCATACTATCTCCTGTCATCTTTAACCTCTACATGGAACCACTTGGTGCTCTGCTCACAGATAACAGCATCAAGATTCACCAACATGCCTGTGATACACAAATCTACTTGAAGTCTCCTTTGCTTCAGATATCCAAATGCCTCAAACACTGTTTGAACAACATCCGGACCTGGATGTCTAGCACCTACTTGAGGCTCAAACCAGCCTAGGCAGAGCTCCAATTCCTATTCCTTAGCAAGAACAACAAACAAGACACAGTACAAACCTGGCTCAATTACATGAACTTTGATGGCTTCAAACTTAACTCTCACACAGTGCCAAATCACTTTGATTCACCCTGAACACCAAACTCTCCCTCAAGGAACACCTTACCAGCCTGGTACCATGCCTCTCTTTTAAAGAAAGGTAATCAATTTCCTCGAGAAAGAGAGTTTGGAACTGCTGTTCAAGCCCTTGTTCTCTCATATCTGGATGGTGGTAGTGGCCTGCTCCATGGCATCACAGACTCCACACTGGCATCCCTTAGGGGCATCCTACATGCTGCAGCATGTCTCCTCCAGGGCCCGAAGAAATAAGATCACATCTTACTCATCCTGATGGAGTTTCATTGTCATCCTTTGCCAGCTTCAAAACCAGCGGCATCATTTACAAAGCCATCACAACCAGCACCCTAGTTTATCTAGCAGACAAGCTCACCATCTCTGGTGGTTCTCAGCACACTGGTAGCCAAGACACCATCAGGCTGCAGACTAAGAAGTGTAAAAAATAAAAAACAAAACATGAGGCCTTTTCTATCTATGCACCCAGAATCTGGAACAAGAACCTCGTATCCATCAGGGCTGCCCCAACACTGCTCCAATCTAGGAAAGTGTTGTAGACACACTTCTATAAGGAACACTACATCACAATTCATTAAACATCTATAAATCAGATTCCTCTCCTATTACTTACTGACTTTAAGATGCTTATACACACAGAACTGCAGCGGCTGACTGTTAATGCTGCACCTCAAACCCCAGTGGCATCAAAGTAGGTGTCCCATGCACAATTCTTCTCTTCCCACACTTGCCGCTGTTAGGTGCCACTGTAAACCAGATCAGAAACTTTTCAATCAATAGGAAGGTGAAACAGGAAAGAAGTCCATGTTCAATCTGAGTGTTCCATCATCTTCTTTATTCATCATAGGTAATACACAAGTTAAAATCCAGCCAACGCGTTTCGTTCCGTGTTACAAAGGAACTTCATCAGGGCTCAAAAATAAAGTTGTGTTGAAGTCATGTGTGCAATTCGTGGTATAGTATCACCACGTTTCAAAACCAAATTAATAAAGAAGATGATGGAACACTCAGATTGAACATGGACTTCTTTCCTGGTGCACCTTCCTATTGGTAGAAAAATGACTTTAAGAGGCTTTCTACCTTCTACAGCGCACCACTGCATTTTGGCTATGATTGAGCTATAGAAATAAAATATACATACATCAGCAGTTTTAAATTACATTGACAAATAAAGTCATGATCATCTCGCTAATATTAAAGAGGCTGGCCGTATGTGCATTTACTTGAACATCTCATTCTTCATCTCTGTGTCCACAAACCTCTGCTTGTATGGGAGTTCCTCTCTTTCCCTGTCTCTGTATTTGTACCTTCCCACCCATACAATCCCTCAGAGTCAATCACTGTTATGTCTCCATTCCAGCCACAGGTCACCTCTGAGCATTCACTGTCCAGCACCTAGTTGTTCTCTTATCTGAACCTGGGCAACCTTTGCTATATCGTCTTCTCTGCCCTCTAATACCCAGTCCCTTCTCATTTGGTGCCCTAATTATGAATAGCTTCTTAATTCTAGCTTAGGGAAAAAGGAGTATACAGCATGTGGTAATAGTGCAAGTGATACATGTCCTAAACATGAACTTGTTGAAACATGTCTGCGAAAAAATTGGGGAATTCTGGAATTCCATGTGTAAAAAGTTACAATAACACTAATTCCAGCATGTTATTCCCCATTTCCAATATATAAAGTTATTATGGCCCTATAAAGATACAGTGATACTGCCCAGTGTCTGTCACACCTTTTTTTTAATCAGAGAAAGCAGATTCTAATGCCATACCGCAATGCAGGAGAGTTAGAAAGCTTTCTAAAGCTTTCCAAATAGGACAAAAGTATTTACACTAGTGAAGTGGAAATCTATGCAACTCAAGGATGTGTAACGGAGCAATGGTCACAGGGAGTGGTCTCCACTTTGTGAGAATTCGGCTGCTTCCTCCAACAGATCTCTGCTAGTATCAATGTCATACTCTAACAACCCTTCCTCATTTCTCTCACAATGTAGTTGCAGGATATCTGCTTCAGATAGATCAATACACACACAATAGTACAGATATACTCTCTATCATCTGACCACATAAGTGAAAGAGGAATTATTCATAAACATTGCACAGAAGAAAGTAAAGACAGAAATATGATGGCAAAGCCTTGCCATTTTATTGTGAGCAGGAAATGATGTCAATGTATTTGTGTGACAATTTTTTGTACAATACTACATGGTGTATTTATGTACAGTTCCACATACACACATAGTACAACAAAATATCACATAGGTTCCATGCTATTATTATCTATGCATTCCTCTTGACAAAAATAAGAGTATGGACGAAGCCAATCTCCAAAGCATGTGGTTCAAATTCTGACTACATCGGCGTAGAAACATAGGTATATATATATATATATATATATATATATATATATATATATATATATATATATTAGACGGTTTTTTGACTTTAGAGAAGATAAATATATAAATTGTGTCTGGCAAAATAAATATATAAATCGTGTCTAGTAAACAGCAATAATATTTGTTGTCAATGGAGTACAATTTGTTCAATATTTTATAACAGTTTTATTATCTTTACCTTCAACAATGAGCAGTTGGATTTGAAATGAGGACGGCTACTTGTCACATTTTGAAAATGAGAACATGTATTTTTGTATTGTGTATTTGTGCATATTGCGCTATTTCACATGGTTGGCAGACACACAAACACATATACGGCTATTCTCTGGAATGAACAACCATAATGCGGGCATAAAAGCAAAATGGCATCATGGAAGTTTAAAGGAGAAAGGCCACGCAAAGTTGAAATTGTGTTGCTAGCCTACAGTAAGGGGAGTAGAATAATTTATCTTTAACATTGAAAACATATTCTGAAATATTTTAAAATGATAAGTAATAGACAATAATGGTCATCGTGTTAGTGATGGGGATATTTTTTATTTTCTTCAAGGTCCTTGAGGTCAGCTGTTTTTGAAGATTTTCTTTAACCAACTTTTATAGCACTCAACTAGCTAAGCAATGATATTGTTTTCATATTGGCACTGAATTATAATGCTAAGACAGGAATCTCATATATCTTGAGGATAACAGTTAGCCAATTCAATATGCTTCAGCTCAGATCTCTAGGCCCACACTTCTAATGAGGGAAAGCAAACTGAAGAGCCCAGTAGGTCTAGTGCTGTTGGGCGACAAACCAGAAAGAGTTGACAGCTACTTTCTGATCATGCTGAATGTGTTTTGTAATCAATTTGGCCTTTCACCCAGCTGGAAAATGGTGATGCTGCTTTGTGGAAATCTGCTTGTGCTCAAGACAATGAATTTACATTCAAACCATATTTATTGTTACTATTTCTGTTTATATATATTTTTCTTTTATCTCAACCAATAACATGGTTAAAACCTTGTCGCCCATGGTTTACCAGGTATAAAAAATAACTAGTTGCAAACTTTCAAAAATAAAAATTACGTGCAATTGGTTGAATTGGCAAAGGAATTTAAGCATGTGAAGTAGTATACCTGCACTACAACTTCACATGCACCTAAATGCCTTTGTGAATTGATCACTAAATATACGTCTTCCAAATAGGGAATAAGCAAAAATTAAAAATACGTGCAATTGGTTGAATTGGCAAAGGAATTTAAGCATGTGAAGTAGTATACCTACACTACAACTTCACATGCACCTAAATGCCTTTGTGAATTGATCACTAAATATACGACTTCCAAATAGGGAATAAGCAAAAAGGGTAGAGTCATTTCCATTTGTACTAACTGTATATGACTATTCACTGAATAGCCCCTTTTGAAATGTTTTGGGACCGTCTTGTCATGACATTTAAAAGTTGGTGAAATAGACTACTGCATTGGCCTAAAAAATATCCAACTCCCGATTAGTAAATGAGCCAAAAAGGCACAGTCATTTCTATTTGTACTAATTGTATATGAATATTCTCAGTATATTCCCACTTTAAATGTTTTGAGCCAGTTCAGAAATATTCCCAGTATACTCCCACTTTAAATGTTTTGAGCTAATTCACAAAGGTTTTTATGAGTACATGAAGTGCGTTTGTGAATCAGCCCAAATGTGTCATGACTTAGAGTCAAATGTGCCCTAAAAGAGAGCGATACTGCAGAAGGTGGATACTCACATCATTAACCAGGAGTAGGGGTATCAGAAGGGCTGAGGTTTACTTCTGCTTTAGCTGATAGACGAACATCAGTCAGAAATGTCTCAGGGGAATTAGCATGAACACTTTAAAAGAACATGCAGGGCCTCCTTAATTGTCTATTTGACACTGGGTTTGTTCTAAAATGAAAAAATTAAACATTAGCTCCTGGTCTATTAATTTGAAAAAAGCAATTGCAGACTCAATCAATCAATCAATCAATCAGGGGTTTGTTAAAGCGCGACTTCTCACCCGTAAGGGTCTCAAGGCGCTGGGGGTGGGGGGGGGGTGCAGGTTCCATCCATCAAGGAGGGGGTCTGTCGAAGAGCCAGGTTTTGAGGTTTCTTGCGAAGATGGGGAGCGATGTTGTCTGTCTGAGGTGGAGCGGAAGGGCGTTCCATGCTTTGGCCGCGAGGAAGGAGAAGGAGCGGCCTCCCGATCTGGTCTTTCTGGTGCGGGGGACGACGGCGTAGAGAGCTGGGCTGATCGTAGGGTCCTTTGGGGTGCGTGGAATTTGAGTCGGCTGTTCAGGTATGCTGGTTTGGTGCCGTGGAGGGCCTTGTGTGCGAGGGTGAGCATCTTGAAGGTGATTCTTGCCTCGACAGGGAGCCAGTGGAGTGTGCGCAGGTGCTGGGAGATGTGGCAGTGTTTTGGCAGGTTGAGGACCAGTCTTGCGGCGGCGTTCTGGATGTTCTGTAGCTTGCGGTGAGGTTTTTGTTTATTCCGGCGTAGAGTGCGTTGCCGTAGTCGAGTCTGCTGGTGACCAGGGCGTGAGTGACGGTCTTTCGGTGTTCGAGGGGGATCCATTTGAAGGTCTTACGAAGGAGACGGAGGGTGTGGAAGCAGGAAGACGAGACAGAGTTGATCTGGCGGTCCATTTTGAGCTCGGAGTCCAGGATGATTCCCAGGTTGCGTGCGTGGTCCGTGGGGGTTGGCGGGTTTCCGAGGGCGGGGGCCACCAGGTGTCGCTCCAGGCATCGGGGTTTGGGCCCATGATGAGTACTTCTGTTTTGTTGGTGTTTAGTTGTAGGCAGCTGTTTTTCATCCATTTGGCAACGGCTTCCATGCCTTCTCGAAAGTTGCGTCTGGCGGTGTTGGGCTCGTTGGATAGGGAGAGGATGAGCTGGGTGTCGTCTGCGTATGACACGATGTTGAGTCCGTAGGTTCTGACGATGGGGGCGAGTGGAGCCATGTAGACGTTGAAGAGCGTCGGGCTGAGGGAGGAGCCCTGGGGGACTCCGCAGGTGGTAGGTGTGGGGTCCGAGAGGAAAGGGGGGAGTCTGACCCGCTGCGTCCTGCCGGAGAGGAAGGAGCGGATCCAGTCGAGGGCCTTGTCTTATAGCTTTGTCATTTCTTTTCTTTTCTCTTTATTTTTACAGAGACACCCATCCAGGGTCTCTTGCACAAAAAGTTAGAGCAGGTGTTGCTTGTTATTCCTATGACTTCTGTTGATTCTCTGGTGGGTGCAATTCATCATCATACTTCCATTTCTCATTACTTGAGAAATTCATAATTCTTTTTCTTTTCCATTTATAGAACTTCACCTAGTGGCATTGTAAACCTGATATGTTATACTAAATTATAGCAATACTATGAAGTATGACGTCTGTTATGCGGAATTCCCGAAATTATGCCGTTTTGTCACATCACATAATTATGCCGCTGTTCACAGCTAAATTTTAGTGCAGGGGCACCAAAACAACAAAAACAACCAGAATGCAAGTTTGTTTGCTGAACTTGTATTTTTTGTGCTATATCTGTCACATAAAATACATGTTTGCTTCAAAAATTGATGTGAGGACTCATCCCGCAATAAAATGTAGTGCTAATTGATAGATTTGTATTGGGCATAACTTAGTGTAATTTTCTGGAAATTTCATGTAATTACGTGAAAGCAAATAACTTGAATTTCACACACCCCTAGTTGTTTACTGTCGAAGATCCCATTGCAAAAATACAGTACTTAACTTAATGCTTCATGATATAATTCACATCCCTCAGATCTGCAGTGCCACGCATACCACTAAATGCACTTGTATATCGAAAAACAAAGGGTATAAAATGCAAAACCTCTGTGTAAGATACTAACACTTAAAGCGGAAACACATTTTACACTATTCAACAACTATATTTAAGTATAATCTCATTAAAATAACCTTGGCACCCAGGTGGATTTGAACCAAAACAATGGAGATTAATAGATGTGTAAACAGTGCAAATTGGCCCAATTATAAATCTGCAGACACCTGTTACCAGAACCCAAGGGACATTTTGGATTGCTTTAGTTAGTAGCAAGTAGCTTGAGATAGGTTAGTGCGGTAGTGTGTGCTGGTGCCACGAAACTGCTGTATTCTGTAATCCAGGAAGACAACTAGTTATTTTCTAGTCTATTAATATCTGTTTGATGAAGTGCGAAGAAGTCACTTCTCACAAAAAAATTACCTTGTTCTAACATTAGACAATTATTTCCATTATTAGCATACAATATCTGAAACTTACCAATCCAGTTCTTATTTATAATTCACAATTAGCTATGTTTGGAGTGTTATGATATAATCCCCGCTATCTTTCTTTTTTTTTGGGGGGGCGGAGTTAGAAGCACATGAAGCTCTTTTAACGTTATTCACTTTTTATTTCCATTTTTCTACACGATTGTACTGCGATTCCTACTCGTTTTCATTTCACTTCTTTGATCTAAAGCCAAAAGCTCTGTTTTCTTGCTGACGTTTGCTCTTGATATGTAACTCTAGCATTACATTTTTAATTTAATTTATGATGTAGATTTTTGTTCTGGGTTAATTCATTTATATTTCTAGAGAACATCATTTGTTGTCAATTATATCAGTCAGAGCCTTTTCAAATTTATTATACCACCACCAATTCACAATTATTTCCTCTTGTTCCTAATATAACACATACATTAACTTAAATGTGTCTGATTTGAGACTCATCATTTGTTCTCTCACTCATGCTTTTACTCTCTAGATCAACTTGCAGTTCTTTTATGTATTTTGAAGCATTAACTGTCTTTCTCAATAAGCTGTCATCAGCATATACAAACATGTGGATGAAATGAAATAAAATGAAATTGGGATTTGTACAGTGTGCGGCTACTCCAAGGAGTGTTTCAGCGCTCTTCACAGATGATGGGGGGGGGGGGGGGAGGGGCTTATGGGGGCCAACCAACCCACATTATTGAATATAAAGCCAAGTTTAATGTTTTTTTTACTGACCCTCAGAGTTAATTTGACGCGGGTCTAAGGGAGCTTATTCCAAGCAAGAGGGCCAAAATAAGAAAAAGAGCGGCCACCCGCCTTCGACAAGCGGATCCTCGGAACCGCAAACAGATAACTGTTCGAGGAACGCAGGTTCCTCAAGGGGCTGTAGCTTTGTATCCTAGAGGCCAATTATCTGGGGCCAGTTGGATGCAACTCTCTGAACATTAAGAGCAAAAGTATTTCATTTGTTGACTGGGATCCAATGCAACTTCCTCTAATAAGGGGTAATATTGGCAGATTCAGTGTTAGGCAAGCTGCAGCATTTTTTACTAATAGTGGTTTTTTGACCATGTGTTGTGGAAGGCCTGAGTAGAGTGTATTAGCATATTCCAGCCTGGCCATAATCAAAGCCAGTACCACAGTTTTCTTGGCTGAAAAGGGAAGAAAATGGAGAAAAACAATTGCAGAACGCAAAAGGCTGAAGAACATTCCTACTACCAGTTTAATTTGTTTATGGCAGACCAGCTGATTGTTCACCTTGACACCCAGATTTTTGACTGCCTCTTCTTGCAAGTTGGGCATGCTGGCTCCCTTTAGCCAATGAATTTGCCAATTCAGGTTGAAATTATGGCCTAAACACAGCACCTCTCGCACATCTGCGTTGCATTTTAGTTGATTTGAGCTCCATCTATTCCTACATGTTTGCATGTTGTAGCGCTCGGACACTCTTTCTGAGTAGCTGTTGCACTCTACAAGTAATGTCATCCATTCATTCATCCACTGAAAGACTGCAGTAAGATGTGTTGTGATGGAATCAGGGGAAATAATATCGCCCTTCTTAAAAGAGAAGAAAAGCTGAGAGTCACCAGTGTAGGAGATTATTTTGACCCCAAAGGACTGGATATCATACAATTTGATGATTTATAAATATGCTAAATAAAAACACACATAGAACTTATTGAAATATAAAGATGGTAAGACAACTTGAACAATGGTACTTTGTGTACTACATCCATTCAGGGGCGGCTCCTCCGTTATGGGGGAGGAGCATCGCCCCACTAACCAAATTGCCCCCAAATATGGAAAAACAATATGGTAATAAACTTAATTTAGTACCATTTTATTTTTCCAAACCCTGTCCTGAGCCGAGCGTCAGCACAGGGGGGCGGGTCTTTCTGGTTTTTGTTCTGCCGGTCAGGCAGCAGCAGAAAGCAGTGATGGGCAGGCAAGGCACTTGGGTTTAAACTATTCATGTCTTTTTGGCCTGCCATATTGCAACAGCCAGCCAGACATGTGTAGTTTAAACTGCTCTAACCCAGCTGTCTTAAGACAGCTGAGTTAGAGACCACATAGAACTCCAGTGCTCTCGGGAGTGGCTAGAATGGCTGCTCTCTCCAATCCTGGCGCTGCTTTCATGCTGCATGAAAGCAGCACCAGGATTGGTTACTGCAGCTTCCTGGTCCCGCCCTGTTGGAAACCTGTTACCCTCCTTACATGCCAGCCGCCACTGCATCCATTGTGTTTTTAAAATGCTATATAAATATGGCAAAATAAAAATCATGCAAACTAGGCCAACAGTGATATACATTCTCATAATGAGGCAGCATCAGTTAAACTAGGGTTATAAGAACAGCTACTCTGATTTAGATTCAATTTTCTCTGCCTTAAGACTTCATTTGAACACACACATTTATTGAGAAAACTCATCACTATGTTGGTAAACATTGTACAGCATCATAAACCCATTGGAAACAAGGGATACCACACACACTGGAATTTAACAGCCAACTAGTAATGAGGCATGAATGTGATACAGAGGTTCAAATAATTTCAATTTTATGTGACTGTGCAATATGTTTTTAGCTGCTCCACAGCCCTTTCCTTACCTATTCAGTCACAGAGATTTCTCACTGCTGATGGGAAGTCTTGATGGAAATGCGGGTACTATCTTTCACTTTGGCTCCTGGGAGGCCAAGGCGCCACTGAAGGAGTGGGTCAAGCTGTAGGATCTCTGTCAAACTTCTCATTTGATGGGGTTTTGTCCCTTAGATAGGTGCTTGGGGGAAGCTGAATAGGAAAGGCCGTAGCAGGACTGTTCGTTCAGTGTTAGGGATGGTACAATGTTAAAGTCTTCACTGCCTTACATGATAGTGTGCACAATGTATCCTATACCCCCACTGCCTTACTTTGACACTAGTGCATCCTGGATGTTGTTTTTGATTTTCAACAGTTCTTCTGGTGCCTCTCTTCACTTTTGGTTCCTTTTTGCAGGCGTGTCCGTCAATCGATGTGTATCCTTTTGTCACTGCCAGTTTTGCTCCTTTGTTGTGACCTTTGGATGCCTGATGATTCTGCCTGCTGTGGATTCTGGCCCAGCTCGTATTTTGGTTCTGAGCTATTAGGCTAGCTCCCAAAGTGAGGCTGCTCTTCCTTCTGTTGCATTCATTGCAACTGCTCTTTTGCACCTTCTGATGAGGATCGTTTTTTGCCGCATTAAGTGTTTCCTTTAGTGACACAATCTGTAGCCATGTAGTTCAACACTACTTGCTGGTAACATGTCTACTAGACGACATTGTCCTCACCTTGGTCCAAGAGAATCTTGGTCAAGGAGCAAGCAATACATCCAGCAGTTGTAAAATAAAAGCTGCCTTCCCGCCTCCCCATCCCCATCCTGTGGAACATTGTGGAGAAGGAAAAGCTTGCTGGACAACTGCTAAGTCCCACAAACACCAGTAGGCACCAGCAAAGGCTGCAACTAAGACAGTAAGGGATGAAGTCATTGAGGGGGAATCCAAGTGGGCTGGTATTAAGTTTATGGTCTAAGTGGGCCAATCTGACAGAGAAAGCACTTTGTGTGGGTATAAGGGGCATGCATGCTGCCAATCCTTGCACTTATGGCTCAAGGCTGGATGGAGGAATGGGGCTTGGCTGCCATTGCCGCCTACCCACCACTGCCCAGGAAAATTTTAACATCGGTCTCTAATTTTTGTTTTAAAGAATAGATAGAGACCCACTTTGTTACCAATAGTATTTAAAAGGATGCAGAGGTACGAGGAGCCAGACTTTACAATTTCACACCTGTACCTTGAACATTGCCATATATTTTCATGCTGTAATACACCATAAGATAACAAACTTAACCTGTGGACCTAAATATGGTAATTTCTTTTTACTTGTGATTGAATACTAAAAAGGAACAAGCAGAGGCAAAGCCAATAGGCAGGTCCACTGGATTTATGAGGCAGAGGAAGACCAAATTATGCAGCAGGGCTGACTAAATTATGCAGCAAAAATGGCAAATTATGCAGCTTAATGTGGCACATTTTGCTATAGTATTTCTTCAATATTTTATCATTTTTATACCTGGTAACAGTGTCTGAGAAAAGAGTTCACCTTAATTAGTACCAGTTTAACACCCACATGCAGCAATTAGCAACTGAGTGGCATAGAGTGAAGACATGAAGAGTGAAGTGGCGTAGAATAGAGTGGACTGGTGTAGAGTGCATTGGCTTAGAGTGTTGCAGAGTATAGTGGAGTAGAGTGAAGTGGCATCCTTTGCCGAGGCATATAATTCAGCAGCGTACAATGTAGCATTATAGAATGCAGTAGCATAGATTAGATTGTTGCATATTGGAGTGCAGTGGTACAGAGTGCAGTGGTGTAGAGTGTCAGGGAGTGCAGTGACACAGACTGGTGCACAGTAGAGTGATACAGAGTAGAACATAGTGCTGTTGAGTGCAGTTGCATAGAGTGCAACAGAGTTCAATGGCATAGAGCAGAGTGATACAGGGTAGAGTGGCGTACAGTGCAGTGGTATAGAGAGCATTGGCATAGAATGCAGTAGTGCAGAGTAGAGTGGTGTAGAGTTCAATGGCATTGAGTGCAGTGTTGCAGTGTAGAGTGTTGTAGAATGCAGTGGTGTAAAGTGGCATAGAGTGCATTTGCTTAGAGTGGCGTTGAGTACAGTGGTGCAGAGTAGACAGACTGCAATGCATAGAGTGCAGTGGCACAGAGTGCAGTGGCGTAGAGTACAGTGCTGCAGAGTACAGTAGAGTGCATTAGTGTGGAGTGGCGCAGAGTAGACTGGCTTAGAGTGCATTGGCATAGAGTTTTGCAGAGTATAGTGATGTAGAGTGCAGTGGCTTACAGTGAAGCGGCATAGGATTCAGCAGCATACAATGCAGGATCATAGAATGCAGAGATGTAGATTAGAGAGCATAGTAGAGTGCGGTGGTGCAGAGTGGAGTGGTGTAGAGTAGAGGGGTAGGGTGCAGTGGTGTAGAGTAGAGTGGCAGAGAGTGCAATGTAGTAGAGCAGTGCAGAGTGGAGTGCCGTAGAGGGCAGTGACATAAAATGGAGTGATGCAGAGTGCAGTGGTGTAGAGTTCAGTGATGCCGAGTAAAGTGGCATAGAGTCCACTGCTATAGAGTGCAGTGTCATAGAGTGTAGTGGCATAGAGTGCAGTGGTGCAGCGTGGAGTACAGTGGCATAGAGTGTAGTGGCATAGAGTGCATTAGTGTAGAGTGGAGTAGAGCATAGTGCAGGGGCCTAGAGTGCAGTGACGTAGCATGTTTCAGACTAGAGTGAAGTGGTATAGAGTGGAGTGGTGCAGGGTAGAGTGCAGTGTCAGAGAGTAGAGTGGCATAGAGTAAAGTGGTGTCTATTGCAGTGGTTCAGAGTAGAGTGGCATAGAGTGCAGGGGCATAGCGTTGACTTTTACAGAGTAAAGTGCATTGGCGTAGAGTGTATTGGCATAGAGTGCAGTGGCATAGAGTGCATTGTTACAGAGTGGTGTAGATTGGACTAGTGTAGAGTGGAGTTTTGCAGAATAGATTGGAGTGGCCCATACTGGAGTGCTGTAGAGTGCAGAGGTGAAGAGTACATTGGCATAGAGTAGAGTGAGGTAGAGTAGAGAAGAGAGACATAGAGTAAAGTGGCGTAAAGTGCAGTGGCATACAGTTTAGTATTGCAGAGTGGAGCAGAGTGCAGTGGTGCAGAGTGCAGTGGCATTGAGTGGTGTAAAGTGTAGTGGTGCAGAGTAAAGTACAGTGGCTTGGAGTGGTGCAGAGAAGAGTGGAGTGGTGTAGAGTGGAATATCCATGGTGTGGTAGCGAACTGCCATTACCGACAACACATTTTCAATTGAAATGAGCATTACATTTGCACAGACATACAGTTTTACAAAAAAACTATACAGCACACAAACAATAATTTGTGGAAATGGCATCCCCTTGTGTATTGATTTGTGTTGATCATATTAAAGTATTTGTTTTCAACACACTTCAGAATTAACAAAACAATTTACTTCATTTGTGTGTTACTAATTCTGAAATATGTGCATAGCTCATTTAAATGTTGTTGTGTGCTAGAAAAACCCCTTTCCTACCCCAGTATCCATCAAGATTGTCACATAAATCCTCTTTCTTTGAAGTCAGAAAAATAAAAGTAAACACCAAGCTCTCTCAGACGACAAAGCTTGACATCTCTGTTGTTGAATGCACAGCATATCTGAAAAGATAAGAACAAGATGTACAGGCCTGATTACAGAAAGGAGCCCTTGTGGAATAACACAACGGGAGTTAGTGTGAAAAAGCCTTGGGACGAATGAACTCACGCTGGAAGCCTAAAACAAATAAAGCCCGCAAATAGAAAGCCAGAATATGCGAGTTACAAACACAAAGCCAATGGTAAGCAACGGGCAGAATGCATTCCCAAGAAAGCTTTCTGAATGTCCCCAAGATGTCTTTGGCAAACCAGACAGCTGTGGTGTCTGGCAGACTTCGACCTAAAAACGCCTGCTTAGCATTCTGCAGTGTTGTTCAGGAAATAATCATTTAAATGAAAAATATATAAATGAGAGCTTGGTAGAGGGACGGGGATGTTTTCTACGACTTTGTAACAGGCAAATAGTGGGACACATGCTTTTTAACTTTCGAAAATAACATGCTTGGTGTACTTAATTTCCATAATCCAATTGTATTGGGTATAAATGCAATCATGCCAATTTAAAATCTTCAGTAAAGTGACCTTTCGATGTCTCATGACAGGAAGTGACTGGCAAGAGTGATTGTTTGAATAATATCTGAGAGTTACTCTACGGTCCGGAAAGATCAGTGTGCAACCCACATAGATCATTGACAGAGGCAATAATAACACCTATTAATTACAGTGCTGCAAAAGTGAAACAGCAGGAGAAATAGGCACTATATGAAACATGTTTGCTGTTCAAGAATGCAGATGACCCGATAAACCAAATTGGAAGTTTCTTTCCTTCAGCCCTATTTCTAATAATACATTTGTTTTTTTTGTCAAAACTCTTTTTATTGAAAAGGAGCCACACATATAGAGTCAGAGTTACATACAAATGTCCCACATTTCCTCTAATTATCTAAAAGAAAACACAGCTGCTTCTTCTGTGGCGATCACATCGTTTGTAAGCCAAGTCACAACTCCATAGCCTCGTTTCACCGTAATTATCTTCTAACATTTTCAACGTATAAAACCAAGATCCCAACTAACCCCCCCTTCCTCACCCCTCCCCCACCCCCCATGAACCCCGGTGGTGTCGCATTCAAGTCCACATCAGTCTGTGCGCATGTTGTAATCCTTGGAAGTCCAATCAACCGTGCTGTTTTCTGGCCTTATGTGATGCTGCCCTAGCCTTTGTAGCTTCATGCAAGACGTCAGCGTTGGGCCCTACCCTCGACTAGAACTGGAAAGGATGCATGTCCCTCATCGTGGGTGGGCAAACTGCCAACAGCATTCCCCTTTTGAGGTATGTCACTAGAGGGCCCCATTTGTATTAAAAAAATGTATATTCATCTCTAAAAATGTCCGCTATCCTTTCCATGGTGAGTATTTTCCATAATCGTGTGTACCATTGTGCCAGCACCGGAGCTTCTTTTTTCCGCCAGGCCGCAGCAATCGCCTTCTTTGCAGCCCCAAAACCCACCCACATAATTGCCCTATCTGCCTCTGTTTGGTAGTCCAATAATGGATCTCGAAGCCCCAGGAGGACTGCCTCTATAGAAACCGGGATAGGGTACTCAAGCAAGTCTTTCATCTGTGCCAGGATCTCCTCCCAGAACAGTTGAATCGTAGGGCAGTCCCACCATATGTGGTGGAAATCCCCCAGTAATCCACAGCCCCTCCAGCACAAATCTGAGGTCTCTGGGAAAATCTTTTTAAGTTTGGTTGGGTATAGATACCAGTCTAGGAGCGTTTTGTAGTGTGCTTCTCTAAGATCTAAAGAGTGATTACTCTTCGCTATGTCTGACCAAAGATGTTTCTATTCCTTGTCCAGTATGTCCCTCCTTTTTATACCCTCCCAAAAGGCCATGTAGCGCGGTCGTGGCGCGTAAAGCGTGGATAACAAAAGCCCATACAGGAACTAAATCACCCCTTTCATTGAACCCACCTTCCTTACGAATGACTCCACTGGAGTGGGGTCTCGTGTAGCTGCGTCCCTTATATCTGCGTGGAGAACCCAATGTTTAAGTTGGAGGTAGAGGAAGTGTTCGTTGGGTGGTAATTTGAAGGCACTCTGACAGTGTTCAAACGTTAGCATATCATAATTATGAAAGAGATCCTTCAGCATCATACACCCTCCCTCCCTCCAGGCGTCAAATGGCCCTTCCTGCAATGCCAGGGGAAACTCCGGGTTAAAATGAATTGATGTGTAAGGCAAGGGGAATGTCGTTCATCCCTGCTTCTTAGTTGCCTAGTCCCAGACCCTGAGCGTGGTCCTCTTGGGTGTGCTTAGATGGGCGTTTGGTGGCCTGTCCTTTTTGGGCTTTCAGATCACATCCCAAATTGTCCTTCCCAAAATAGCCCTGTCCATGTGCAACCAGTGTTTGTCCGATTCCCTCATGGGCCATTCTGCTATCACCCGCAGCTGCGCCGCATTGTAGTAGAGGTCAAAGTCTGGAAGCGCCACCCCCCCTCGTCCCGTGGCCTTCTTAGAGTGTGAAACGGAAGGCGCGCCCTGCCATTTTACCATATATATTGTGTGATAAGTGAGCGCAATTTGGGGAGAAAGTCCCTCTTGAGGTCAATCGGAAGCGCCTGAAATAAATATAAAAATGTTGGCAGAACAGTCATTTTTATCACGTGGATCCGCCCCAGCCAGGAGATATATTTGGGTTTCCAGCATTTGAGGTCCTGTTGTATCTGATGTAGGAGGGGAGGGTAGTTAGCCTTGAATAGCCCGTCCAAGTGTGAAGTGATCTGAATTCCCAGATATGTAAGAGGGTGTTTGGCCCAGTGGAGAGGGATCTCCCCCCTCAGCAGTCGCCTCTCCTTCTGGTAGTGTAATGTTCAAGACGGATGACTTGTTCAAATTTACCCTGAACCCTGCTATGCCTTCAAATGTTTTCAGCTCTTTCTGTAGAGCGGATAATGAGGTGCGTGGGGAGGTGAGTGTCAGCAAAACGTCATCGGCGAACAGGGACAATTTATGTTCCTCTCCTCCGAATTGTATTCCCTGGATCTCCGGTGTGGCTCGGATTTGTGCTGCCAACGGCTCTATGCTTAGGGCAAACAGCAGAGGGGACAGCGGGCACCCCTGCCTCGTCCCCCTGCGTAGACTGAACGGCTGTGAACACACCCCATTCACTTGCACCCGTGAGCACGGGAGCGCGCAGTTAGCTCTGATCATGTTAATAAAAAGGGCCCCAAACTCAAATCTTTTCAACGCCTGAAACATAAAGGACCAGTCCACCCTGTCCAAAGCTTTTTACGCGTCTAGCCCTACCACTATCGCAGGTATTTTGTGTTTGGATACTTTCTCTATCAGATGGAGTGTACGGCGGATGTTATCATGGGTCTGTCTTCCCTTTATAAAGCCCGATTGGTCCGGGTGTATAAGGTCGGGCATCAGAGTTTCTAACCTAGCTGCTAGAATTGCCGAGTACAACTTCGCGTCTAGGTTTAACAGGACGATTGGCCTTTAAGAGTCACAGAGTTGAGGGTCTTTCCCTGTTTTCGAGATCACTGTTATCCTGGCTTCGGCCATAGAATCTGTCACCTTTGTCCTTTCCACAATGGAATTAAAAGATTAGTCAGCTGGGGAATAAGCTCCGGGGCACACGTTCTATAGAATTGTGCTGCCAGACCATCTGGTCCTGGGGATTTGTTGGGTTTTAGCGCTGCTACCGCTTGTCCCACTTCCGCTTCAGTAATGGGGGCACCCAATTGCTCTCTCAACTCCGGGGAGACCCTAGGGAGCGAGACTGACTCTAGGTAATTTGCTTGGGCTGACGGATCGGAGTTCCCTGCTTGATAGAGAGCACTATAAAAGGACCCAAATATATCCGCTTTACCTTTATCTGAGTGTTCCACGACTCCCCCCTCGTTTTTAATCCCCCCTACGTATTCCTTCTCTCTTTTTTCACGAAGCTGTCTCGCCAGGCGGGATCCCACTTTATTCCGCTGGGCATAGGATAACTGACGTATTCTAAGGAGGGTATATTCCGCCCTGTTGGTGTAGATCACGTTGATTTTCCCTTTGAGGGCACTGATCTGGCGTTGTAGGCACCGCGAGGAGGTCTTTTTGTGCTCTTTTTCTACTATCTCAAGCTCCGCTTCTAGTGCTTTGCGTTCTTTAGCTCTTTGCCTATTTAGCATGGCGTTCAGCTCAATGCATTGGCCCCTCAACACCGCCTTAAAGGCGTCCCAATTGTTTGCGGGGGAGGTGGCAGTGGGTTGGTTCAGTTGAAAGTATTCTTTGATTGCTGCCCTTAGCTTATCTCTTAACGTCTGTCCCTCGTCGTTGAGACAGGTAAGAACCATCGCGGCGGGCCCGACGTTGGACTATTCTAGACAGGCAGACCGAGACGAGGCCATGATCTGAGATGGTAATCGGTTGGATCTTTGCCACCTGAAGGGAGCCCCAGAAGACTCTGGCTGAGGAATATGTAGTCCAGTCGCGAATACGTTCGGTGTACATGCGAAAAGAAGTTGTAATCTCAAGTGGTTGGGTATATTGCCCTCCACGCGTCGTTGAGGCCCATTGTACGGAAGGCCTGTTTCAGACCTTTAGGGAAGTTGCATGTGGGTGCTCTGTGGGAGTGTGTGCTGTCCTCTGTCGCTTGCCAAGTCATATTAAAGTCCCCCATGAGGATTATTGGGCCTTCTGCGGTCCCTCCCTACATATTCAACATGGAGCTCATGAACACTGGCTGGCCCGTGTTGGGTGCGTAGGCTGAAACAAATGTGCATAACCTCCCCTTCAGTTTCCCTTTTACCATTATCACTCTCCCCTCCTTATCCGCTTTTATACCTTCTGTCTGGAATTTGGTCATGTTGTGGAAGAGAAGAGCTATCTCTTTTTATTTTGTCCCCGTGGACGACCTGTATATTAGAGAGCAGTTTTTATGTCTTAGCCTATGTTCTTCCGAACGCTTTAGGTCGGTTTCTTGGAGTTCCACTATATCGTGTTGATGATCTATTAGATATTTCCAAATTTTCTGGTGCTTGCAAGGGGAATTTAACCCCTTGACATTCCAAGAGGCTATACTAACCATCTTGATTTTTAAGCGCTGTCTCTTTTCGCCCCACCCTCATCAAATTGTGTTCTGCTGCCTTCTCCCATTTGCTCCCCTCAGCCTCCCCCATCGATTCTGTGACCGTTCACTCCCCGTTGCGGATTTGCAGTGTGGACTGACTACGACCACTGTGTGGACACCACTTTCACCCGAAACAAGTCCCTCCCCCCCAACAGTAAAACCCCAAACCATAATTAAACCTTAGCCGGAGGGCCTGATGGCCCCCACCGATGCCGTCCCTCGCACTGAAGGACGTGTTGGTGGGCATCGCGGTCTAGGCCCACTGCCCCAGCTGATGCTGATCATTAATACATGTAGTGTATCTGTATGTTGTCCTTATCAGCTCCGGAGTCCTTAGGAGGTAGGCCCTCCCTGCAATTCGAGTCATTGTCCTCTTGACCTGTCCGGGCCGTCCATTCCGGCATCTCTTGGAAATTCACAAATGTGATAGTCTGTGGTCGCCAATGTGTCTCTAGCATACGTTGAGGCCATTTTACGTCTTGGTTTGCCTCCCCTTTGGGACGGTTCACCACTGGGGTGGCGTCGTATGAGAGGTTCCTCCCTCTTTTGTGGATGCTTGAGACTCTTCTGTAGTTGGGAGCCCCAGGAGTTCCAGGCTCTTCTCCAAATCTGTGACATGCCGTGCCTTATTATTCAGTTCAAAGGCAAGCCCAATCAGATAAGTCCAGCGATATCTGATGTTGTCGGCTCGTAGCTTTGCTGTCAGGGGCCGGAAGAGTTGTCGTCTTTGCAGTGTGGACTGAGCGAGGTCTTGAAACAGCATACAGCTGAAACCTTGGAAGGAGATCTTGTCTTTCTTCCTGGACGCTTGCAGTATAGCTTCCTTCACCTTAAAAGAGTGCAGCTTGACCAGAACATCGCGGGTTCGTCGTCTCTCTCCTTCAGACAGTGCCCCCACTCGATGCGCTCTCTCTATTTTGATTTTCATTATACAAGGGCTCACTATTTCCGCAAAGAGCCTTTGGACGGACACTTCTAGGTCCGGGCCTTCGGCTTTTTCCTCCAGGTCCCTGATTTGAATATTGTCTCTCCGGGACCTATTTTCAAGATCCTCGTTTTTCAGCAGAGCTTGTTGAAGCGGAGTATGAAGGTCCTGGACTCTTTTGTGCGTGTCTGCTGTTCGCCTGTCCAACTCCTGGGCCTGGGTCTCCACCTCCATTACCCTCGTACCAATGGAATCGACATCTTGTTGGAGGGTGGTCATACGCTCCGCGATGTCGGACTTAAGTTGCTCCATTGAGTCTTTTATATCTAGTTTCAGTTCCATGCGTAGCTCGTCTTTAAATTCCCTAAGGGGGACCAGGAGGTCGTCTTTAGTAAGTGCCATGCTAGCGTTGGCGTCTCCCTGGTCTTGCGTGAGCCTCTTCTCCGTAGGTATGAAAAATATTGGTGACCTTACTTGCTGACTTTTTAGGTGGCATAGGCGCGGTCCGTTGGTTCTGCTCGTGTGTGGGCGCTGATGCCCGTTGACCACCACTAGTCAGTGAGCCCCTTCTATGGGGAGGCATCGACTGCAGGTCTCTGTCTTCTCTGGCTGCCCCCACCTACTCGTTACCTTGGTCCCTGGTCTCCATCTTAGGGTCAGGCGGGTACCTCCCCGAAGGGCTCCTCTCTTTCTCGGCTATGTTTGCTCTCCCACCTATGCTTCACTGTGCCAGCTGAATTTCGTCGCATTCCACCGCAAAACACTACCTGTCAAATCAGCATTCCCTATGGTAACGATCTCTCCCTTCTTGCTCGTCTCTTCCCTGGGATTGCCATCTTGGGGTCAGGTAAAGCCGATGTCTTGCCTGAGCTCTCCTCTGGGGCCATGCTGTGTTTTCTCTCTGCACTCCCAATCGTCTCTCAGGCCCCTATAATGCCTTATTTAATGGCTAGCCTCTCTCCCACCTCACGGCTGGCAACGAGTGCAGTGAGCGCAGGAACTCGTGTGTAGCTTCTTCGTCGGCGTAGTCACTCCCAGGGCCTTCCGCTGCTCGCTGTCTCTGTTGGCGCGGTCCTGAGCCCCCTTCCTGCCGCCACCCGTATCGGGAGTCCGAAGGGAGGTTAAATGGTCTATTTCTGCCTCCGAGGGACCCGCCCGCCCGTTGCCACTTTTCCCTCTACAGGCGAGTGGTCTCGGTCGCAGGCGCTGCCATCTTGCCTGCGTCCGTCCTCTCAGGATCACCCCCGCCAGGCAGCTAACTCCGTCGTTGTGTAGCCAAAATCGCCGCTTTCAGTCCCCGTCAATTCTCGATGTCCTCCTGTCCGTAATCATGCCATGGACACTAGATTCGTCGTCGGATTCAGGTAGGAATCACAGAGTGGCGTCGGAGCCAGGGTGGGTCACCTCCACCCGGCCATCTTGCCTGGCCACGCCCCCCTACGTTTGTTTTTTGTCACTGTATTTCAAAATGTATACACGCACATTTGCAAACAATAAATTATGAGCAAAATTATATCTGAGCACGCTTCTTTCACTGTGATATTTCGACTTCTGCAGAAAAAAAGCAAAAAGCAACCATCCGACCTGGGCACCCCGGCCTTCTGCTACTGCATTGGCTTCAGACCTGACCAGGCCAGCTTCTTTGTGTAAAGCTTGGTGTAATCATTGGACCAAGGGGCATTGGACTAACCGCATTTCGTTACCCCATGATAGTAACGGTGCCCAGATGTTAGAATTACTATCATTCAAATGATCTTGGTCCAAACGAGCCATACCGAATGCAGCACTCAACCAGTTCTCATATAAAGGGGGCCTAGAATCTTTCCAGAGTTTACATATCTCCCTCCGAGCAATAAGGATCAGGTGGAGTAACAGGCCTTTTTGCGTTTGCGATATTTCGACTTCTGGAATAATTATTGTTTTGCCACCTCTCTGTTTCATGGGATGGTGTCTTTACTCACTAGTCCGCTGATCTATGAATTCCTATAGCGATCCAACACAACGGTAAGGCACTCTTTCCTCAGCTGTACAACACTGGAAGGATGGCTACAGGGGGGCGGACTGGCCATCCTGTCAGTCCGGTATTTCCCTGGTAGGTTGCAGGCTGAGGGAGGGGGTGGAGGGAGATGCATCGAAGCTGAATGGGCTAGCCTGACCAAACCATGACCTCATGGCACTATTGTAGTTGCAGCTTCTTACAGTGTGGGCTTGTTTGAACATGTGTGCAAGTGATAACAGTGGCTTCCTCTCGATGATTAAGCTATCTGGGAGGCACTGTACTGCCTGTGGTGGATGGTTGTTCGAGGTTCCTGACTGATCACCCATTAGGAAGCGTAGTGTTGATTACTGGTGCCGGCGTCTGACACATGGTCTCACACCTCATCACAGGACCACCTGGCAAAGAGTCACATTTACACGATGGGATGGAAACCTTTCATGGAACAGGTTTCCAGCTCAGGTGTGTATCCTCCGCAGACCATCTAAAACCTCAACAAAACATTGGAGATGACTTCAGGTTAGACATTCTTTCATTGGGGGTTGGGTGAGTTGAGCAGGTGGGGGCTTCAAAGCACCACTCACCATGACCCAGCCCGTTTGACAAGACCAACGCCTTCTCTGTCGGATATGGTAAATATTATCCTAAGGTTGGTAGGTCAGAACTGACAGGTAAATATTTTTTCTAGAATCCTAATTCAAAATGCTTATAGTTGTAACTGCTTACAAACACTGTATGAGGAGCATACCAATTTAATGTTAATCAATTTTTTAAACGAAATATATGTGAAGACGATTTTCGGGGACGATCGAGAGAGTGCGAAAGAAAGATGTTAAATCAATGAAGAAGCTATTTGCTAGTTCAGTGCACAAAATAAATCCCTTGCCTGGGGCAAAAATTTACAAAACCATGTTTTTCATATTTTCCCATTTCCTTTTTGATTTCAATATACACTGAAGAGGATGTATAGAAGTTAATTGAAAACGTGAACACCCTGGCAGGTACAGAATAAGAGGCAGCAGCTTCGAAAACTGGCTAGGAAAAGATAGCACGAATTAAAGAAATACTGGAATTACTGTGCACTAAAATGAAAAACATGTGTTTTGTAATTGGCATGGATGGCCTAATCTAAATCAGATATCATGAGTAGCTGAAAACAACTGAGCAGCCTAAGCTTGTATTCTGTATAAAGACTGTAATCACTTTTCATAAATCGCTTATGCATTAAGCTGTGAAAAATAGGAACCCATAGCGTGCCTAGCGGATACAACTTCTTAAGAATAGCTTGTGAAGCCATTCTCAGATAAAATGGCACACGTCAGTCAAGGGTGCACATCTACTATGTGCCAAACTGTACTCAATTGAAAAGCACTGATGCTTTTTATGCTATGACAAACTATTGCACCAGTATTGCACAACAGCAAAAACTTTATTATGAAATGCTTGTGAAAGCATAGACCACAATGTTCTACATAACGATGGAGAAGTGCAGTGTGTAGAAAATGTTAATTTTTTCAAGGCTCAGCAGTAAAACATTGTTAAAATGACATAGAACTTAAATATTTACTGGTGCAATATTGCATTAGATCATTACCACAACCACTAGGAACAAAGAACTGCTTCCCAACTATTGTGCGCGATGGGTGCTAGGTTATTCTGCCTCATTGATTATATGATGAGCTGTAGTTGTGAACTATTGTGGATTAGATTGCTCTGAAATAAGAATGTCCATGGTTGGTTTGCATGTGCGGTGTGGTGCAATTGTGTATACGTAGTAGGGTTGTTTTGTGCCATGCTGAATGTAATATTCATTTAATTTACAGATAGGTGCAACATCATAGCATAATGTTTTCTTCTTGGTAGCAGTCCTTTTCCACACAATATCAAACTTTATTTGCACATAAACTTTATAGAGCAGGTAATGGGTATACTGGTCTTTTCTGGTTACAGCCACGGTAGGTCACTTCTTCTTCTTCCCAATCTCTGTTAAGCCCTAAGTAAGGAAAGGAGCGGCTAGCAAATAACGCATTGGTCTAAAGAAACGTAGTCTATTGGTACTTCGAGATATGGCATTTTAAAAAACTACTTAGACGGTGGAGACTATTTTGTAATGCTGGAAGGTGAAAGGAAAATACATGTTCTTTTGGCATTCCACAAGGTATGCTCAGTCACAAACAGTAAGCAAACTCCTGGATGTCGGTTTCCAGGTGTTTGGTAAACAGCGTGAGTTGGTTGACACAGTCAGGCTCTAGATCAGGAAACATTTTCATTCACTCTCTTAAGATGCCCGGAAGTTCCCTACTGCCATGTGTGTAGAATTGGGATGGTTCCATTGTGGGCATCCCTAAACCCTTAAATAAAGATGGAGGGGGACTGCAAACACACAATTAAAGAGTTTTGAAGAGTAGCAAGTAAGACCACCACTCTCTCTGGAAGCAAATTACTGCTCATGTGCGAACACACATGAACACTCACCCACACACATACACTCACACACATCCCCCTCCCCCACCTTCCTTGCCCTTCCCCCCCCCCCCCCACCGGAAGACAGCTGACAAGGACACACATTAGCTTGAGGTTCTTTTTATGTAATATGGCACAAATATCTTTGCTAGCATTGCAGCATTGTATTTTTTTCCGGAATCTTCTTTCAGCTTGAATGAGATGTCATCCACAGTTCAACATCTACCTGCTACTTATGTGTTTCCAACCCCACATTTTAACTGATGACACATTGTAAGAGATGGGGGTATTTACCTCTCATTCAGTTGCACCTAATCATATAGAGACAGTCAACATGATGAAAGCCTGTTGTAAACTGATGACTTTCGAACAGATGATGACACAACACTTGGACGGAAGGAGAAATATGTTCCTTTCTTTTCTACTTTAACTTAAATTGAATTAAGTATGATGAATGAGTTTGCTGCTTTCTGAAAATTACCTTAAACTCATATGCATCACAAACACCTTTATGTAACACCATCTATTATTAAAAAACAACATAATACAAATATTCAATATAAAAACCAAGTTGTTTGAATAATCTGTCAGCCAGATAGGAGACCTGTCACTAGCTTAGGGCTGGGAGGCCCTTTTGGGCAGCCATGCGCTTTAGAAATCTTGGGAATATAAATCAATAGATAATGAAAGTACAAAAAAAGGAATACATTATTTTTTGGGTTGATTTGGAGGAGGAGTTTGGGGAAACGAATGTTAAAGGACACTATTGCGAAAGTTGAGTAGGATTAATAGGGGAAATATATGCACAATTGCCAAGCGGGCTCATGTCCCGAGTTCTAATACAACACAAGGGTGAGCCCAATATTTACATGTATTCAAAGCTGTCAAAGATAAGCAGTACTCAGAACCGTGATCACACAGAGTGAAAAACGTGAAAAGGTGATGTGTGCATACATAAAAAGACAAATGACTCTTGACTCCAGAGAATTAATTGACATTGGGAATCAGAGAGTCTATGTGTTGTCTAAAGCCAATGGCATTTTGACCAATCAGAAGTTATTTGAACTGGAGAACAGTGGTAAGAACTATGGTCGGGGCTTTCGCGATTCCTCAAGAAAAAAACAGATGACAGGACCCCAAACAGACGAATGAGTCAGTAGTGTTGAATAGGGAGGAGATTTGGTAGGTGAGTAGTGTAGAGGTTCTCTCAGTTGTTGGCACCTGGGGATGAAAAGACATCTGATTTTAAGGTAGAAGGTGTCTGCAAAACAACCAATGATAGGGCAATCAGTTTTGGATGTCGTCCGAGGTGGCCAGAGTCGGACAAGTGAAAGGAGCACAGTAGTGCCTGGTTACTGAGTAGTGCCTGATTTTGCGAAGGGCTAATGAGATAAGGCCTGAAAATTCAAGCTAAGCAATCTAAAATCCAGGATTCAGGAGTTAATTACCAGCCACTTTATCATGTCCTGAGTGGCATCTGCTCCCAATCCTGTCTTTATAGTAAATGACAAGATGCACTCTTGGACTTGAAATTTTCGCTTTTATCATTGCATTGTCTCAAAACCTCGGATGCAAATGTTGGCTAAAAAATCAGGACTGGTATAAGTTACACAGCATGTGGTCTCTTGACAGCTATATACATGTTGGCCAATCAAACAGCTGGGACAGAGAAGGTGGACCCTTGATAGAACTATACTGCTGGATGAAGAAGTGGTTGTAGGACTGGCGGTGCAAGTAGTGTGGGATTTGTACAAGGCGTATTTAAAGGCAAAAATAAGTGCTATAACGATAGGTAAGAAGCGAGCTACACAGGTGAGGGATGTGGGGCTTATAGAAAAATCAAGATGAAAGAAACTGAACTCCAGAAGGCCTCATTAGAGGGATCATCGAGGGTACCAACTCTCCGAGGAGAACTGGAGGATTTGCAGGCAGAGTGTAAGGCTCAGCTTGCAAAGAGAATCCAGGACAGGTGGAAAGTCAGTAACCTGCACCTTTTCTCCTATGGCGAGAGAGGTAGCTCCCTTTTAGCTTGGAAGGTTGAGGTAGATAGAGCCAGGAATTCGATACAAGGTCTGATAGATTTTGAGACCGGGATGCTCTTAAAGATGAATGCAGACATTAGAGCGGAAGCCTGGAGGTATATGAGCAGTCTATATAAAGGTGATCTACAGCCAGGAAAGGAGTGTATAGTGGCCTGGTTAAGAGAGCTAGATCTTCCAAAGATAAGAAGGGTGTAAGTGGACCTATTAGGGTCAGAGATCTCCGAGGAGGAGATATTGGCACAGTGTATGAAAATTAGCGGTGGGAAAGCTGCTGGCCCAGATGGTCTTCCAGTAGAGCTATATAAAGCAATCATAGAGAAGCAAACCCCCTTTCTAAAGGGACTGTTTAACGCAATGTATATAAAGGGAGTAGAAGCGCCGGCATCTTGCTCAGAGGCAACTGTGGTCCTAGTCCTGAACCTGATAAAGACCCCGCAGAAATAGAATCATATAGACCAAAATCCCTATTGAACGTAGATTATAAGATCTTTTCTGGGGTATTAGCCACAAGGGTGGCTCGGGTTATCAAGGGCATTATCCATACGGATCAGAGGGGTTTTATCCTGGGGTAGCAGTTAAACGAGCTTACACATTTGATGATGGGTGTCATTGATATGGCGGAAGCTCAGAAATCTCCTTTAACAGAAGTGGCTGTAGATACGGCTAAAGCCTTTTGACAGGGTACATTGGGAATACCTTTGGGAAACCCTTAAAAGCTTTGGATTTCCTCAAAATATAATAAGTGCAATACATAATCTGTATAGGTTACCTATAGCGAAGGTGTTGGCAAATGGAGAGCTCTCAGATTGGTTCCACATAACAAGAGGCACAAGACAGGGCTGTCCCCTATCTCCCTTACTTTTTAACCTCTATATCGAGCCTTTAGCACACCAGAGTAGAGCAGATACCACCATAACCCCTTTTAAGTTAGCTGGAATGGAGGCTAAACTAACCCTATATACAGACGATATGGTGGTATATACAACAAATCCACAGTCTACAATACCTAGTTTGATGGCGATTGCTGAGGGATTTGGCAAGATATCGGGATACAAGGTTAATGTGGATAAAACTGAAGTTATGGATTGGAACCAGGGAAAGATCAGCCAGGGGCAAAATCTCAAATGAGATACTTGGGAATTTCTTTTTTTTTTTTTTTTTATTGTCCTCATTTTGCCAACGCTCATACTGAGTCTCCTCCTCTCTCCCTACATTCCGTATGAAAACCGTCTGAGAGGAAATGGAGTACTCTCTAAGAGAAATGCTGTTTCTAGTCCCATCTCCACTTCTACCTGTACGGCCCTTAGAGATACCAGAACCGCCAGCACTATTAGGCTTAATCATTGGACCCGCTTGTCCTTTCTCTCCATCCCAACAATAAGGTCCAGATCTTGTCTCTACTTTCTGGATCACAGGCCATATCTGATTCACTAGCTGATATAACACTCTTTAAACATTCAGCAAAGGTCGGTGAATTTTCAGATTTCCACTTAATACATATTTCGCGTCTTGCCAATATTACTACATAGAAGGTAAACATACAACCCACCTCCTTCTTCATCCCTTCTTCTTGCGTAAGCCCAAAAAATATTAGATGTGGGCTTACCTTCATCTTTTTCCCCGAACATCTCCTAGAAAATTACATATGTCCAACCAATATTGCGTAATCTTTGGGCATTCTAAAAACATATGCAAGTCATCAGCTTCTTCATGCTTGCATCTTGGACAGCAATATTGATTACCAGTAACCTTCGACAACTTCCACGGGGACCAGTAAACTCTGTGGACAGTAAACAGATGATTTCGTTTTAGCGAGGCAGGTTTTACAACTACTCGTAACATATCGAAAGAATCCGTCCACAGAGTCTTGGCTTCCTCCTCTCTAAATTTTTCACCCCATAGGTTTCTAATGTCCGTACTAAACGTATCCTCTGCTTCCACGAAGGACCAATACCAAAAGAAATTTCCTTTTTCCAATCATCTGTTCTTGCAAGCTGATCTAACTTCGAATCTTCCTCCTCGTGCGTCCATTTTTGAGTTTCCCACCAGGAGCCTAATTGATAATATTTGAACCTTGTCAATTTCCCCTGGTCAGGTTACTAAGTGTTTCCCAGCTCACTAACCTGTTATCCTTCATTAGATCTGCCCAGTGAAATATACCCCCTGCTTTTAATGGTTGGCTCAATTTATCTTTCAGGCATTCAGGGGTACCTGGAGATTCCCAAATAGGTGCCCGTGCAGAATAATATGTGAATCGCAGTTTTTTCCGGACATACATCCATGTTTTCAATGCAGTATTTAATATTTTTAATCTGACCTTTTTAAAGAACTTCGGGTCTCCATACTTAAAAAGGAAATAGTGCTGGCCCTGGCTAACCTCCCCGAGCATTGCGGAAAATAATAAGCCCAACGATGACCTATCGGGCTTATTTGCCAACATACGACATTTTTTAAAATGGAAGGCATAACAATAGGCAAGCAAATCGGGTAATGCTAATCCTCCTACTCCAAGTTTTCCTCTCAACTTCCTCCATGCGATCCTGGGTCCCCTTGACGCCCATATGAAACTCCCAATTTTTCCCTGTACTTTAGCTATATCCTCTTTCCTAAAAGTTAGGGGAATGGAATTAAAAAGAAAGGTAGACTTCGGAAGTATAACCATTTTTGTAAGATTTACCCTGCCGTAAATGGTTAATGGTAGATTCGCCCATTTTAACAATAAACTTGATATCTCTTGACTCACTTTCTTCCAATTCACCCTTGTGATATCCTCTAACTTTTGTGTGATTATCACACCCAAATATCTCATTTGGGTTTTGATCCCTAAAACATTTGTTCTCTGATTCCATTGCATGATCTCAGTTTTATCTGTGTTAATCCTATACCCAGGAAGTGAGCCAAATTCTTCAGCCCTTCTCATCAAAATGGGTATCGCCTCCTGGGGATTTGTAGTATATACAATCAGATCATCAGCATATAATCCTAGTTTTACTTCGAACCCATTAAAATTAATAGGAAGGATCTCAATATCTGCCCTGATTGAGTTAGCGAAAGGCTCTATATATAGGTTAAATAGAAGCGGAGACAGGGGACAGCCTTGCCTTGTCCCTCTAGTTATACTGATCCAATTTGTTAAGTCTCCATTAATCAACACTTTGGCCCTGGGATTTTGATACAGATTTTTTACTGCCTCCACCATATTTTTGGGGAAATTAAAACAGATTAAGACCTCCCACAAATATTGCCAATTCACTTGATCGAATGCTTTGGCAGCATCTACTGCCACTACCGTCAGGGGGATTTTTTTTTCTTCTACCATATCCACTACCCCTATCATCTGGAAGGTTAGCTCATTAAGTTGCCTCCCAGGGATAAAACCTCTCTGATCCGGATGTACAACCCCTTTTATCACCTTAGACACTCTCAATGCCATAATTCCGGAATAGATCCGCATTTATAAGGGATATAGGTCTATACGAATCAATCTTTAGCGGATCTTTATTGGGTTTTAATATTAAAGTAATGGTAGCTTCAGACCAAGTGGTGGGGATACTCTCTCCCCTACAATATAGCCTATTACACATGGAAGTTAGAGCGGGTACTATATATTCTAATATGCAGAGATATACTTCCACCGGAAGGCCATCTGGCCGTGCTGCTTTTCCCCTCGCCATCCTTCTACACTGCATACTGACCTCCTCTTCTGTTATCTCTCTTTCCAAATATCTCCTTTGCTCTTCATCCAACTGTGGGAGCCTAGTCTGTCCTAACCAATTCTCAATCCTTTCTTGATTAGGAAATACAGTCTCCTTATATAACTCACTCATAAACTCACTAGCCTCCCGGCCAATTTCTTCATTTGCACATAGCTCCTCCCCTGCCTCTCTACTCTTCAGACATTTTATTATGTTCCTAGCTCTATCTGTTTTCACCTTCCATGCTAATAAAGAGCTACATTTCTCCCCATACGCAAAATGCTGAAGCTTACTAACCTTCCATTTATCAGATAATTTCTTATCTAATTGCGCCTGAAATTTTGCCTGCAAATTTTCTAGATCTTTGGCCAAGAGGGATATATTCATAGCACCATCTAAGGAGGCCTTCTGTAGATCTCTCTCTTTCTTCTTAATCTCCCTTATTTTACTCTCCTCATCCTGTTTTAATAGCTTTCTTTTCCCCCTGGTTATAGATGTCAATATTCCCCGTAAATAGGCCTTAAAAGCATCCCAAACAAGTTGCTCACTCGCAGAGCCTATATTAGTTAAGAAATATTCCTCAGTTTTCTTTCCCAATTCTCTAATTACCATTTCATCTAATAATAGGGTCCTATCCAACGTCCACCTTCTTGACCCTTGCTTTTGATGGAAATCCACAGACATTACCACTCCGGAATGATCAGATAAAACTGCTGGAATATGTAATACAGTTTCTATATCCGTATATAAAACTTGGTCTACAAGAAAGAAGTCAATGCGGGAATGATGTCTATATTTTTTGCTATAGTAAGTAAAATCCCGTAATTCCTTGTTCTTAATACGCCAAATGTCTACCAAATTAAATTCTTGTATCATGCTTTTTAATCTGGCAAAAGCTTTTGGTGGGGTAACATACTTCACACGTGACGTTCTATCTAGTTCCTTATTAAGAACTAAATTAAAATCTCCTCCCAGGATTATAGGTGCTTCTGTTTCTAACAGACAGATTTACAACTTTGCTAAAGGGTCCTGATTGTCCTCATTCGGCCCATAGTACACAGCACACACCAGGGGCTTATCTTGTATTAATATTGTTGCTGCTAACCATCTCCCTGTAGTATCTGTCTCATATTTCAATACTCGAATTCCATAATTTTTCCTTATAATAATAGCCACACCCCTTGAACTTCCCCTTTGATCTGAACACAGAACCTCTTGGGCCCAACGCGCTTTACTAAAAAGCTGTCTACACTCCTCCCTCTCTAGATGGGTCTCTTGTAGGAGAATGATTTGTACATCCCTTTGCTTTAAAAATTCTAGCACCCTACATGTCTTTTTTCGGCCCCTTAGACCGTTTACGTTCCATGCCAAAAAACATATTTTTTTATGATTATCCATCCTCTACTATTTTTCTACTTTCCCCACAGTTCCCCACATCTTTCCGACTCCTTCTGCCTGAATCCTTTACCCTACTTTGCTTATTCATTTCCCCTTTTAAGTTCAGCATTTTAAGGACATTTCTTTTTCTTTTTACCCCTATGCTCCCCTCACCCTGTGCCCTCCCTCCCCCCGGAAACCCCTTTTTACTCCCTGGGCACTGTATTCTGCCCTTTGTGACCCCCCCCCAACCCCCGAAGAGAAAAAAATTCTAAATACAAAATAAAAATGGCGTCTACATAAGCCCTTTATATCATCCTGTGTGTGTACATTTAGTTTTTTTTAATTTTTTTTTATTTATTTTTTATTTTACAATTTCTACGTGACCTACTATCTACTATCCCATTATAACACAACTATATCTAGATATATCCAAAAAGAGATACTCAAAAAATACTCAACCCTCCATCTGTACCAAAAAAAGATCCACTTCCTCTGGAGTTTGAAAATTATACATCTTGTTACGCCACATTATTTTCAGCAATGCAGGGAATCTCATCTGCACCTGGGCACCCTTACTACGAAGCTCACTCATTCGGGATCCCAGCTCCCACTGTCTGTGTGCAGTTCTCCTGCCCAGATCCGACCTTATTTGATAACTAAACCCTTCATATTTTTGTACTCCCTCTTTCAAAGCTCTTCCCAGCACCAATTCCTTCACTGCATATGTTTGAAAATTAATCAGGATTCTTCTCGGTGCCTTCCTTGCTGAGTTCAATCTGAACGGGTCCCTATGGACTCTTTGGATCTCATTCTCCAATTCTATGTCCGGTCTATCTCTCAAGACCCCTTCTCTTAATAGTTTACAGATATATGCTTTAATGTCTCCCTTCTCAGAGCCTTCTGGTACCTGAAGAAGTCTTAGATTATTACGTCTTGCCTGCATCTCCAGCCTCTCCATGTCTTCCTCCAATGCTCTATTCTGTCTTTTAAGTTTTTCTAGTTCTCCTGAATTTTGAGTTACTACCTCCGAAAGCTCCTTCAGTTCCCCTTCCAGTATGCCAGTCCGTTGTGCTATACCATCTATTTTTCCTTCTAGAGTCTCGCATTTATCCTGGATTCCTTTCTGGTTGTTTTCCGAGATCTCAAATTTTTTCAAAATATCTAATCTTAGACTCCGAAACATTATTTCTACCTGAGACTCTATCCCTCCTACTGCCCCTTCCACCACCTCTCCATCGACTGACCTTAGTTGAGGGGTAATCCCTATCGGGACACATATCTCGACATCTTCAACTAAAACCATGCCTGCGTTTGGGGGTTGCTGATTCTCAGGATCTCTCAAGCTCTCATTTCTTATACTACTTCTTTGAGTGGGGGAAAAGAGGATGCCCCATGGGTATCAGACGATGTAGCGCTGGAATGATACTCTATTTCTACTTCTTCCACCTCTTCCCTCTCAATCCTATTTTCCCCCTGTCCCTCCTTGTCCTGCTTTTCTGCTAAAGCAGAAAATCTATTTTCCAATTGTATTGGGGCAGTAGATATTGCCCTCTTTCCCCCTCCCCAGATGGTGCTGCGATCTGTTCCATTATCTTAAAGTAGGAGCGTAAAGATGGAAGGGGTTTTGTTGAATTCCGTGTCGCCCTAGGGCCACACCTTTTAGGTTTTCCTCCTGATTTTACCCCTTTTTTCTTTGTTGTGACCGGGGCTGGAACCAAGACTTCCTGACTTTCACCCTTCCCGTTAACTTGTCCTCCTCCTCTTCGAGCTGACTCCGGAAGGGAGCGCAAGAGATACCTGTTTTTACTTTGTGAAGTTATCACATCTCGTCCAATACTCTCTCCTGCTCCAAAAACTCTGGAGACTCTTTCCACAGGTGGATCTTCCCCGAGTATACGTTCGTTAGTTAAATTTGCGGCTGCTAGATCCACCCTGTATGTCACCCCCTGTAGTCCATAAACTCCCCCCTGTAAGCACTTGCCTACCTCAATGGCCGTATCAGGAGATACACTCTCTCCTCTCACTTGCAGCCTACCATCCGACACAATTGATACCTCAATACAGGGGGGCACATCCATCTGTTTCCAGACCTCTGCAGGGCCTCCACTCTCTCCCAGTATCGACTGGCTGCTCTCCTGATCTTCCTCCTTGCTGTCGCTATCGTCCCAGCAGCCGTCCCGACGTATCTCTCCTGGCCGCTTGCCACGTCCGATGCTGACGCTGCCTCCTCTCACCCGGAATCCGACCAGAAGTGAGGCAGCCCGCGTCTCCCTCCAGCGGGCCGCCGCTCTACTCCAGACTCCTCCGATGCGAGACTCAAAGTCTACACCCATATGTTTTAAGTCTCGTTTCGTTTTTAACAAAAAAAGAAAATTTCCGTCGAAATGCCGATTTGTAGAGATTTCAAACCATGCAGGTTTGAATCCGTCGAGGTCCGCCGAATCCTTCCATTACTGTGATTCTCTCTCTCTGGGTTTGCGAGGTCACGCGACGGACGTTAGCCAGCCGCCATGTTTCCCCTACTACTTGGGAATTTCAATAACTCAGAGAATGGAAGACATTCCGTGGGTCAACTGGAAAAAAGTGAGCCAAGAGGTGGAGAGACTCTTAGTAAGATGGGCTAATCCGCCATTTAACATCTATGGTAGAGTAAACTTCATTAAGATGCTTATTCTCCCTAAAATCACTTTTCTCTTCAACTCTATACCCCTTACTTATTTTTCTGAGAGAAGACATAGCTAAATTGCAGGGTGAAATTGGGAGTTTCATTTGGGCTGCGAAGGGACCTAGGATCACCTGGAAAAAATTGATGAGAAAGCTTGGGGTGGGGGGTTTATCTCTCCCTGATCTGCTGATGTATTGCTATGTTTTCCATTTTAAGAACTTTCGTATGTTAGCCAATGAACTAGCTAGATCTCCAATGGGCAGATTATATGGGGCAATGCTTAGTGGACTGGGAAAGAGTCACTTTCTGTTTAAATATGGGGACCCGAAATACTTTAAAAAAGTCAGGTTGAAGGTTTTGAAAATGGCATTAAGAACATAGGTATGTTTCCGAAAGAGGTTTAGTATACCGTATTACACATCTTCAGCACCAATTTGGGATTCCCCGGGGACCCCAGACTGCTTGGTAGACCAGCTCAGTCAACCCCTAAAATCAGCTGGTTTAAGTTATTGGGAAGATCTCAGAGCACGTTCGGGTTTGGTGGAATGAGATGTGTTATGGGCATGCACTAATAATCAGCTAACGAGATTCAAATACTAACAGCTACGATCATGGTGGGCTACCCAAGAGTGGGCAGAAGAGGATGATGAGCCATGGCTTGAACAGGTCGGACCCCTAAGGAAGAAAGTTTTGATGTGGTATTGGGCCTTTTTGGGGGCCGATGATAAGAACTTGCCAGATATAACTACAACGTGGGAAGGGGGAATTGTGGAAGGAAATCTAAGGCAAATATGGAAAGCATTTTTTCCACATTATATGCGGTGGTGAAACCTGCCTCACTTAAGAGAAATTATTTGTTTACCACACACAGGGTATACTGGTCACCAGGCAAGCTCTCAAAAGCCACTGGGAAAGAATCAGATGCCCGAAGTGTAAATTCCCAGTGGAGGATGACATACATATGTTTATGCAATGCCCGATGATTGCCCTCTTTTGGATATCAATATGCAACTTTATCAATGAGTTGACTGGATACCAGATAGAGGTAAGCCCTCAACATATATTGTTTGGGCTTAACCCATATGCAGGTTTGCGGGCAAGCTCTCCCATAATGAAAATTGTTTTTTTATGTGGTGTCGCTGGCAAGATGTGAGATATGTAGGCTCTGGAAATCTGCAAATATCCCACTTCTAATTGACTGTCTTAAAAACTGTTACACGTCAAGCAACCTGTGCCATGTCTGTGCTACAGACCACTTCACTACCACTCCCATAATGCACCCACTCTGAGAGTTAGTATCCTTGTTTGTGTGCTATCACATATTACATTGGTGACATGATCAGGTGACTGCGTGGGTATAAAGGAGGACTGCCCACTAACCTAGATGCTGGGCTTACTCTCTTCATAAGGACCACGCCCCCTGACCCGGATACTTTATTGTTGGACTTCCTGTAACTGCCTGAAACCTTGTTGGATCTGCTCTGCATTCCCTGGGACCTCTCCACAAATACCTAAGAACTGTCACTTGCTCCCTTTGAGAAACCTCTTACGTTTATTGGAAGGGTAACTCTTCTGTTTTGTTGATTCCTGACTCGGCGATGCGAGCAACTGACACGCCGCCCCTTTGATCGCGGCTGTTTGCTGCTCTGAGGTACGAGCCGCTGACATGCCGCTCTTTCACTCGCGGCTCTCTGTCTCACCCGGCGAGGTTCACGGCCAGTCTCCACTCCTGTGGGCTACCGCTGCGCCTTCGACAAAACGGCTGCTCCCAAGAAATACCTTATCGGCGTGAGGACACGCTGATTAGCTCTTCGGCTCCCGCTGCCTCCAAGCCGTGAACTGGGCTCCCTTCTCCCCTCCGAGACACGCGTTCTCCAAAGAGTACTCGACTGCCTTCAGCGGGAGTCCGCGCTACATTGCAAAACTGCTCACTCTGGTTGGTGTTTCTTCTTTATGAACCTGGATACAGTTTGGAAGTATAAGAAACCTACACAACAACGTTAGATTGCGCTGGACCCCGGGACTTTGCCTTCCTTATGTTTTTTTCTTTTTACAACTTTATTGAGAGCAATTCTGTCTCAGGAAACACAACTACGGATGCTCCTGATTGAACAGTCCTACCTTTTGTTGCTTCTTGGCTAAGCACCATTCGAACACCCAAAAGGCAGACGTATGCCTCTGACGCCACTATTGAGGTGCATGAAACGCTCTGCAAACTGAAAGAGCGGTTCTTAACTTTCTTTTTTCTTTCCGTTTTTGAAGAGGCTTCATATTGTTTGGACCCACCTACAATGTGAGTATGTGATGGTACACAAACCATATGTTGAGACCCTTTGCACTGTAGTTAACTCTCTCGCTATTCTAAAAAGAGCCTGGGAAAGATATTCTAACGCTTGTTATATCTTCTTTCTTCTTTGTTATTTTATGTTTATGCAGCATTGGGACAAAGCTTCAAGTACTCATCTCTCTTCCCCTTCTATCCAGTTGGAGGTCTTCCCCTGGTGGTCCGTTTATTGTCTCTCCTCTCCCAGGGGGTATTAGTCATTGTCATAGTCATATCAGTTGCTTGGAGTGGCTATACCTTATGGGAGAGTAGAGGTACATCTTCGCTCCCTTGGATATCGGTTCTTCTGCCCTTCGGAAGTAAGTCCTGACAAAAACATCAAGCATACAAGCCAGATTGATATAGCTAGCGACCCCCAAAGGTCGGAGAGGGTCTCAGCGTATTACAACAATTGGCAACAAACAAGCGGGTCCAATAATCAAGCCATGTATGCTTGACTTCCCTGCTTTCTCCTTCTCTTCTCTTTGTGTTTGGGGGAGATTACTGTAGAACAGCAATATCTTTGCATGGGCAGGTTCACCCTCTCCTATTTTGGAGATGAGAGCTGTATCAGCAAGAAAGTGATGGCGGGATAAAATAAAATGTTGGCCAATCAAAGAATACGTTATTCCATATTTTATTGCTCCTCTTTTAAAGACAACGTGCAGTAACGTGCCCTGTGTCACCTGAAAATGTTCTCAACTTTCAAAGCAGAGTATTACCGTCACTATCCTCACACAAACATCAATGACAACATACCACAATGTGATTGAATTGAAAAATGAGCAATATGCCAGGAGAGGAAATTGTCGCTGTCATTTTGTTATAACATATACACCCCTTACAGGCAAAAAACTGCATCAGGCCACACGAGCTTCAGTTCGTGAATTTGTTTAGAGCACTAGTTTGCTCCCACGCCTAGTGCTTTTGAAAAGTTATGAAGAAACATGAGCAGGTCCAAAAACAATTACACACAAGAGAATGACAGGTTACAGCCGGCAAAGGGCTGAGGTTTACACTTTTTTGCTTCCCTGAAGAGTCTGGCCTCTTCCTAATCTTGTGAAGATCACTGCCACCACATTTGTCTAAGCGTACTTAAAAATATATTTCAGCTTCCAGTCTAGAGATTCCGCTGGCAAAGCTAACTGCATTCCTAATTCAGAAAACCAGCTACTACAGGTAAGCGCGGTTTATATGTATATTTGTGTGACTCGAGGGTGTGTGGTCAGAAAATGGAACGAACAGGTATTAGCAGCTCGAACAAGAGGCATAGCAACACAGCTTTTTAAACACATTTATTTAATAACCTGTACCCAAAAGTCTCCTATCTACATAGCCTCTTTGTAGTAAAATGATTAAAGGTGCATTTCTCGTCTATTGTGTAAACGTGAGCTTAATTAGTGGTGCCAGAGAGCAAGGATTGTAAAGAAAGTGCTAAATAACGTGACACATTTATTTTCACTGCCATCGATCGGGTGGGAATGTGGATGGATGGATAGGTAAATAGACAGATAAATGCGTAATGGGTAACTATAACATTCAGTGTTTTGAGACCCTTACGGGTGAGTAACTCGTGCTATACAAGCCCCTGATTAATTGATTGATTGATAGGATCCTATATTGCCATTGAGGGGTTCTGGTGACATCATAAACCAAGAGGCCTAAGGTCAAATGATTTATAAATGTCACCTGATCTTCTTGATGGTAACGTAGGCCCGTATTATACATGTTGCTCGTTGTGTATTTATTATAATACATGATTTAATAACTTATCTTAGTACTCTTTACAAAGATTTGGAGCATTTGAGCATCATCCTCATTTTATTTTTTAGTATTGACTATTACCTCCCGTCCCTCCCTCGCCTTCCTTCAGTACCTTTGAGGCCCCGCCTCCCACCCAGACCCACCCCCAGCATAAAAACTCTGCCCGCCCCCACCTCCACCTGTTTTTTTTCTGTCTCCCTAGTGAGACTTACCTTCAGTTCCTCCCTGTGGCGGTGCCGGGGAGTCTTCGAGTTGGTTCTCTGCGACAGCGGTGCCCTCGGCAGCGTTCTCCTGGCGATGCCTCCTCTCCTCGTCTCCCTCGTGGTATGGGGGTGGAGCGGTGGCTCAGGAAGCCGCTGCGTTGTTGGGCGGTCCTCCTGTGGCTGGGGCTGTGTTTCCGGGTCGGGCTGTCGTGGCTGCCTCCTCTCGGACTGCACTCTTTCTAGGAGACCTGGTAGGACGGGTTTGTGCCCGATCTTTTATTTTGGCTGGCATTTGGTTGGTTTCTTTCCTGTTTTTGGCAGTTTCCTGGCCTGGGCATTCATTGGGTGGTGCCTGGTGGGTTTTCTCTACATTTAGGTGCAAAAAAAAAAACGGGGAGTTGCTTCTCCATTCCTCTGCTGCCATGGGTCGCAAACGTGTGTTCAAGAGGAACAACCTGGTTTCTTCTTCCTCTTCTTCCTCTCCTGAGGATTCTCCTGTTCCCCCCAAGCGCCCTCGGAGTCGGGGCCTTTTTGGGGGTGATGTGCCTCTCATATCCAAGGATGAAGTGCAGGGCATGATTGAGGCTGCTGTGGCTAAGGCTCGCTTGGCTCGTCCGGTGCCTGCTGCTCCTTCGCATCCTCGCTCGCTGGATCTTGCTGGGGCAGTTTCCCTGTCGGATGAGGAGGGTCCTTCTACTTCCTCTGGGGGAAAGTATATCTCCAGGGAGGAGAGGTGGGATGTTCTGGCTCATGTGCGGGACAATTTGGGGTTCCCTCCATTCCAGCTGGGGGAGACGGATGGGAGTCTTTTTCCTCAGTATGCTTCTCCCTCCAAGTTGGGCATGCCCTTTCAGGGTCCGGTCAAGGACATGGTGTTGAGGGAGTGGCGTGAGATCGATAAGTTGCAGGTTCCTCGCTTCCTTCAGAAGCTTTACCTTTTGGAGGGGGAGGATCCCTTGCCTCACAGTTTGAAACTGGACTCTATCCTGGCCACTCTGATAGGCAAAACTGCGATTCTGCCTGAGGATTGTACCCCGGCGGATGCTACTGATAGGAAGGTGGACTCTGGCCTTAAACGCTCCTTTGCAGCCTGGAACCTGGCGCTGCGGGCTAGCCTTTTCTCTGCCTACTCGGCGCAGTCTTTGGTGCAAGATTTCGAGAAATTGGCTGCCGCGGTTCAGGAGGGGTCTGAATGCTCTGACCTCCTGGCTGCTATGGGGCAGCAGGCTAGGCTGCTGGCGGACATTTCATCGGACGTGATAAAGTCTTCAGGTATGTCCACTGGAGCTTTGGTGGCGGCGCGTCGTTCCCTCTGGCTCTGGTCCTGGAAGGCTGATCCTGGGGAGAAGGCGGCTCTGTTGAAGTTGCCTTTTGATGGACTGGCTCTGTTTGGGGACCAATTGCCTGCCATGATTTCGAAAGCTTTCAAGGCGCGGAAGCATGCCTTGCCCTATAAGGGCGGATCGGCTCCGTCTGGCAGGCCGTGGAATAGGGCCCCTCGTTCTTCCCCAAAGCGGGATTCTCGTCAGTCTTTCCGCAGGCGGCGTTTTCAGCCCCGTTTTTCTCCCAAGCACGCTGCCTCCGCGCCTAAAGGCCCTGCCAAGAAGGGTCCCTGACAACTACTGTCTGGCCAGTTCCCTGCCGGTGGGTGGTCGTCTTCGGCATTTTCTTCCTCGTTGGCTGCGGGACGTTTCGGATGGCTGTGTCCTGAGCACTGTGGGTCATGGGTACGTGATCGACTTTGTGCAGGTTCCGCCGGATTCTGGGGTTCGGCTGACTCCGGTGCCTGTCTCCGGTCCCCGCAGGGTGGCTCTGCTGGACGGGGTGTCCTGTTTGCTTGCCAAGAATGCCATCTGCCGGGTTCCTGTCGAGGAGATGGGGACGGGGACCTACTCCATTCTGTTTCTGGTGCGGAAAGTGACCGGCGGCTTTCGGCCTGTACTCGATCTCAAGTGGGTCAACTCCTGGGTTCGGCCCGTTCACTTCCGCATGTTGACTCTTCAGGCCATCATTCCTCTGGTTCGGCCTGGCGACTTCCTGGCCTCCGTGGATCTCGAAGACGCCTATCTGCACATCCCTGTTGCTGCTTCTTCTCAGCGTTTCCTGAGGTTCGCTGTGGGAGACGACCATTTTCAGTTTTGCGTGCTTCCCTTCGGCCTCAGGTCCGCGCCCAGGGTTTTCACAAAGGTCCTGGCTCCTCTCATGGCTCTCCTTCATGCAGGGGGAGTTTTTGTTCATCCATATCTAGACAACCTCTTGCTGCATGCTGCGGAGGAGTCTCTTTTGCTCACTCACATCGGGAGGGCCTTGGAGGTTCTTCAGGGGCACGGCTTTTTGGTGAACTGGGGAAAGTCTTCTTTGGTCCCCTCTCAAGACATGGTGTTCATCGGGGCTCGTTTTCAAACTTTGCTCGGCCATGTTACCTTGTCCGTCAAGCGCATGGTCTCTCTTCAGTCGCAGGTTTGGGCCTTGATGTCCCGGGTGGCTCCTCCGGCGGTCCAGTGGCTGCGGATGCAGGGGCACATGGCTTCCGTGGTGTTTCTGGTTCCCTGGGCTTGTTTTCATCTCCTCCGCCTGGCCAACTGGATCCTGTTGGGTTGGTCTCCGGGGTCTCAGAGTCTGCTGTCCCTGCTACCCATGACGGACCGGATCCGGGGGGAGCTATCCTGGTGGCTCAGCCGACGTCACCTTCTGGCCGTGGTTTCGCTGGCTCCTCCGGCTCCGCTTGTGGTGACTACGGACGGCAGCCTGTCCGAGTGGGGTGCTTGGCTGGGGTCGGATCAGGTTCAGGGGTGCTGGTCCCTGCTGGACTCCCGGAGGTCCTCCAACTGGCGGGAGTTGAGGGCGATTGGGCTTGCCATGGTGCACTTTCAGGACTCTCTACGGGGTCATTGGGTGTTGGTTCAGACGGACAATCTGGTGGCAAAGTCCTATGTCAACCGTCAGGGGGGGACCAGGTCCCGGTCCTTGAACTTGATTGCCAGCGTCCTCTTTCGGTGGGCTCAGGTCTGGGTGCTGGGTCTGTCGGCTCTCTACATTCGGGGGGTGGACAATGTGCAGGCGGATCTGTTGAGCAGGGACATTCCGTCATCTCGGGAGTTCTCTCTCCTTCCCGGTGTGTTCGTCCATTTGGTGGGTCGTTGGGGCCTCCCTGTGGTGGACCTGTTTGCGGATCCGGGGAATGCCAAAGTGGTCCAGTTCTGTTCTCTGGGCAGGTGTCCCGGGACTCTGGGGGTCGACGGCTTGACCTGTCCTTGGCCTCGGGGTCTGCTATACGCCTTCCCCCCCTTTCCGCTGCTCCGCTCCTTTCTGGTGCGGGTCCGCAGGGACTGTGCTCAGGTGTTGTTGGTGGCTCCCTGCTGGCCTCGGGCGAATTGGTTTCCTCTCCTGACCGAACTGTGTTGCGACCGGGAGTGGGTCCTTCCACTGGTTCCGTCCCCTTTGGAGTTTCCGGCCCTTCCTCTGGGTTCTCTGCGGAGGTTACACCTGACGGCCTGGCGGTTGAGCGGCAGGGCTTAGCTGGGTTGGGGGTTCCTGACCAGTTGGCAGTTACTTTGCAGGCTTCCCGTAGATCCTCTACTCTGCTGTCCTATGCTAGACATTGGCGGGTCTTTTCGGCCTGGTGTGCTGGTAAGGGTGTTGATCCCACGGTTGCTGAACTCTTTGTGGTGATGCTGTTCCTTCAGGATGGGGCTCTTCTGGGGTTGTCGGTGGCTTCTCTGCGGGTGCAGTGGGCGGCTATTCAGGCTTTTCAGGGCTCCTGGCGTAATTTGCGGGATGACGGGGCTCTTATGCCTCGTTTTGCCTTGTTCGGTCCTTCCCTTCGTGGAATTTACATTTGGTGTTGGATGTCCTGTCTGGTCCTCCCTTTGAGCCCCTTGAGGGTCTTGAGTTGCGTCTCTTGACTTTTAAGACTTGTTTTTTGGTCGCTATCACCTCGGCGCGGCGCTTGGGGGAGTTGGGGGCCTTGTCTTATAAGTTTCCCTTCTGTAAGGTCTTTTCGGATCGGGTGGTTCTGGTTCCGGTTCCGTCCTTTGTCCCTAAGGTCAATTCGGCTTTTTACCTCAGTCAGGAGGTGATTTTGCCTGAATTCTGTCCTGCTCCTTCCTCGGCTCAGGATTGTCGCCTGCATTGTTTGGATGTCCGTCGGGCTTTGCTGTGGTACTTGCAGGTTGTGGAGTCCTTCCGGATGGGGGACTCTTTGTTTGTTAACTTCGGTCCGGCTCGGAAGGGTGTTAAGCCTTCCACGGCTACTTTGAGTCCTTGGATTCGGTCCACGGTCTTGATGGCTTACCATCTTAAAGGGGTGGATCCTCCTGTGGCGGTTCAGGGGCGTTCCACTCGCAGTATGGCGGCTACGGTGGCTTAGTTGCAGGGGGCTTCGGTGGTGGAAATCTGTAGGGCGGCGACATGGTCTTCTCCCTCTACTTTTGTCCGTCACTATCGGATTGCGAGTCTGGAGCGTTTGGATACTGTTCTGGGCCACAGGATCTTGTCCTCTATGCGGGACCAGGGATGTTGATCTGCTGTGTTTGGGGCACTGTATTAAATTTTGGTGTTCTTTATCACTCAGTTGTCCGTCTCTGTTTTTCTTCTGCTTGCTATGTCCTCAAAGGTACTGAAGGAAGGCGAGGGAGGGACGGGAGGTAATGCGTCCATTTCTAACGATAATGGCATTACTCCTAGTCCTACTCCTTCGCCTTCCTTCGGGGACCCTCCCTTCCTCCCAGTGCGGTTCATCTGAGTGCTAGCTCGGCTTGTTTACGTACAGGTGGAGGTGGGGGCGGGCAGAGTTTTTATGCTGGGGTCTGGGTGGGAGGCGGGGCCTCAAAGGTACTGAAGGAAGGCGAGGGAGTAGGACTAGGAGTAATGCCATTATCGTTAGAAATGGACGCATTTTCTGAGACTTCAGGTATGTCTGTCAATGTTTTGAGAAATGCATGTTTTTTTGTTGGGGAATAAACAATGTGTTAATATTTAAAATGTGTTTCCACGCAACAGTGTGTATTATTATAAGTGAATGATTACATGGAAAAAAGCTTTGTAAGGGAATAAAACATTTGCTAAAATGTGCTTTTGTTTTCTAGGTCATTAACACTATAGAACTGACTCAACAAGATGGAAAATGGTAAAAATGTGCAGTGTGAGACAGTGTACTTAACGTTTTGCTGACAGGGCTCTGCATTTACAATGTTTATTTTCACATACTTGCATAATTCATTGGTACATGCTTACATCAAGGAGCATGTCTGCAAGGGTGAGCTTGTCTTTCTGCACTGCCATTGTGAAAGTGTTTTATTTCTACCAACATTGAAAGAAGTAGCGGTGTGTTAACCATCCATTTAACTTTTTTAGGTGTTTAGGGAAGCTGATTTTCCTGCACATGAGGCGAACCTTGTCAATTATTGAAGGCCTCTTTTCAGTGAATCACAAACTTTGAAACCCCTGGCACACATTAAATAACAATATATATGCTGGGGCAGCAGCTGTCCTATGCAGTTTAAGTATTGGCCCATAAGATATAAAAACAACACAGATTTTCAGCTAGTGTGTGTTGCGAAACACAAATGATGATTTGAATGCTTTTACCACCATATTTACAACAGAAGGCTACCCATAAATTGACCAGATTGTAGCATTTTCTTGTACAACATTACCATTATCAGAGACTAGTAACACTCATCCAGGAATATAATAGGTTTATACTGACCTGCTGAAGCATGAAGTACATCATTTGGTCAAAAAGTAAACAGCTCTGCTAAAAATGCAGCCCTTGTTGGTTACATTACATCTCTTGATGAAGAGTTATTTCTGCAGCAACAACAAGGGGATGGGTGTAATGCTTGAATTAATCTCAGCCACTGGCAATCACTTGGGCTGCATCGCAATCCATCCTTTTTCGTCCACCATGCTACCAAAGTTTGAAACTAGCCACATGCAAATCAGCCTTGACTCTGCTCCTCATGGGAACAGTCCAGCCCAAAATGACAAGCCAGATCCTCGCTGAACCTGAATGCAAGCAACCAAGACTGGTATAAGGGCTCAACAACCAGGTATAGCTTGATTCCATTGGCACAGTGAGCATGGAACCCACGTCTGGGCATACCCGTCACACTTAGGGCATCAACTGCGACAAAAAAAAGGTGATGGATGGACTGTTTGAATTAATCCCAGCCACCGGCAATCACTCAGGCCGCATCCCAATCCATCATTTTTCACCGACCATGCCAATAACAATGGATTGGGATGCGACCAGTGGCTGAGAATAATTCAAGCACTCCATCCATCACTTTTTTATATAAGTTACTGTGTCGCCCTAAGTAGGACGGGTATGCCCAGACGTGGGTCCCGTGCACATTGTGTCATTGGAACGAAGCTGCACCTGGCTGATGAGTCCATAACTAGGATGAAACCAGTCCTGGGTTGCTTGTGTTCCAGTTCAGGGAGGACCTGGTTTGGCAGTTCGGGCTGGACTGTTCCAAATGGAGCAGGGTCAAGAATGATTTGCATATAGCTGGGTCCAAATTGAGGTGACATGATGTGCAAAATAATGGTGGATTGGGATGTGGCCCGAGTATTTACCAGTGGCTGAGATTAATTCAAACATTCCATCCATCACTTTTTTGTATGCTGAAGAGTTATTTCTAAGCATTAACACAATCTGGATATGTCCTTATACTAAGGCATTGCAAGGTAGTTATTCAGTTGCTGAACAGAATTAGAGGACTTCGGGCCAGATGTATCAACATTGGATTTTGCGAGTCTATAATAGCGAATTTTACCGATTTGCTATTATAGACTCGCAAAATGCAATGTATGTAGGTTTTTGCAAACATTTTGCGATTCCTACATATTCCTTAATATCGAATCGCAAATTGCGATTCGCTATTAAGGAATGGCTTCCCATTCATTCCTATGGGCCTAGAGGCCCATAGGAATGAATGGGAAGATATTCGCAATTTGCGAGTACCAAATAGGTACTCGTAAATTGCGCATGCAGTTTCAAGAGTGCAAGGGGGCCAAAAGCCCACCCTGATGCACCCCTGAAATATGCATGTGTGCACATGTGGCACACATACATGCCCTAAGGGCATGTATGTGCGCCACATGGCACTTAGAAAAATGCTAAAAAGTGCATTTTTCAAGGAATTTGCAAATTACCACCAACTAGAAGTTGGTGGTACTTTGCGATTCCTTAATGCTAATTCACAATTTGCGATGGCTACAAGAATTGCATTTAGGGAATCGCAAATTGCGATTCCCTAACTGCATTCGCAATTTAGGTAATCGCAAATAATTGCGATTACCCATATTGCGATTTAAAAATGTTTCATACATTGCAAAACGCATTTTTGCGATCGCAAACGGGCCGATTCTGCGAATCGGCCTGTTTGCGATCTCAAAAAGCGTTGATACATCTGGCCCTAGATGTGTTTTAACTAGAGCAACTGAGGGAGAAATTGAGAATGACATCTTTTGACATCTTTTTAAAACATTATTTAGAAAGACCGTAGAAAAATAGACCCATATCCATATATAATCAAAATAAGTGTAATGAGTATAATTCATAGGCCAAATCATGCATGCCTATGGCAGCCAAATAGATTCAAATCTGGCATAAGAAAATAAAATCCAAGAATAATTAAGGGAGCATCAAATTCCCAGCACTCCCAAGCACAATAACATTTATTTATAACACTTGTCCTTTCAACATAGACCCTTTTGCGTGGATTAACATTACTCATTTTATATGCGCATTGATCGAACTGAGGAGTTTTGGAGATTTCTGATTTTCTGTTATTAATGATCTAGCCACAAGCATTGAAATAAATATTACTTCAGAATGAGCATTTGAAAACATTCCATTCATACAGCGGCAACCTAATAATGCCAGAACATGGTCATGGTCTAACTTTGTTTGAATTACTAAAATCAATTTTTTAAAGCTTTCTTTCCAAAAACCCAGTAAAGGTGGACAAGACCATAACATTTGTAGCCAAACTCCAGCTATCTCATAGGAGAATCTTGGATAGCCATTGTTGGGTTCCTACCTATCTTAAAGAAAAAAGTGGGATTTATACATAAGAAACATTTAGTAAGGAAAGTGCATCTGGTGAAAATGTAAGTGTAGGGCCTTGGGCATATGATCCCAGGGCCAGTAGAGAGTCTGAGCAGGGGGCCCCATGCACACCCCCCTGAAGAAAAACAAAGAAATAAATCCTGCACTGACTCCAAAGCCCTGGTCCACCCCAGGAGTATGGTAAGGAACATTGGCAAAGCCCCACACACTTGGCTGCCAAAATGAGATTAATGTCAGCATTCTTTAAAATGCCATAACTCGATCCAGTTAGGCTGATTTTGATGATAGTGGGCTCCTTTTACTCCTGGTGGTGAGTTCTAGCCATCCAGGGCAGTTGCAGCAGACCTCCTCACTTCCAAAGTGGTGTAGTCCTCAGGGAGCAAGTTCTCCTGGCTCTCTGAGGCAGTCTCCTTCTTGGTCTCTGTGCGCATAAGTCCAGGGCTTTCCCCCAACTGGTCCTCAGGTGGTGTAAAGGGGCGAGCCTCACTAGTCCTTGGTGAGACCTACTGGTCCTGGGTTCAGGTGGGCAGTCCTTAGTCCTTTGTGGGCATCAGGGGATTATTTCTTCCAGTTGTCCATGACAGTCCCAGGGTCCAGCAGTGAAGCACAGACAAATCACCAGGCAAGAGAGAGTCTCCTCATGGTGCAAGACTTTTTAAAGGGAAATGGAAGGTTCCAGAAGCCAGGAACCATTGGCTAATCTTTGGGTGTCACATCATCTCTCTACCTCTGTCCCAACCCTCCTGCACAGCATGCTTGGACAGTTCAAGGTTGTGTCATCCAGGAGTCACTAGTCACATCTCCTCTGGGGGCCTCAGCTCCGCCCCTCGCTGACATCACTTCCAGGGCTTTTCTCACTAAATTTTTAAAGTGGAGCCCCCTCCTGTGTTGGCTCCAGAGGTCCTTTGTTCAGTGGGCTTGGGCACAGTGTGACATCTGATTGATTGGTGCAGATCCTTCCACCCGCCCCTTTCCTCTGAGGGAGCTGAGTGAAGCACTGTTAATTGCTCCCTTTGTGTGGGGAGGCCTTCGTCACTTCTGCTGGAGAGAAAGGTAATTAACCTGGCACAGCAGGGTGACAAAAGGCCTGAGCTCTGACTCTGAGCTGAGCCAGAGATATATGACATTTCTGGAGGACCCATAAATGGTATAGATGTCTTTGTGGAAATTACAGATTTGATTTTCTCGTACAGGTTACACTCCAATTGGATGTGTCACTGGTCTCTGTAGGCCAAACATAAACAAAACTGCACTCTAAGGCAGTTGTCCCCCATATGCATAATAAAGTGTCACTACAGACGAAACAGTAAATCACACAAACTTTCCCTATTAGTGTACACTAACATTATAATGCCTAGCCCAGGTGAATATCTAATCCTGCAGAGTCCCCTGTGCATGAGGCTACCTGTGCACAGTTACCGAGGTGCGCAAGACAGTAGTCTCCCATGTGCAGTCCATACACGTGTGTACACATGTTCATGTGGAACCAGCCAAGTGCCCCTTACCCTTGTTGCCTTGTAGGAGCCCTATCTTAAAAGGCAGATACTTGCAGTAAACATGTGCAGTTCATTTGCCATGTGATTAACATGGGTGAGACATATGTAGTGAGACTCACCCACAGTAAAAAGCCCAAAACTGGGGTGATCCAAAACGCAAAAAAATCCAGGCATACTGAATATGTGGAACCCAATTGCAAAAATTCTCTAATAGCTTTTAAGTTGTGCTGAGTACCATTTTATATTTACATTGAGAAGTATGTCGCTTGAACACTTGACCAATAATATGTTGGGTTTTTGGTGATTTATTTTACAGCATCCAAATACTGTGAATCTCTGAGGATATTAGGTTTATGTTGACCTGTTGAAGCATGAAGCATATCATTTGGTTTAAAAGTAAACAGCTCTGCTGAAAATGCAGCCTTTATTGGTTACATAGAATTTCTTGCCAAAGAGCACTTTCCCCCATAAAGTATAATAGTTTTTTCAATAATTTCAACCCTATCCAGGGCTTTAAAGGAATCCCAACTATGCTGACTTTTGTGGAGCTGATATTGTGATTAAACAAATCTCTAATATAAATATTGATTTTGCCTATCCATTCTTTGCCATTAAGAACCATGCAATCCAACCTCTATCAAAGTTTTTTTATTATTAATGTGAATAGATTCTAGGGGACAGAATATTACTGAATGGTCTGAAAACCCACTTGGATTGGGATCACTGGTAAGAGAAGGAAACTAAGAAGAAGTCTGTTCTTGCTGCCAACTTAAATCATTTAGAGATACATGTATATTCTGTACTATTAGGACTAGCCTTTCACCAAGGATCAAAAACTTTAAAACTCATGTATACTCTATATTATTATCTGTAGTACATAGATTTTTAAATTGTGGTTAGAACTTGAAGAATCTAATGGGGGTTGTGTAGAATATTAAAACCATCCATATGATAATTTTTGTGTTGGGGCAATTGAAATAAATATGGAATTTAAAGGCTGAGGGTCATCTGGAATAGGCTCTTAACAAACTGCAATTATTAATATGTTCGTTTGTACCTTCAGATATACCCACACTCATCTGCCTTCAGAGTCAGCAGACAAAGAGATGAGATCAATTTTAAGTATTTGGAGATCATAATTGCCTCTCATCTATATGCAGCCCTCGAAGATGAAAACAACAGATATTTAGCCCAATTGTGGTACATTTTAATCCTGTTCAATTAGCCTTCATCTAATGAGATTCCTGAAGTAAAATGATTCCTCACTCTTACTCTAATGTTGTTTTTTAAGGCCATCGGCATACAATAATACTATATTAAAACTGATTTTAAGAAGTAGATAAAAAGTTATGTGATCCCTGAAAGATTAAAACCTCCATAAAATAAAAGATGATATTTGTTGTAGTTTCATTTTGAAAACATTGGCCAATACTGAAAAGGGACTTTTTTATTTGATTATTTAATTGCAGTAGTATACTACTTATCCCCACCCCTTCCTGACCACGTGAAGCCACCTTTAATTTGCCATGTGGCATTGCTCACTTATACCACCTGTCAATCTCATTTAAGCTCTTATAAGGTCCCCTCCCTCCCCTTGATGATGTGCAACAACGTATTAATAGATTATCATCACAGAGAAATGTTCATTAAATTAATATTTGAATTGTCTTTAAGAATTTGAGTAGTCCTCTTTCGGATAGGCAAGGATAATAATTTTCCCCTTTATCTGTAATTTAGCTTGTTGGTCAATGGAAGCCTGTTCCACAATAAATTGGGGGAGCAGTTGTATCATTTCCCATCTCCTCTGCCAGTCTCAGCACATACATAGCTGGAAAAAACTTGAAAATTTAATTCCACTTGTGAAAAAGTATTTGTCTGAACAGCTTGTTGCAATATCTTGCCTTTCATTTTACAATCAGAAAAATATGTATAAGGATGGTTTGTGGTCGTATTGACGATTTTGCGGTTATTGGTGGAACATGATGCACCCTATTGATTATCAGGCGTCCCTCAATATCTTGAAGAATGGAAGATATAATATGAGTTGAGACATACTCTCATGCTGCAGAACCTGGAAAATGATTTTCTGGAACTTCAAAAATCTATGGTTGAATGTTCTTGATCTGCTTTTGAGAGCCTCACATTTTTATCAAATCGAATTCATGACTATGGTAATTGTAACTATTTCAGAAGTGCTTGCTTGATGTATATCTTCCGAGTGAGAGACTCGCTGTTCCAAAGTTTTCATTCTTTTTTCTACTTTCGTTATTTTGCCATGAGTCTGTTCAATCTTGCTAGTCATAAGTGATGTAGTCTCTGCTTCAGCCTGTGTGACATATTATGCCTCTTTTAGGATTAACATGCGAATATCCGATTCATGTGTTTCAGATGAGGCATCGATGCCTCGGATTCGGGGATTTGAGTTTGTCCTAGGTCAAGGAGAGAATGTGAACACACTGCCGACAGCATTATAGAATCTTGGGTATGCTCAATCTGAATACCTTGATCTTTAGGGACATACATCAGCAGGAATAATTGCTGGCAAGACTAAAGCTAACTCATTTGGGATATTTTAGATATCAATATCTGTAACGAGGGCCTTAAATCAACCTTAGTTGGACCTAAGTAAGGACCTTAAGTTAGTGGCTATGTTTAAAGAAAGGGGGTAAAGTTTATATTTCGCTTCCAAGTTGTGAACTAAGGATTTAACTAACTCAGAACCTTTATTCTTTCTATTGTTACATGATGAAATACCCTTGGATATGGCCATCTTATGTCTGGTGCCAAGTTCCTGATTGACATTATGCCTTGTGTTGAGGAATAGGGGATACTCAGGTTGGGCATAGATTTACTAGTGAACATACTTTGTGAACTGATCTCGGTGCTTGGATCAGCTAAGGAATTACAGAGGGGGGTGACTCTATATCGAGGATAAGTCTATTCATATCTGCCACAGATTTTATGTCTGCATCAAGATTTGAGCTTTGCACCAAAGCTGACAAGTACTAGAATGCTTTGCTTGTTCATACCTCTGTGTCTGTCTAATATCTGATCTTGTATTCTAGAACAGTGGTTCTTTACCTTTTTACTTCTGTGGACCTCCATTTAATCATTACTGGGATCCGTGGAACCCCACTGAACCATTACTGGAACCGGGGACCCAACTGAGTCATTACTGGAAGCCAGGGACCCTGACGTAAGCAATTTTGATACTTTTAACCTCAAAACAACACACAAAAATAGGCACAAGCATTCATCAAATACACAAATTATGGCATATTTTGTTCAATTCAAACTAATATAGCAAAATCAACATTTTAATTTTAATGGGTAGGTTGAAGCTTTTCTAAATTCAATTGAGATGTCACATTGCCCATATTATATTGTGTTCGGTGCACCTGTACTGCTCCCATGAATCAATCGGCACTCCAGTTCCTGCTTGTTCCAACCTGATCCAATACCACCGCCACTACCTGGGTTTTCCCGCTCACCATTCTTCCCACCAACAGAGGCCCACCCACCCCAGCACCCACTTAATGCAGGTCACAGCGTCACCATACTAGTAGGCACCTGGGAACCTAGCCTGCCACTTGCCTGTGATCTCCAGTTCCTGCTTGTTCCATTCTGATCCAGTGACACAGCCACTGCCAGGTTTTTCCCACTCACTGTTCTTCCTGCCAATAGAAACCCCGCCCACCCCAGGACCTACTTAATGCAGGCCGCTCCCTGACTGCGTGCCAGAGGTGCACCATTGTGCGCTAAAGGCACACAAAAGGCAAGCCCATCTGTGCCTGTCTGCACCTGGACCGTGCCAGCACCATCACACGTGGCCCTCTCACCCCTCACAGATACACCATCGCCGAGCTCTACACCCTCGACCACAGACCCGCAAGAAATACTGCCACCGCGTCGACCCATGCTCCACAGTAGGATGTCACCTGCACCCACTGCCACTTCACCTGCCACAGCACACACACCAGCCCACCGACCAGCCCCACCCCGAACACACTACAGACACCACCTGAACAAAAACACCAATGTGCATGCACCCTCCTCAACAAACACTCACTATGCAAACACACCAGTGAGATTTGGAACCTCACACATGATGTCCTCTTTCTCACTGAGACCTAGCTCAACCCCACTTCCACGCCCAACATCGCCACCACAATAACCGAGGGATACAAGATCACCCACTGCAACCGTATCAACAAGCCTGGTGGAGGGATAACCATCATACACAAGGAATCCGTCCAATGCACCCCAACAAACGATGACATCACCCCAGCCATGGGACACCTCAACTTCTGACTCCAAACAGACAGCAAAACCACCTTCATGGGCACCCTCGCCTACCATCCTCTGGGACCACATCCAGCCTACGAACTTCATTGCTCAGTTTATCGCCCCCTCGCCATTACCTCCAACAACTACATTTCCTCTGCGACCTCAACTTCCATCTCGACAACCACAATGACATCAACACTACCAATATCCTCGATTGCATGAACAACATTGGACTCACCTAATTTGTCCAGGAACCCACGCACAGCACAGGTCACATGCTAGACCCCATCTTCACCTCCAGTGACTCACCTGGACCAACCACTCCATTGTCTACTTCAGCATCAACAGTTCAAGGACCTCCACCCCCAGTCTTCCCAATGCCCCCACCATAGCTGGAGCAAAGTCTCAAAGGACACACGGATCAATGCTCTCAACACCACCCATCCCATCTCCTCCAACAATCTAGAGTAGAACATCAGAAACGTCAACAATTGGATCACCAACTGCCAACATTGTCACTCCCATCATCAATAACACTCACAGAAGGTCCACCAAACAGGATAGCTGGTGAACTGAAGACCTCAGAACTGCTAAATGGCACTGTAAGCAACTAGAAAGGAGATGGTGCACCAGCAAGAACACAACCGACAAGACCGCCTTCAAGACTGCCCTCAACCTCTATCACAGACATTTGAGAGAATTGAAGAAAAAGGCCTTAGCCTCACACATTGAATCAAGCTGCAATAACAGCAAAGAACTCTTTAACATTGTCAAAGAATTTTCCAACTCCCACAGCTGCGACAATAAACATTACCCCCTCATGGGAGCTCTGCGACAACCTTGCAAACTTCTTTCATGACATGATCATCAACATCTACAGAAACTTTAAACCCCAGCCCAAGGCCACTGACTTCTTCAAGCAACACAATGACCCCACTACCACCACAGACTAACCGAATGGAGCCAGCTACCCCAGAGGACACCGCCTCCATTATAAACTCGATCCACTTCAGGGAACCCAACCAACCCATACCCTCTCCACATCTTCAAGCTAAACGAAGTCTGAATAAGCCACATATTCACCACCTTGTTCAGCTTCTCAATTGCCATGGACGCCTTCCCCGAGGACAGGAGACGCACAGAAGTCAACGCACTACTAAAGAAACATTGGCAGACCCCAGCAAACTCAACAACTACCTACCGGTCTTCCTGATCCCGGCCAAAGTATTAGAAAAAGTCATCAACCAACAACTCTCCTCCCATCTGGAACGGAACCTAGACTCCTCCCAATCCAGATTCCACAGCAACCACAGCACCAAGATGGCCCTCAACGCGGCTACTGATGACATTGGAGTCCTACTCTGATCCTGCTAGACCTCTCAGCAGCCTTCGATATGGTCTCCCACTACACACAACATAGGAGATCATCTGTGAAGTACTCAAAGGATCTTCGCTCAGCCCCACCCTCTTCAACTCTTATATAACACATCTGGCCAGCATCGCCAAGACCCACAGACTCAACATCATATCCTATGCCAATGGCACACAAATCATCCTCTCCCTTTCTGAAAAAAACATCAACACCAAAACCAACTGTCACAACTGTATGACAGATGTCGCCAACTGGATGAAGGACAACTGTCTGAACATCAACACGGACAAGACCGAGGTACTGATTTTTGGAAACAAAAAGCTTCTCATGGGATGCATCCTGGTGGCCCTCAGACCTCGGACCTACTCCTACCCTCACTGACTATGCTAGGCATCGTTCTGGACAATAAGCTAACCATGATGACTCAGGTCAACTCCGTCTCCTCCTCTTGCTTCTTCATCCTACGCATGCATTGTAAGATACTCAAATGGCAACCCCAAAGCTCAAGACGCACCATCACCCAGGCCCTCATCTCCAGCTGGCTGGATCATGGCAACACTCTCTATGTAGGGATCACAGCTCACCTCCTTTGACAACTACAGACCATACAGAACACCACAGCCAGACTCGTCCTGGATCTCTCTAGATGAACCAACAGCACCCCCTACCTCAGGGAAATTCACTGGCTCCTTGTACAGAAAAGATGCCAGTTCAAGCTCCTGACCCATGCATACAAGGTCCTCTACATCTGCGGACCTGCCTACTTGAACCACAGCCTGAACTTCCATCAACCCACCAGACTCCTCTGTTCCGTGTCTCTTTCTCTAAACCTCACCCCCTGCACCCGAAATGGTGGATACAGAGGCTGCTCCTTCTCCTACCTAGCAGTGAAGTCATGGAATGAGCTACCTTTTCATCTATGGACCTCCCCATCTCTTCCACAGTTCCGAAAGTCCCTAAATACATGGCTATTCGGCTAATGAATTGGACCCTGCAAGTATTTGGATACCCTCATGGTGACAAGCAGTGCTCTACAAAACTAGTGATTGATTGATTGATTGATTGAATCTGAGGATGCCAATTTACTTTTTAGTTTCCAATTTCCAATTCCTCCACATGTATAGAACGTTAGAAAATAAAATATTATGAATAGCATAATAAAATGTATATAGATAAAGAAGCAACATTTTAAATTGAACATTTTACAAGCAGTCACAGACCTCCTCCATAGGTGCTGTGGAACCCCAGGAGTACCCGGACCACAGGTTAAGAACCGCTGTTTTAGGAGGCCCCACAGCCTCGAGGGAAAACAAATCCCTAGTATCCAATGAATCCTCCATTTCTGGCACAAAGTAATGCTCATTCAAAGAAAACGGGCAAACGCTGGTTCTAGATTTCGAATTAACATGTCTGTGAATAAGTCAGTTTGCCTACACTGTCCTACAGGTTTTCAGTGAATCAATTGACTCTACTGACTCCTCTAATGGATTCTCATACCTGGAAAGCTGAGGATGCAGCTTGTAGGTCTTCAATAAATAAAATAGAAAAGGAGGAAAATATTTAATATAGAATTTACTTGACGTCACTGAGCCACAATGTTAACTTCTTTGTCCAAAATTTCTGTTTTATATAGTGATGCAAACAAGCCGCCAGCAAGGAGATGTAGAAAGTACAAATGTTCCTACCTTACCAGCAATCGAGGCACAGAGCCCTGTACCAAGAGTGTTGTATCAGTATAGGCAAAGATGCTACAAATCAGCCGCGGCCCATGCAGGTAAGAGTGGTGGGCCGGGTTCGGGGGGAATTCGACGGACGACCATGAGGGAAAATTAAATAAATAATTTTCCCTCATCGTCGTCTGTTGAACCCCCCCCACCCGGCCCCACCACCCACCGCTCTTACCTGCATGGGCCACAGCTGCTACAAATCCTCTGGCACAAGCACTTGCTGGCACATGACAGTTTGTAAACTGAGTTGAAGAACCCTTTTTCCAGGTCGGTACTGCTGGTGTCTCACTTATCCAGATAAAAAAAAGAGCTTCTGGGAGCTTGTTGTGACTTTCTACAGCAATAATCATCATAGTGAATCCTGCCACAGCAGTGCCTTACTGTGCCTCGAGGCACCTTAAGGTTGTGGCTAACAGCTGATGCATTGTTACAGGGAACAATCAAGTAATAGTCAACACTCCACATATGGTAAATTAGTACCATAATTGATATTGTTTCTGCATTGGCTCTCGCAGACCCACAGGGGAGATCAAAGAGATCCGGTAGAGATGCTGAGATGAGCCATGGAGAAGTGAATGTGTATTGAGCGACTTCAATGTAACAATTAATGTAGCAGTGCAGCAATGAAAAACTATTATATAGTTTGTGTCTATGAGAGCTGCTAGAATCAGTTAAAGTACAAAAGAGACATGAAGATGGCCAGAACACAGGCTACGGCAGTGATACTCAAAGTACTGCCCAGGGGCCGCTTGCGGCCCTCCTGACCTTTCCGTGCGGTCCCTTGTGAACAGCAGCACTGGTCTGCTGTTTACTTGACTCAGCACTAACATTCAGAATGAAAGTAACTAAGGCGTCCTGCATCACTTAACTCTAAAAACACCAACATTTTTTAAAGACATCTTAAAACAAATGTGTAAAAATATGATACAGTCTCTTCAAAATTCAAATATGTGTATATCATTAACATGCAGAACCTTTGCACCTTAGTACATCTGTTGATATCACTTCATTGATATTTTTTTTTTGTATTTTTAAATGACAGTTTCCAAACATGAATTTAGAAACATTCATGCTTTCACCGACCTAGAAAACAATGCCAATAGTGAACTAAGAGGCAAGTTAGTTGTCAGGTGCACCCTCTGGGTGGCCTGGGTTGCTATTATAAATGGATAAGATCATAGTTTATTAAATCAAACACAAGAGAAGGGAAAGGAGGCAAAGAGAAAAAAGACCAATTCCCTAGAATCACACACAATTTGGTCAAGTGGGGAAGCAAGGAGTGATCCCAGGTTTTCTGGCTTCGCATTGTGCAATTCAGCCACTACATGTAGCTGCTTCGCTTTCCCTACACGCACCTTACAAATCCCATATCGCCTGACCGCCACCCTGCTGGCATCAGTGCGGCCCTCGGTCACACCACAGACCGTACTTTGCGGCCCCTGGGAAAATGTTTGTGAGTACCCAGGGTCTACAGTGACCGACAAACTGAAGCAGTCTGATGTGACTGCAGCAGTGGCGAGTTGATCTTTAGCCAATACTACTGTATTATTTTGTTTGTGCATTCTTTATCCTGGGTTGAGACTTTGCTGGTTCTAAGGTTACTCGTGGAATGGTGGAGCATTGACAGCTGTGTAGGGGCACAGAAATGAGTGAAGACATCCACATTGGTGGAAAGGCTAATCAGGAAATCATAAAAATTTAGGATTTTGCCAGAGACAGAATGAAAGTATTAAAAAGGTACTGAAAAAGGGTAGACAAATGACAAACTATTGGCACAATGCTACTAGTTCTCAAGGAGAATCTTGAAGGTGCTATTGGCTGACAAACAGCCCGAAAGCACTAGGAACCTGAGAGCACATTTATCAAGCTCCACCCAGATGTCGTAGATAAAGCCCAGCAGAACATTCTATCACCACCCCAGATTGTTCTATCTTGACTTTCACGACCACTTCTCCACAAATGGGCCCTTTGGTGCCTTTATGTCCGAATGCTATAAAATGTTAGTTGTGACTGTGACCAGGCAGTCAGTAATCGTTAACTAGACATTTGGCTGCATTCAAGGTTTTGATTTAAAAGTCTTTGTCAGTGGGGAGCCCTCTGACCCTTCTCCAGCACTACTGTTCTGAAGTTCATTTCAGCACTTTTTGTAAATTCGGGTCAACAATAGTTTGACATATTTCACCTCACCAACTTTTACCACGAATTAACTTTCCACAATGAAGGTGAGTATGTGTTCAGAACTCCGATCTTTAAGAATGACGTCACTGCGCCATCAATTTCTTCAATAATGTGAATATATGCTATCAGTAGGCCTAAGTTCTTTCTTAGTAATGGAACTGTTTGATGTAATCGACACTGATAATTTGTAACATTGAGCTGCATACAGTGTCATAAATCAATAATCAACAGTATTCGTCGTGTACTGTTAAATGTTGTCGCATACTGGTTAGTTTTATCGTATTCCCTCTGAAAAGAAAGGTGTCCTAGCAGATGGTTTACTAGCTGCAAACCTAGATACCAGCTTATAAAGCAACTTTGACACTTGACTCATTTGTGGGCATATCAGTAATTGGTCTTTTATTTCAGTTACTTTACCTCACAGAACCCAGTGCTTAGAAACAAGCAACGCCCAAAATAACGCAAATCACGAATTAAAGGACTTTTACATTTCGTGGTCAAGTGTTTCGATAAGAAGGCCAATGAATCAGACACATAATCGTGAACCCGACATTTAGTTTTGCAGTATTAATTATCTGAATTATTTTCACACATTGTTATTGTTATTTGACATCATCTGCCAGTAGTATTAGGACTCCTTCCTCTTTGGACTTCCTATCAACTGCAAAACTGACATGCATCTGGCTGACAGGGTGCTTTGTTACTGCTTCCCTGGTTATTTTGTGCTTCTTGATGTCTTTGTTGGAAAATGTGTGCCAGGAAAATTCAGTGTATCATATGCAGGGCCACTGGAATTTTGTAATTCTTGCGGCCCCAGTGTTTTCCCATTATTATGGATTTTCCATGCTTGCCACATAATCAGAGGTCGAAGTGAGTGGGATCTGAGAGTCACGACGTGCCCACACTTTTTTTATTTGAGAAAAACAGTTATTTTACTTTACGTTAAAAGGCAACCACCCGGGGACCAGGGGCAGCTCCTCTGCTAAGGCGGAGGAGCGTCGCCACACTAAGTGCAAAAAGAAAATGATAACGCAATGTTAATAATGTTACATTCTTATTAAAATTTTCTTCTTCAGTAAGGAGCCAGTCACGGTGGGGCAGGGCTGGACTTTTCACAGCCTGGGAGAGGGAGGAGGAGTGGTTGCTGCTGCACTTTAAGTGCGCATGATGGTTTGGCCGATGACCGGCCTAACGGTCATGCGCACTTTGCATGTTCTCCACCGGCTGTATTGTACAGTCTGGGTAGAGACAATGCACAGCCTCCCAGTCCCCGTCTGAGAGCCGAACCACGGTGCTCAAACCAATCACAATGCTGCTGTAAGGCAGCATCGTGATGGGCTAGGGTTATCTGGGAGCCTGAGCGCTTTGTGTTCCTGTACTTGCGTCGGAGGAGAGGGGGCAACTGGTGACCGGCGATGACAAGGCAAGTCTTTTTTTCCCCCCAAGACCCCCACCCTCACCCCCCGCCGGAGTTCCCAACCAGCCGCCACTGCCGGGGACATTTAATTCTGATAGTTGAGATGCCTCAGATAAAGTGGTGGGGAGAGAGTCGCCTGTGCTGTGAAGCTGAGGGAAAGGCAGGCAGCTCAACAAGAAAGCAAGCGTTCCTGCCAGGTGTCTGCTGCCTGAAAAAAATGTAAATGTGTGCATTTGGTTAATCTGCAAATGCAAAGGCTGCTTAGTAGGTGGTATTGGCTTTAATTGATGAATGTCACTTGAAGAGTTTTCGTTTTGAGAGGTATTTTAGGTGACCTGATGAGCTGTGGAGTGTGTACTTTTAAGGGACAGTTCGAAAACATGTTTGCACTAGGTACATGCTGCATATTACTCAAATCTATAGTTTGCTAGCACTTTAAAAAAAATCTTAAATCCAAATCTTTTTGAGCATTTTGTGGCATCCTGTCTTATACTGTGTGCAGTACTGTACACATTCGGAGTGCTTTCTGTCACAGGCTGGGACCTTGTAACACTAAAAACTCACAAGTCACTATTCCCCACTGCACTAATCAGAATTCAATTCTCTACTCTCTGGTTACACACAGATGTCTGCAGTGATCCTATTAACCAATAGAGGCTTCACAACATTAAAAACACATCTCCCACTGATTAGTGTAACTTGCATTTACTTTTTATTTAAGGTGTGTGCTATTTTATATGCAGTTACAGAATAGTTTGTTCTTTTTGACCATGCCTTTGATCCTGCCCCCACACTCACTGATCCTGCCCCGCGCCATTGGCCTCAGGATCACAGTTCCCATACTTTATTTAATGCACTTCGACCACTGAACATAATCCGTGATCAGCTGCATAATCTGCAGATTTTAACTGATTGTTCCAAGATCAAATAGATCAATGTTACTAAAAATGTGGTGACTCATGGTGTGGCGAAGTGGAAGTCCCTTTGCAAACTTCACTATTCATCTTTCAATGCCTGTTGCTTTTTTTGGCTTTAAACTGGTACTAATGAGGTAGAATGTTTCTCCAGACAGTTATCATGCGTAAAACATGAATTAATACTATTTCAAATTGTGCTGCAATATGCCGCATAATTTTCATTTTCTTGCAGCATAATTTAGTCAACCCTGCTGCATAATTTGGTCCTCCTCTGCCGCAAAATATCCAGCGTCCCTGATTGTATGTGCACTCTTTACTGATAACAAGACCAGTGCACGGCAGCGTGTCACGTTGTGCAGTGGCAACAAAACAACCGACTGTTCCATTTTAACCTGCTGCAGGGGGGGGGTCTTTGGTTCTTAATCACTCTTGCAAATGGCTCTGTTTGTTCACATCTGAAAACAATTCCGAAGTGAAATTAAAAATTCAAATGATGTTAATAGGCCTGAGAAAAATGATGGAATAAATAAGTAGCAATTACCAGACATAACTAATCTCAATTAGACTGGAGGCAATTCCTTCCTTCGCACTCTCCAGCACAAAATACGATAACGTGTGAACAAGGCGCGTAAATCAATGAAGCTGTCCTTGAAGGGAAAGAGCACCTTTTGTGTTGTGTTCTGTCTGGGGGAACCCAGTGGCGTAGCTAGCCCTTTGGCCGCCCGTGGCGTTCCCTGCGTTGAAGTGCGGGTGGGGGAGGGGAGGTGGGTGGGGGTGCTGGCGATTGCCGCCCCGAGACGTAAGAGCTTTGCTACGCCACTGGGGGAACCTGGCCAATGGCATTTTATGTAGTGTTGTGAGAGGAGAAAAAAAGGGACGCCCTGTTCCGCTCTACTTGTTTGCATCCTCTCCCGCCCCAGGGCTTTCACGGCTTGGCTGTGGAGGGTGCATAGGCCTCACAACTATACACTCTTCTGGCCTAGGGTGTTTTTTATCCTCAGCTTCTTCCGTTCAGTAGCACACAATGGATTAAAGAAATGCCTAGGCGATAAAACGATTACAGCAGGACCAAGAGATAACATAATTGTTTTCTCGATGATGCTTGGGTTAATGTGTCTTCATTCACCCCTGCCAGCGCCAGATTCATCATTGCTTTCAGTACCCCTTTCCCACTCACTTTCGTGGGAGAAATAGCCTTTTAATGGGTTCCTGCAGCATTCACAAGCAGGAAACACGGAGAGGATGCGCAGCCAGTACTGTATTGTCATTTCTGTCACGAGCAAAGCCACGAGCATCTTTACTCTCATGCGCGGTCCAGAAATGTATCCGGACAGACAAAACATCGCATTAAAAAAAAACACCGCTTCCGCATAATTATGCAAAATCACAGCCACATTATGTGAAAATGAAATGCTCGGAGTTAAGTGAAATGCAAATCATCCATTTTTGCTCTATATTTTAGCGCAAAATGCATCCTTGCCTCATTATATGGCACGAGAATGCACTGAAACAACAGCACCGCGAACAACAGCCATTAACGTTCTGTTGTTCCGGTGCATTTGCGATAGATTTTTACAGCAACGTTGTCATTCGTGGTACATTTTTACGACCAATGGTGCGTAAATACACAAAGTAGGTTAATAGCATAATGTTGGGAATCTCGCGTAACAAGCGTAGCACAAAATTCGAGAAACTATATGCATTATGCCAGTATAATGCCCTCTGAGTTTTTGAACACTTGAACAAATTTACACATTAGTAGGAATTCATAAACTTATCTGTGATCCCTTCCCACCTTGGTAAAGGTCAAAACACATATTCTTGTCAAGTGCAGGTGTAAGTCACTTTCCAGCATGGGATGATTAAGGGAACACCCTCAAAACTAGATAGGATGTCGGTGTTGAAGCATAGGTTTCCCCAGGGTGATTTGTTTTTCCTCCCAGGAGGCGGGAAACCCCAAAACAGTTAGCAAGTTCATTTGCATGAGTGCTGTCGATTTTCTTTTGCGAAAATTCACAAAGGTTCTACAGGAATACAATTACAAACCTCAGATTGTTGCAACTTTAGTGGTGTAAGGCCCACGTCTGAGAATTACTTATGAATAGATGTAAAAATGTATTAGAGGAAAAAAAATATATAAATCTGCACAACACGTCATCTGATGACGTGTTGAACTTTACGTAGGTATTAGAGAGTAATCACAAAAATAGTCACATTTTTGCACGAAGGACAGGGAAGTTAAGTTGTAATACTTCTACCTGGATATTTACAAATGTACAATACTAATACCAACTTTAGAAATATGCACCATTTCTGAGCACACCTATGATGCCGGAGTGGGGCAAGGAATATTTTTAGAAAACTGTGTTTTGGCTCTGGAAGAGTATGCCTTGGGTGTATCCACCAGCTCATCCTTAATCTCGCTTGTGAAGTAACTACCAACAAGTGAAATGTCATATAAAGAGACCTTTTCAACCCTTTTCTTGCATGACTCTCTATCAGTGCTTAATTTGTAAAAGAATGAGTGCCAGTACCCAAAACTCTGCTCAGAAGCCTGCGGCCAGTGCAAAATAAATGTTGCTGCACTGCTCACCAAGGCTGCATAGGCCTAAATCCACTTCATGCCTTTTAATTCACTTCCAGGCACCCCACGCCTTTCTCTTACTCGTGCAGGTTCAGGTCTAACCTGAGCTGGCGATGCCGGCCTGGGGAGACAAAACATTCATTTGTGGGTCTGTGTTATGAGTTTATGCAGGAGCTTTGCATCAAACGATAGGGTGGAGGACAGTATGAAATATCACTAAGGTTTATTATGTGAAGATTGAGGCAAATACAGATGCCTTAAGGTTTATTTTGTGCCCTGTTCTGTTCGATTATAGCAGCTACATGGATGCTTACAAATTTGTCAAGTAGAGTTTTCCAACACTACCTATGACGTGGTAAAAAGTGAACCTATTGCACCCCAGCGCTTCAAGCCCCCTACTTCCTGACAAGTTCATTACCCTCCAGGTTGTTGTTTATTTGCCATGGTTCTGCTTCCTTTTTTAAGTTGGTTCTGCTTCTATACGTATATCACATAAGATCATATACTTCTTCTTCATCATTTCTTTAAGAACTTAGACTTGAATGATTGGTATTTAGTAATACTACTGTTTTGAATTTTTTCCCATGTTACATTTTCCAGAGGACCCTTCAGAGGCGTGCCATGTCTTCCTCTATGGAGTGAGGCAGGGCAACAACGAACATGTCTTTCAATGTGTAAGATTATCCTCTTCAGAAGTGTTGGACCTTAAGCATTAGCAATCTAATACATCTCTGCCACTCATACACTGACAACTCCTTGATACATCAAATCATCACTAAATCACATTTTTCCTCTTTTCAAAATATAAGACATAGTTTAGAACTCAATTCAAACAAAGCCTGTTGTAGAATGAAGGTATTTACAATCCATTTTCCATCAGTGCCTGCTACTTAAAATAAAGACAGAATACAGCACATGCTTCAGCATCAAAATCTATCAAATATATTATTTGAGGACTGTAAACACATTTTAAGATGTAGGTATCAGTACATGGGGAACTGGGAGATGAAGTCAAAGCTGAGGGCAGCAGCCACAAGGACATTGACCGTGGGGGAAATAATACTTACATCACACCGAACTACAAAAGGATGGATTTGAAGCTTTAACCAATCGCTAAATTCACTACTGACAAGGGAGAAATGAAATAACAAATCTAGGGTAGAATCGGTCCTAGGCAGTGCAGTGACTAGGCATGGTCGAAATCTGAGTTTCACAGGCATAATTTGTGTCATTTTGTTAATTTCGCATTATGCTTGTTCTGTGAAATTCTTGAAAGTACACCATTACGTCACGTTGATGCTGTTTGATAGGAAAATTATGGCAGGAGAGCGCAGGAACACCACGAACAATGAGAATGGTTGTTTTTCCTGGCAATTGTGTTAGTAAAAATGCAAAGAATACACAGTACTTTCTATTTGTATTAATTGTAAGAGTATTGGTTGAATAGTCCAACATTAGGTATTTAGGCAACCCCTTCACAAAGGCCTTTATGAGTACAAGAAATAGTATTAGAGGAGTACTACTTCATGTTCTATTTAATGCCTTTGTAAATTGAACCTTATTAGCTAAAAAGGGATAGATATGCATGCCAGGTCTTTTTAGGCCATGTGTGCCGACACCTATTGACTTCTGCTTAAACTACTGAAACACTTTAGAGTAAGAGCATTATTACTACATTGCATTCTTTCATAATGAAATGACCTTCTGAGACCTGAAGACCTCTGCAAGAGAGGAATCTTCATTTTAATCTTAATTCTCTCTATTATTCTGTCAAATGTAATTTAACATCATCCGTAAAAGTTTTAGTAATGTGTTCTTCTGTGGTAAATTATATTTTCATTTATAGCAAATTATTTTTAAGCAGATGGTTCTGTCATTTGATAGGCATACTGTTGAAAATTGCCCTTTCTATGGTGTTTTCCCTCTACTTTTTGCTTTTCTCCTTCCCAGTTTTCTTTTGCTCTGAATGGTAGCCCCAGTACTTGGGCACGTTTGGTACTGCTGTGCAGTGTCAAAGTGCTAAGCTGATCATCTACATACTGAGGCGCGCTGTATATATGATTGGCAGATTCGAGATAGCTGTAAGTCCTTTGTCATGGGGTATGACCTATACTAGGGGCATGTATCTCGAATGTGCCTCTGTGGGCCTGCCGTACTGGTTGTGCCATCCACAGATGGGTGGCTCCTATGTGCACGGGTTACTGTTACTCGACTTGGCATTTACAAAGCTGTGTGACAAGGTTCTACATGTCTCTTGCTATATCGGACCTTTCCCTGGTGACAGGGTGTGGTGTTGGGAAGAGGTTGGGCAAGTGTGTGTATGTGTTACCTGCAAGAGTCGTGAATGACATCAGAAGGTGTGTTTGGTACAATAGGGCCTGCTTCTCGCGTTGGGTTAGCATGAGGGGATATAGGGAAAGGCTGTCTAGTATTATTTCCTACAGGCAGAATAGTAACATTATGATGTTTGCATCAATGAGTTCATAATGGCGAATCCTCTCCAGTAGTGGGAGTGGGTTCAACATTACAGTGATGGAAATGTCACTTTGGGAAAGTGGGCATTACGATGTGCGTGGCTGTCTGCCTGGAGGCCTGTCTCCTAATTCACAACTGGGAGCTAGGGGGATAGCCACAACTGTGCATTCCTGATAGAGGGACATAAACTAGTGGTTTAAGGGAAACTGCAACCCTCTGACTCTGAAGGGCCTTTCTGGAATGGTTACATGAGGGTGGAACTGGCACCTGCATTCCAAGGGGCACAGTCATGGTCCCACTAAAGATTGTGATCAAACCTCTCGAGGTAGGATGGCAGACAGGACAAAATTTAGAGAGAGCCTGTGCATTTCAAATGAGGCCTTTTGAACAACTGATACTATCTTCAAAAGGCCATGGTGGATATAACTACTGGGGCTTCACCCTCCAAAAGGACAGACACTTTTGGATCTGGAACCATACTACGCTGGTATGACACTGGGACATTGACACATGGAATCAATAGGGCAGGAGCGACTGCAACTGGACTATCCACAGCAGGGCCAGCTTTAGTGCTGTTGGCGCCAGCTGCAACAATCCTTTTTGGCGCCCCCCCATGACCTCCTCCCCGGATTCCCTCATGACCACTGGGCAAAAGTGGTGCTCATCTCTCAATAGACACTCGCTCACATACATTTAATTTGTTTTAAAGCAGTGGTAAAGGCTGCCTTTACTAATAAGAATCTACCCAAACAAACCGTTTTCAGCAACATCAGAAATAGATAATGAAAGACTGGGGGAAAAACATAATGAAGCTCTTCAATTACAGTTCGTAACAGTGACTGTTAGGGTTGTATCTTATGAACTGCGGTGACAAAAGGATATCTGTGACAAAAGCAGTAATCCACTGAGCTATTCACACAAAATACAGATCTGTGACTTGCATGATACGAGTTCTATGCAGCAGGCATATTAACCCTCTGCGCTACTTTATGGCAAGTGAAAACTGCCACTAGAGAAAACTCTGATTTCTCTCTCTGGCAGCAACATTAATCACAAGAGTTATCTTGACATTTTTAAAGCTGCCAGAAAACTGGACGCACAAGGAACTGTGCCGCAAGTGTTTTTAAATCATAAGTTATTGCTAAACACCGCAGCCCCCGAGGTCAGTGCCCCCTACCCGGGTCAGAGCCCAATGTGGCCACACCAGTTGCACTGCCCTAAAGCTAGCCCTGATACGCAGACTTGTGGTGGCTTGGAGCTTGTCGTGCTCCAAGAAGGGGACTATCACTTGCTGGATTTTGCCTGGACATTGCTGGCCTACAGCTAGTGCCAACTGTCGTGGCCTTGGTCTCAAAGCGCTCTCCGAGGGCTGGTGAGCTGGCCTCCTGTCCAAAAAATCCCTGGGACACAAAGGATCTCACTGTCTCCACAAGATTGTAAGGACCGCACTGGGAGTGGTGGAGACAGGTGGAAGGGATTGTGGTTGGGACCAGGACCGCCCTGACATACACCATTATCTCGCTGTGCATGAGAAGAGTGTGTGCAAAGATCAAGAGCCATCTGAGGTGCCGAGATGTGAGGAGTTTGAGGACTATGAGGGAAGCTTGCAGAGTCCGAGGGACCCGTGCTTGCAACCAAGGGGACTTGTGCTCCAGAGCATGTGGTACCCGAGTGGTGTTGGGGAACCTGAGTCGGGAGCTGAGACTGTCTTTGGCCTCCAGATAGTCAACAGGGAGCCAGCAGGGCCAACATGTATTGTTGGCTGGTAGAGTTAAAAGACTGAGGAGCTGTGTCACGAAGCATAGTCAGAGACTTAATCAACTGTAGATATGGGTGGCCGATTCTTTTTCTTCAGTCTTGCTTATGAGCATCGGGATGCCTCTGCTGAGGCAGCCGTGCACTGTACAAATGACTTAGATTGATTGACTAGTGACTGTTTGACTTTCTGCATTGGGAACGTTCGAGAATTGCTTATAACTGTAAAGTGTATATACAATGTGAGTTTTGTTTTGATTTCAATATAGAAATTTGACAATTGCATGTAACTGTAGAGTGTATATACAATGTGTATCTCGTTTTGTTTTCAGTGTGTGTGTTTGTGTGTAATACAAAGACAAGTGTTGTTATACATACGGTGTGGAGTCTTTTTGTGGTAAATGCTGTGTGTTGTGAGGGGGTTCTGTCCTAATGCTTTACATTATAGCCTTGAGGATAAGCCTGACTGTTCAGTACAAAATTACCAGAGGGTGAGTACAGGTTATCGGACAAGTGTATCATACTCATTCTATTTGGAACTGAGGGTTCTGACTGGCTTCGATGCGTCTTAGCCAGCCCGAAACCACTGGGTCTAACAATCACATTTTACATTTATACACATGCTGTACTCAGCAGTGGGGGAATAAAAGGGCAGATAACGCCTTCCTTGAGAGACACCAATTTTTCTTCTATCCAGAGAATCTGCTTCCTCTTTTTATAGCTTTGACCTCATTAAATGTTTGTAAGCCATGCGTTGTAAGTCTACTTCTCCAAATACTTCACTCTTTAATTTTTTATTAGCTTGCACATGAAGGGAAAGGTTAAAGCCAATTAAAAGAGATACAAATACCATTATTATTGCCTTGGCAAAATGATAGTTATTGTATTTCACCATTTCACTTCACAAAGCCATTATACTTTCTATGTTGAATGAATTAGTAATTACAGGGATTGCTGACCTGTCTGGTCCATGGTTTTCTAATGACTTCTCCGTACTCATATTATATTTTGTCATATGCCCCTTCGGAAATATTGTAATTCATTAGGTGTAGACTATTCCATTGTTCTGTTGAAATATACTGCACGCATTTTAGAAATACCTCCTTATAAGTACCCAAAGGGTTACCGAAGGAAAAAACATCAAGGTGCCACTGGTATTTAAAAAATATATTTATGATAACAGTAAGATAATGGTTTACTTTGAAAATAACATAACTTCAATAATGAGATAAAGTACCAGGGATAGCACAAACCCAACAGCTTTCTTTACAAAGACAAGTTGTCTGCTCTCTATTGTTTCTTTTCCTATGATGCTGTGTGTTACACTGCTTCAGACATTCACTGTTGGACTTGGCCCTTTTTGGCTAAAGTTCCCTAAACTTTTTGCCTTCCCCCTAGACCTTTTTTCTGACATGGTGTTGCCAACTTGGATGCTTTGGGCACTTTGCCACTGCTGATCAGTGTCAAAGTGCAAGTGCTCCCTGTGTAAAGTGTAATGGTAATTGGTTGTCCATAATTGGCATGTTTGTCTTACTAGTAAAGTCCCTAGTAAAGTGCACTTTGTGTGCCAGGGCTAGTAATACAAATGCTACTCGTGGGCCTGCAGCACTAATTGTGCCACCCACATAAGTAGCCCCCAAAGAGAGAACTCAGGCCTGCCACTGCAGTGCCTGCGCGCAGTTTGCTAAACTGCCATGTTGTCCTCACAAGTGCACCCACTTGCCAGGCCTTACCATTTCCTTTTTATGCACATCAGACACCCCTATGGTATGCCCAAGGTGCCCCCTGGGCAGGGTGCAGTGTATGTGAAAGGTAGGACATGTACTAAGGTGTGTACTATGTCCTGACAGTGAAAAACTGCCAAATTCGTTTTTCACTGTTGCAAGGCCATCTTGCCCGTAGGACAGAATGGGGGAGGCTGTGTAATATGTTTCCAGCCTATCTTCCCATAGGTTTAAGATGAAGAGGTGAAGTTTAGTGTGCCTGAGCTCACAATTTAATAACACATCTTTTTGTGAAGGTGGTTTTTGAATTGTGTGTTTAGAAACCACGCTTTTAGAAGTGGCTGGTTTTTTTGTTCTAACAATTCTGTGTGTCTCTGCCTGGTTGTGGATTAACTGTCTGGATTTGAATGTGATAGGATCTGGGAAATGTCTTGACCCAGGGGAGGAGTAGGTGAGACAGCCACGGTTGACCTACATCTGGAGTGTAGGGGGGAGGAGTAGCCCCTGGAGGTGAAGAGGCCTGGGCTGCTGCCATAAAACAAAGGCTCCATCTCCTGCTGAGTGATTGAAGATCCAGACCCCCACTATCAAAGGAAGAAGGTGTCACTGGCAGGGAGACACCCAGAACGGGTTTGGACAGGGGTCAGTGCCCCCTGAACACAAAGACTTCAAAGACATTTAGGGGTATAACTATGAGAGCTGAAACCCCTGGACTTTAGACTGCAATCCATTCTGAAAAAGGATTGAACCTACTTGGTGATCAAGAGGAACCTCTGCCAAAGAAGAACAGCTGAAGAGACTGAAGAGAAGGACTGCCCTTGCTGTGTGTTCTGGGGCTGGCCTGCAGTTTGCTGGTTTGACTAAGGAGAAGACAAGGGACTTTGCTGTGTGCTGTGTCCCCCTGCTTGTGAGGACTTTGCTGTGTGCTGTGTCCTGAAGTAGCGTGTCTCCAAGGGCCCGAGGAGATCTGGCTCCCTATTGTGGAAACTCAGGAACATAAAAGTTTCCAAGTGTGTCTCAGCGACCCTGTGTGCGTGTGCTTTCTGCAGCCTGAGACCTTCCTAAGAACTGCCCCATGATCGTGTGCACCCGGAGTCCAAGTGAGTCTCAGCGACGCTGTGTGCGTGTGCTTCGTGCAGCCTGAGACCTTCGTGAGGATTGCCCTGTGATTGTGTGCACCCGGAGTCCAAGTGAGTCTCAGCGACGCTGTGTGCGTGTGCTTCGTGCAGCCTGAGACCTTCGTGAGGATTGCCCTGTGATCGTGTGCACCCAGAAGTCCAAGTGAGTCTCAGCGACGCTGTGTGCGTGTGCTTCGTGCAGCCTGAGACCTTCGTGAGGATTGCCCTGTGATTGTGTGCACCCGGAGTCCAAGTGAGTCTCAGCGACGCTGTGTGTGTTTCGTACAGCCTGAGACCTTCGTGAGGATTGCCCTGTGATCGTGTGCACCCAGAAGTCCAAGTGAGTCTCAGCGACGCTGTGTGTGTGTGCTTCGTGCAGCCTGAGACCTTTGTGAGAAATTTCCCCGTGACTGTGTGTCCCGGAGCAGTTGTGTTCTCTGCTTCGATCGACAGCATGGCCAGAACTGCTGCGATCGTCATTGCCATCGGCCCGGACCGGCATCCCCCGAGGAGCTGTGAGAATTCACCGCCGCTGGCCCGAGCCTGCCTTTGCCAAGGAGAGACCTCGAACCATCACCGTCGGGGGTCCGAGTTCCACTGCCCAAGATCAATAAAGTCGCACCGGAGGCCCAAGTCGCGAGGAGAGGAGAGTGAGATCGCACCCCCCAGGTAACGCTCAGTAAGCGTGCGTGTGTCGCCGCCTGGGGCGGGGTGTGGGCTACGAGAGAAATGCTCTCGGCCTTTCCCATCTTTGCAGCTCGAGCCCCCGCTCAAGTCTGTATCGCGGCCCGTACTTGCAGAGGAGTGGCAGTAGCAGGGCCGGAGTGTGGAGATGCACTTTGTTTTCCATCATAACAGTGTTGGGGGCATATTTTGGCAGTAGCTGACCGCGAGTCAGTAAGAGTGGCATAGAGACCGTCCAGAGCACCGCGATCGGTGCCGAAGTACATTATTTTTGCATTACGAACTGCCTGATGGTTGCATTACGAATTGCATTATTTTTGCATTACGAACTGCCTGATTGTTGCATTACAAATTGCATTATTTTTACATTACGAAGTGCCTGATTCTTGCATTAGGACTGCATTGGATCATCGAGAATTGCTCATTAATACTGCAAGAACCTACCAGTGCTTGCTGGCCTAATAACCGGCAAGGTGAAATATGACAAATACGCATATGTTGGATTTTTATCGTGTGGTCTCATCGTTTATCTTTTTTATAAACATATAATTGTTTTTTTTATGAAACTCGTGTGGAGTCCATTTGTGGTGTTATCACTGTGTCACTGAGAGCATGGTTGCGAATACTTTACACATTTGCCTTGGAGATAAGCCTGGCTGCTCGTGCCAAGCTACCGAGGGGGTGAGCAGGGGCTATCTGAGAAGGTGTCCTTCCTTTCCCTGACTTAGAAGCAAGGGTCCCTATTTGGACTAAGGTACCTACCTCAGCCAAGTAGAGACCCCCAGTTCTAACAATCACTTGTCTTTCTTTTCATGGAGAAGATCTTCTGTGACCCATGTTTTAATTTCCCATGCCTTCATTCACATTGCGAGACCCACAAATGCTTCTCTTTCTTTATTCACATGGAGGCTGCAATGTGTTCCCCAAATCCTTGTTCTCTTTCTGCACCCCTGAATCTTCACTGTTGCACTCTTTTCCCCTGTCTAGAACAACAGTTTCCTTCTGTGTGCACCCTCAGATCTATTTGTCAGTCCCCTACCTGTTACCTAATAAAGAGACAAATGGAAAATTTTAGTTTAGTGCAGTTTTGCACCACAACAAACAATCTGACATGGATCACTTGAAAGAAAATACTCTATCTCTGGACTGCATTTAGTATTGTTGCTAGGTGGCAAAAACACATTAAACCTAAGAAATATTGAGGAGCCAAGATTTCTCAGAGCATTTTCAGATCTACCAAAAAAGTTTAGATTTTTGATGCTCAAGTGCACATAAATGAAGCAACTAGAGCTGCATGTTGTAGACAGACAATAGTAAGTCTGTCGAACAAATACATTGGGATTCTGGATTAGCTGACAGTTTCTATACTATAAGGGATTAAGGCCTTAGTTAGAGTTTGTTGGACTGGATACTCCAAATATGGTGGATGTCCCGTCTGCCCTATTACAAGTGCATTATATCTTATGACACTTGTAATGCTGTGGATGGGATATATATGATGTTTTGAAGCGGTATTCCATCACTGTCACAGAGTCACTGGGTTTATATCTTGGAGGCGGTATAAAATTCAGGCACCAGTGGTGCAACATCTCAGTGATCTAGGCTGAGAGGTGTTTAAGATCTGAATGACGTTGGAAAGGAGCAAGTGTCTGGAGGAACTGAGTATAATTTACAGTGTGTCCTGCAGGTTGGATTACGGGGTTCTGTCTGTCAAAGTGCAGTTAAATTTGATTTGTGTTGAGCTATCACATGGTCTGAACTGTTTGCTCCAAGATGTTATGCTGGTGACTCAAAGTTAATTAAGTGGCCAGCATGAGTCCGATGGGGCAGCTCTGGCTATGTGAAGAGGCCATCTAAAGGCTAAAAATTGATGTTAGTGGATCCGTAGTTTGACTAGAAATCAACTTTTGCAATACATCTTTAGAACTGCCTCTACCAAACTAATTCCCATTTGAAACGGTTTTTTGTTCCAGACAAACTGAAAAAATATTAAAAGTACATACAAATCTACCAGATTATAAATAGATCTAACCGTACTTAGCTATCCCTTACATAAATGCCACCCTTTGCACTTTACAACTACTTTACTTCCCCATTCTACTCCGATAGATGTTTTGAGGCATAGTATTTTGGAACCCATTTTTTGTAAATTATGAAATCCGCACCCATGAGCATCAATTTATTATGTAAACCACAGGGAAAGTGAATAGCTGTCATGACAATTGCTTTTTCAGCATCTTTTTGTCCACATCTACCTCTGTTCTCATTTGTTCTGGACATTTTATTACATGTTGTATGCAAAATTCTCAAAATTATGCCATTAAGCCACTTCGCGTAATTACGTGCCATTCGAGGTAAACATTTACTGTGAATGTGCAATTAGAAGTAAAAATTGACCGCAAATGAACTGGAACAACAAAACGCAAGTAGGTTCTGTTCGTGGTGCTTTGTTTAAATGCATCCACACATTCAAACAAAAGCAAAATTGACCAGATGATGCATTTCACACTAAAATATAGAGGAAAAATGACGGATTTGCATTTCCCTTAATTATGCGTAGCTTTGTGTAATTTTGCTGTACCATAATCATGCAAAAGCAAATTATACAAATTTAACACTCCCCTAAAAAAAATCCACACAACTGACTCATACTATCTAACAAGAAGATGAAATAGCTTTGTTTATTTTCTCTCAGCCCTGTCCTTGTGTCCTCAGTAGGGTCATCGACATTTTTTTTAGGGGATCAGCAGATTTAATCTGTAAATTGTTTGCCTGCGAATGATGAACTATATTTGTTTTCTCCATGTTCCCTTCAATTAATACATTTCAGGAAGATCAAAATTTTTTATCATGGCCAATGAATGACTTGGAGCCTTTCGCCATATTTTTGCACACAACAAAATATATCTTTGCTCTTTAGTGCAATTTCCAGGTAGAAATGTATATAGTTGTGTACGTGGCTATCTCGTTTTGGATAATACCTACGCTTCTAAATTTCTCTGCACCATGATGCCACAGTAGTTCTACACTTGAGCAAAACTCAACACAGAAATGCATTTCTTAGATGAAAATCGAACATGACATTCAATCCTAAACATTATCCACAATCTACAGAGCATACAATGGTCACATTTCTCACTACCTAATGCAGTCAACGACATGGTATAAGCAAGCATATACATCAGCGGGTCCAGGCATGTTGGCTTGTGCTTTAGCAGAAAAGGTTTGCCGATAAAACACAATTCTACTCTGAAAAGGACTTAGCATCAAGTTGATATTAAAATTAAGAAAGCCCCACTCAGTTCTCTTTTTTGTGTAGGTGCCATTCATGCTTCTTTTCTGCCTCCACGTGGTTTCAGAAAACACACTTGTCCCCTGAAACAGACCAACAGTGGAATATAACATAGCGCTTTGGGGACGCACAGTGTGTCTGTAGCGTGAGTTTCTGTTCTATAGATGAGGACTGAAGTGTTTAACAGTTCTTATTTTAATTAACACATTTTAACTTAAAATATTTTGCAGAACACATCAATTAAGTAAATTCAAAGCACACATGGAAACACACTTTCATGGCTAACAAGTATTAACTTTGCCACAAAGCATAGTGCGGGTCTGGGTTTATGCACGGCTCCTTTCATCTCTAATTAACTTATAATCAAAGCACTCCAGCTTGAACAACATCAGACATGCTAATCTTGCGCTGACTGGTGACTATAAAATCTTTCAATTAGATCCCATGTACTTTGATGGTTATATTCATCAGTCAAAACTCTTCCAATTCTGCTTTATTGGGTCCAGAGCCACTTAGGCTAATTTACCTTAACATTCAGCCGCATGTTACAAGTTCCCTGCTTTTGAATATATTATCATTGTGAAGGACTTGGTTCCTAGTTATAATTAGAAAAGAAGTTATGAGGAAAGCTACATAGCTCTTGAGATAAACTGCGATGTATATTTTTCCTGATTTCAAAGATAAGAACAATTAGATGACCATCAACATTAATCAATAGTTAGACTATGCTTTATCATCGACACAAAGGGATGTTAAAATTAAAATCTTCTATCCATCTCAAAGGGTTTTCTTTTGTTTACTACATAAAAAGAGCATCACACTATGCATGTCTGTTTCTTATTGTAATCTGGATTCACACTATTCAAAGAACTTGGGGAAGAGGGTTTTTAACTTCAGGAGGAAAGTTCAGAATGCAATATACTCCACAACTGGACTATGGAGAGAAAGTGTACTATTGCTAACTATGTACTACTTTTCTTCAATCCATGTTTGTGCTAAGAATTAATGGTTTAGTGAAGAAAAAAGGTGGGCCAGCATTTGATCTTTAATTTTTGTTTATTTTTTTAATTAGTAATTGTATAGTTTTGAAAGATGATTAGGATGCTAACTTTAAACAGATATACTGACTACTCAATCAGTTGAAAACCACTGCCGCACCGATCAGTGTCATGTGTGCCCAATGTAGTTCCAAGGCAGCCGCATCCAGGCCAGATTTTCAGGATGTGCACATAAGATACATTTACATACTAGGATTCCAAATGGAAATCACTCACAAGGCCAATGATTATCCTAAAAATATGGGCTTTCAAAGCTATTTAATACTTCAGATAGGCTGGTTCTAGCCTGAACTGGAATGTTAGTGAACACCAGAGAGATGAGCATTATATGGGAAATGATCTCCCATCCTAATGTTTGCATCTCATCTTCTAACAAGTTGGTAGCTAGAAGGAGGCCAGAATTAGGAGCTGGCAAAGGTGGAAGTTTTTTTGAGATAATATCATCTTCATTTTAAAAACACTGTCAAGTGATGCAGTCAACATTAACAAGTTTAAAAAAGAAACACCTTAAAACAATGTTCTTAATGAAAAATTAATTTCTTGTTTTAAGGGTGCATTGTGAAAAAAAGTGTACTTTAAATGGATACAATCCCCAAATACCACTTCTTCAAACACACATAAAGTTAGAGAGACTCTATGGAGTCTACTGCAAGGTCCCTGTAATTTGTTTTGGATCTGATAACAGGCTGTTGAATGGCACCATTACGAATTATAAGGTCTGTGGCAAATCTGCAGATTGAATACATTTCACCTTGGAATTCCGGCTGCTAAAGGTAGCCGGATTCTGCAGGTGGAAGTGTACAAGGTTTATTAGACCTGGCATGTTTTTCTCTTGTCTTTTTACTTCTGACCTCTTGTTTTTGACTGTGTGCTGCATTTTGTTTATGCTACTTTTAGAACTCTGCACACTTTACCAATGTTGATCAGTGCTAAAGTGCAACTACTCCCTGTGTAAATTGTGATTGTGATTGGTTATCCATGATTGGCATATTCGGTTTACTGGTAATACACAGTGGCGGCTCGCATAGGGCGTGCTACGGGGGTAGGGCGGGGCGGAGGAGGGGCAGGGTGGGGTAGTAAACTTGGACATACGACGGAACGGAGGAACGTAATAATTACTTTCCTCCGTTCCTTCGTATGTCCGAGTTTACTACCCCCCACCCTGCCCCTGCCCCTCCCCCGCCCCACCGCCCCGCAGCACGCCCTCTGCGAGCCGCCACTGGTAATACCCTAGTAAAGTGCACTGTGTGTGCCCAGGGCCTGTAAGTCAAATGGTATTAGTGGGCCCACAGCATTGATTGTGCCACCCACATGAGTAGCCCTGCAACCATGTCCCAGGCCTGCCACTCCAGTGTCTGTGAGTGCAGTTTTAAACTGCCATGTCGAACTGGCAAGTGCACCCACTTGCCAGGCCAAGTCTTCCATTTTTCTAAATGTAAGGCACCTCTAAGGTAGGCGCAAGGTAGCCCCATAGGCAGGGTGCAGTTTATGTGAAAGTTAGGACATGTGCTGGTGTGTTTTACATGTCCTGATAGTGAAATACTACCAATTTTGTTTTCACTGTTACAAGGACTATCTCTCCCATAGGTTATCATTGGAGCTGCCTTGTAACCTCTAACAAGTGTAAAATTCAATTGGGAAGAGATGGAGATTTGGAGTTTGGGGTCCTTGAACACACAATTTAAAAATACATCTTTTAGTGATGTTGGTTTTTAAATTGCGTGTTTGAAAATGTCACTTTTAGAAAGTGGGCATTTTCTTACTTTACCATTCTGTGCCTCTGATTGCTGTGAATCCACATCTGGTTTAGACTGACAGTTGGGCTGTTTGTGCATTCACTCTAGACAGTCACACAAAGGGAGCTGAGGTGTGCCCTGCATATCCTGATTGCCCATCACCAGGATGATAGGCCTTCATGAGCTAGAGTGGTGGGAAGAGTTGTCACTGACACCTGAATAGGGCTGTGCTTGTCCTCACACATAGCTGCCCCACCCCCCTGTAGTGTGTCTGGAGCCAGGTCAGGGGAAGGCAGGGTTTTGTGAATTACAAATACTTTCCTTTGAAGTTTGCCTATTTCAAAGTCAGGAACTGGTGTAAGTACTGGAGCTGTGGCACCATAACTTCAGAACACTTTTGGACTTAGAGGAGTTTCTGCCAAGAAGAAGAGCTGGAGAAGCTGTAAGAGGGGGAGACTGTCACTCTGATTGTTGCTCTGTTGTTCTGGCCTACAACTTGCTCCTTCTATCTTGGAGAGTGAAAAGACTGGACTTTGTTTTCATCATTCTGCTTGCCAAGGTTCTCCAAGGGCTTGTGTGTGCTTGCCTCCTGTTAAGAAGTCTCAGGGCCATCAAAGTCTTCACCTGCAGCCCCAGAACTTCTCTGCTCAGAGTTCTGACCTGCCCAGTGGTGCCAATTCCAGTTCTATGCCCTTGGAGGTGGCACTGCTGCAAAGAAGGGAAGAAAATCCACGCATCACCCTTCAGCACCTGTTTTTCTAATGCAGCACTGCCGTGCGAAAGAAGAATCCACACAATGCCACGGTGTGGACGAAGAATCAACGCAGCCCCTGCAGTGCGGCTGAAAGATCACCACAGCCCGAGTCCCGAGCCCCTTGTCTCTGACATCATTGACACCTGCTCTGACACCAATGCGGGCCCTGCTGTGTGGCTGAAGAAATCAACGCATCACCTGCTCGTGGCTGGAAGAATTAATGCAGTGCCTGTTTCACTGCTACCGCATCAATCACAGCGTGTCTGGATTTTCCACGCATCGCAACTGTGTGCCAAGTTCTTTATCGACGTTGCCTAGCAGTAAGGAATCGAGGCAGTGTGTCCTCAAATTGACGCATCAGCTCCCCTCACATTAAGGAACCGAGGCATCACCTCTCCTGACAGTTTGGAACCAACACATCACCTCCGCTGCACTGCAGTAAGGAAGTGATGCATCACCTCCTCTGGCAGTAAAGAACTCACTCATCACCTCCCCTGGGAGTAAGGAACCAACACATTGCTTTGTTTCCCGGCACCTTCACTCCCCTGCACCTGTTTTCATCCTTGATTTGACGCATCCCACGTACTTTGTGCTAAAAGTGATGCATCCATAATTTTCTACGACTGAACTATCTTAAACCTTCTAAAAGTTAAATGTTAAATGTGTATGTTGGATTTTGGCTGTTTTGGTCTTATTTTACTTAGATAATGATTGGTTATTTTTCTAAACTAGTGTGGTGTCCATTTGTAGTGTTTTCACTGTGTTACTGTGTGTGATTACAACAAATCCTTTATACATTGCCTCTGCAGTAGGCCTGACTGCTCATGCAAGCTACCGAGGGGTGAGCAGAGGTTATCTTAGGTGTGTAATCCCCTTACCCTGACGAGAAGGAAGGGTCCCTATTTGGACAGGGTGAAAGCCACTGCCAACTAGAGACCCCCAATTCTAACAACTGAGACTAGAAATTACCAGGGAAATCGGACCCAAAATTGAGTCCCTCACTAATTCTTATTTTTTCACCTGACCATAAGGGTTCCACTTGCAATGCTGATTAACCCCCCCCCCTCCCCAACACCCCTCCCCCTGAGAGTCTTCGATACTCCCAGAGTATTGGAAGCTTCTGGGGAAGATTAAACGTGGCACAGTACTGTGGAGTTCTTATGCCATTCTGTCACTTTAACTATGGAAATGACTTGTAACTTTTATCAAGAGCAAGGTCAAAGTGTGTCAGCCTTTCAGCACTTAAGTTACTTGATAGCTATATGGACAACTTCACTTCGGGTAACCGTGCACATGCACAGCGATTATACTTCAAAAAGACATTACTTTCAAAGTGCTATCCTCTCTGGGGGATTTCGCTGCGCACTCTCCGACACTGCTTCAATGGCCACCACTGTCAACGCGGTAACTACATTGTTACATCTTGTTTAGTGCACAGAGAAGCTCATTGTGTCTTTAAGAAGCTAGACAAGCACGGTGGAAAAAAACACAGCCTGTGATTATCATTCATGTTTGCACACAGCGTCTTGCTCCAGTGCACCTCTCTGTTATTAAGAGGAGAACCCATAAATATTAAAATGAACAAACTCCACTGATTAAAATCTGAGTATGAAAACGTCCTCTCTGTCAATCAAAATTATCAAAATCATTTCTCATAATTAGAGGCTGGGAGGATGGAAAGCAGAAGTGGTCAGATGAAGAAAGGCTGCCACGTTTCACTGTAAGTTGTATTGGCAGCGGTAGGAAGTCATTTATAATGAGCTCTCTTTAATATTGCAGCTAAGTTTCCCTTCCCCAACAGAAGCAGCACAGCTTCTAATGGCCTTCGCAGCACATGTCAGAAGTCATTTTTAAAATGAATGCATGTCATATTCTTGTCTTGTTTTTGTTGATGCATCTATAATCATACATTGGTACAGAATACAAATAAAAATAATGTCAAAGATCATAGACCCATTACTTAATAAGCAGAAAAATAGTTCTTAAGACTGCATTTAATGTGTTAGGTAAGTTCTACTGTTAACCCTTACATTTTTGCTTCTCTAAAACCTCGTTTTTGACTGGAACCTAGGACTGGGTCCTGCATTTTCAGCCTAATTCTCTTAAAGGTACAGTTTCAATAGACAAATTTGTGATGGGTAAAATGCTTGAATTAATCTTAGCCACTGGTACTTACTCGGGGAGCATCCCAGTCCATAGTTGGTTCATCATCGGTGGGTGGTTGTCTAGCAATGAGACAGTAGGCAAAAAAAAAGATGGTCTGGAATGTGGCCCCAAACAACTACCAGAGGATGTAGCGTAACGACCAGAGCTGCCGACTTTGGAACTTGGGAACCAGGTTCAAGTCTCGGCGTCGGCTCAACATCCTGTGATTCTTGGCAAATCACTTAATCTCGCCGTGCCTGCCAAAAAATTATTGTATCCATGTGTAACGTAACTGGTGCCCATATAAAGCACTCCAATACCTTCTGGCCGCGTTCGCGCTATATAAAACTGCCAACAATTTTTTATAAATATAAATTAAAAAATGGCTGAGATTAATTCAAGCATTCCTTTTATCACCTTGTTGTTTTTACATTTTCAATAGACTACACTATGATCACGTGCACACCCAAAATGGAAACCAAGGGTGAAATGAAATAATAACAATACTACATTGTTTATATGGTCCTCTGTACCTCACTTCAGTCATTTCTAGGTGCTGTGAATAACATGTGCTACTATAAGCCAATTTAATGTTATTCAATATACCGACTTAAGAAGCATGTAAGGCTAAGTCTGTCTTGATGGGATTCAAACTTGAGACCTATACATGACTAAGAGACAATCATTCAATTTGATGAGACATCCTAAAAGCATGCACAGGGATTAGGTATTTCATTAAATTAAAAGACAACATGCAGCCTTAGGGCAGTCATTTACCAAACTTTTTGTTTTACTCTTCCATTTTGCTGATCTCGTTTCTGTTGGCCTTAGGATTCTGTGCGCTTTACCACTGCTAAATAGTGCTAAAGTGTGTGTGCTCTCTCCTGCAAGCAAGGTGAAATTGTCTTACATTCAATTGGCATATTTAATGTACTTGTAAGTCCCTAGAAATGTGGTACTACTTATACCTAGGGTCTGTAAGTTGAATGCTACTAGTGGGCCTGCACCATTGATTGTGCCACCCATCTAAGTAGCCCTTTAAACATGTCCCAGACCTGCCATTTCAGCCTGCGTGTGCAGATTAAACTGCCATTTTGACCTGTCAAAATGAACCTTTTGGAAGGCCTAAACATTCCATTTTAATACATTTAAGTCATCCCTGTGGTAGGCTCCAAACAGCCCATAGGGCAGAATGCAGTGTACTTAAAAAGCTGGACAGGTACTTTTAACTCTTACATGTCCTGGTAGTGGAAAAACTCGGACATTTGATTTTCACTACTGCAGGGGCTGCCTCTCCCATTGGAAAACATTGGGTTAACATATTACATTTAATAATTGATAACTTCCAATTGAGAGCAGGTAAGAACATCGAGTTTGTTGTCTAAATAATTGTAATTTAAAGCCCTCTTTAATGGTAAAGTTGGATATTAAGTCACAATGCTGAAAATGACACTTTAATAAAGTTGGCATTTTCTTGTCGTAACCATTAGGTGTCTGCTGCCTGTATCCTGGGTCATATCATTAGGCGTAGATGGCAGGTGGTCTTTGTGTATTGCTCTTGGACAGTTAAATAATGGGAAATAGTAGCTGACAGGATGGGTCATCTCTGACTTAATGAGGAGGAGGAGCTGTCACCTACCACACATGCACATCACAAAGGATCTGCCCAGTATACTCTAAAAGCGTTTCGACACTAGTCTTTTTGTGACCTCAGACAAGCTGGGGCCAGAAAAGGGAGGCAGGGAATTCCAAACATCTTTGGGGGGAGGGGGAGGTGGAAACCTCCAGAACCTTCTCCTACTTCAAAGTGGACACCAGGTATAAATAATGGAACCCCAGACCTAACTCTTCAATACACCTCTGGACTTGTGGAAGGTTCAGAAGGATTGTTGTGCTGCTCTACAAGAAGGGCTGCTACTCTGTTGCCTTGCTGCCCTGCTGACTAAGTGAAAGACTGGACCTGCATCTTGAACCCAGGACAACAGAAGTGACTCAATGGACAGTTGGCTGGGACAGAACAGGCTCCAACAACCTTGAGCCGAGCACCTAGACTCTGCTAGTTGTGAGTCCTATCTTCCAAGTTGTGCCACCACAGTCTTGACCCTAGGATATGGGCCTGAAGGTGCTCAGTACGCTCATCTGTGGTCCCAGCAGAACCCAAAAGAGCACTGCATCGCCTTGCAAGACTCTGCATCAGAACTGTTGTATGAAGCATCTGCGACGCAGGACTTCGCATTGCAGCCACAGCCCCTTGGAACTGCCACTGCAAAAGGCATCTCCATGCAGGACAATGTATCGCCACTACAGCTCCTCGGAACACTACGCCATGATGCATCTCCATGCAGGACATCGCATCACCAATGCAGCTCCTCAGAACCGCCGCTGGACAGCTCATCTCTATGCATGGACCTCACATCGCCAGTATAGCTCTCTGGAACTGCTGCTGCATGCTGCATCTCCACGTAAGGACCTTGCATCACCTCTGCTGCATGACTCATCCTTGACATGGGACTTTGCATCATTCCACAACCAGGATTTAAGGTACTCTTGTTCAGAGGGTGTTGGAAAATGGCCTTCTCTGAAGGGTCACCCCAAACATTTTGCCTTCTTCCTCCTCTTTTTCTGATCTTTTTGTTGGCTTTAGGCCTCTGGGCACTTTACCATTGCTAAAGTGCATGCGCTCTCTTCTCTAAAATTGGTTTACACCTGTTTGGCATATTTGATTTACTTGTAAGTCCCTTGTAAAGTGGTATACCAGATACCCAGGGCCTTTAAATTAAATGCTACTGGTGGGCCTGCATCACTGATTGTGCCACCCATAGAAGTAGCCTTTCAAACCTGTCATAGGCCTGCCACTGCAGGGCCTGGATGTGCAGTTTACTGCAACTTTGACTTGGCATTTAAAACTACTAGCCAAGCTTGAAACTCTCCTTTTATTATACCTAAGTCACACCTAAGGTAGGCTCTAGGTTTCCCTAAGGGCAGGGTTCTGTGTACATGAAAGGTAGGGCATGTACTGGTATGTTTTTCATGTCCTGGTAGTTACAAACAACCTATTTCATTTTTCACTACGGTGAGTCCTACTCCTCTAATAGGCTAGTATTGAGAATTCCTTAATACACTTTGAAGCTGTAATTCCTGATCAGAGAAGAGTAGCTTTTTCTTATTTCATATGTTTGGAATGGTAATGACAAATCCTCCTTACTGGTGATGTTGGATTTAACATTACTGTTTTAGAAATACCACTTTTAGAAAGTGGACATTCCTCTGTGCTTATAACTCTATGTGCTTTTCAGCCTGTCTCCACTACACATCTGTGCTGGGTGGTATCTACACTTTGTGCATGCCTTCTAGACAGCCTCAAACACAGGAAGGTGAGGGACATCTGCATTCTGAGCACTCATCTACATCCATCTGCATCCTGATGGGTCTTCCTGGGCAAGAAGGAATGGGAGGGGCTGAAACTTACACTTAAATAGGTAGTGTCCTGTCCGCATACAAAGCACTGATTTACCCCCCCATAGGTAGCCTGGCAGACAGAACTGAGTTGAAAGGGATACTTGTGCACTTCAGAGAGATGCTTTGAAGTCACCCCCTACATCAAAGGCACCTTTGGGTATAAGTACTGGATCTCTGGTCCCCTAAAATCACACACATCTGGATCTTGAACTGAATGAACCTTTGTCAGAAGGACTGTTGTGCTGCTTAAAAGAGTCACCTGGACTGCTTTTCTGGAAGGACTGCTTTTCTGCTTGTTGCTCTGCTGCCTGCTGCTCCCTGACTCTGCTGAAGAAAAGCTGGACTCTGCCTTCCCTTCAAGTGATCTCGAAGGGCTTGCTGGCTTTCCTCCTGGTTTCTGAAGTCCCAGGGACACAAAACACTTCATGCAATTCTGCTGCTGCTTGCTGGACTCTGACATCTGTCAGTCCCACCCTTGCCTGAGGTGCCCTCTCCAGTTCTGGGCCTTAGAAGTGGGTTCTGCAGCTGTTTCGCTACAAAATTGAAGCATCGTCACCACTTCACCAAGCGTAACCGGTGGAGTGCCTTTTGACGCTGACACAGTGTTGATCCAGAGACAGCCCTGCACAGCATGACGACGACGCAGGACACGACTGTGAGGTTCGACGATGACACAGCTCCGATCCGAGGTCTTGACCACAAGGCTCAACTTTGATGAATCGACCCGACTGCGAGGTTCAACAATAGCGCAGCGCCAATCCGAGGTCTGAACTGCGAGGCTCGACTGCGGTGCAGCGAGCCGACTGCGTGACTGGGAACCGACGCATTACCTTTATTTTGTGATGAAGAGCAACGCATTTCTTTGCAACCAGGAAAGGTACTTTGGTCACGGGGCCTGCGTGGGTCCTGTAGCTGGCCTGCACTTCCACGAGGTGGGCCCTAACTCTGACTTTGTCATGGTCCAGCGTGTCTTAAGGTAACCGTTTAAGCACTAATTGCTTCTAAGCGCTTTACCACATTTATTCCTTTAAAATTTAATATTCCAGCTTCTATACATTGGATTTTTGTTATGTAGGTCTTGTTTTGTTCAGAATATAATAATAAATGTTTCTAACATAGTATCCTCAAACAAAGCCATATCATTTCAAGGAATCCAGTACTTATGATGAAGTAAAGTTGGACCACTCTATGATAAGGCTTGCATTAATTCAACAAAGTCTGAATAATGCTATCATCAGCGTAGGTAACTTCCCTGATAAAATACAAAGCTGTACTCACAAACGTTGTAGACGTTTGACAAGTGAATGTTTCCCTTACTACTTGAATAAGAAGCAGGCGAACTACCATCTTTTTCCTTGTGTCCGCCCAGACTAAACACTTGCCTAGCAAGCTTTGTCAGAGTCAGTTTTCTGATTTACCAGATATAACCGATGCCCAAGAGGATAGATTTCCTGCCGGCTGTTCCCTGAATGCCTTGGAATTTGGTGCGAAAGTCTGAATGCTATGGAGGAATGTTACATAGTCTAGAAGAATAAAATTAATCATAAGTGCTGACAGGTTTAGAACCTTATATCGAAGAGCTGCATGGCAAAGCTATGTTTCTTTGTGGCACATCAGTAATGAAGCATACATGTTAGCAATGGCCAAACTGTGGGGATGTAGTCTTTGCATGAAGAGAAAATACAGGTGTTGGACCTGTTCATAGTTGGAGTTCTGATGTGAAAGATCAAAAGTCCACCACACTAAATAGCCACATCCCCAATGACATGATGATGCCATCTTCTCTCAGACTGGCCTAACTTTTCATCCCATTCCCTCTTCCTGTTAACCCTAAGGAACTTAAAAGAAAAAGGCTTGAACAAGTTTTATCCAATTTTCTCCATGTTCTCTTGTCTTTTAAGTAGGATTTTCTAATTAAATAAGTTATCGTCAAACATACTAGGATATTAAATAAACGTTTTTAGTCTCCTAATTTTTATTGCCCTTTGAATTTTAGATTCTTGCACCTTTATCACCTCTTGGATATTAAGTCTTGAGCTTTACCAATGCCACTAAATTGATACATCAATGAGACCTTTGGTTTTCATCTGCTGATGTTAAATTCAGTGGTGCTGTGGATGCTCAGCTGAAGCACTAATTTATTCACACCCCATCCCAAGCCTGTCAAGGAATTTGTAACATTCCTTGTCCATGACCAAGAAATCACAAGTTTTAGATCATGTAGTATTTGGTCTAGTTAGGCATGTTTTTATTTGAGGATAAATGTAGCTGCTTTGCTAGAAGAATGAACTCAGCATCCCCCAGTATGGGAGTGCAGAGGGCACAACTAATATACAAGGTGCTGAATCCCAGCTGTAGGACTGTGCCTTCGAAACTCAGGCTTTGAAAATGGCTACCATTAGCTCTGGATCTTGCAGAATTGGGATAGAACTGGAGCTTGCATAACTTAAGTAGAACCGGCACTGGCAGTGACTAAGCAGAACTGGACTTGTTAGATTAGAGCAGGTACCAGTGAAACTTAAGTAGATTATGAAATACTATAAAAAGAGCAAAAAAAGCCAACAGCAAAAGCAAGCAAAGGAGCTCTAGGTCATTAAAACACTGATAATAGACCCTTTTAATTAGCTGGACAGGAACCAACTGGAAAAATATTGTGGTTGTGAACAGGAACTGACAGGAATTAACTTGTGCCAGAAAAGGGGGCATCTGATGGAAAAAAGGCCATGAAACAACAGGAACAGGCAAATAGAAAAGTTCTGGTGTTAGAGGTGCTCACACTGGAACAGTGTTTGTGTTTCGAGGCGACCTTAGAATGTTGTTCCACTATCAGGAATTTACACCAATTCTTCCTTTCTAAAGCAGTGCCTGTTGCAAGCTTTGAAATCTGACTATTTTGCTCAATGATCGTGTTTTGTCTGCTACACAAAATAAGAACTTGGGGCCTAATTATGACTAAGGTGGTCCATCGGACCGCCGCAGTCATGGCGACGGTCCGGGGACTGCCAGACTGGTGGTTTACCAGCCGTATTACAAGTTCGGCAGCTGGACCGCCACTGGACTGCTGCAACTGCTGGGGATCCCTGATCTTGCGTGGTGGCACAGCGGTCTGAGGCAGCATTATACTGGTGGTGCTCAGAACAGTAGAGGAGGGTTAAGAGATCCTAGATCTGGATATTGATTCCTATGATGATGGAGAAACTGTGCTCAAGGCTCTGGACCTTTCCAGCCTCGTATTGTTAAGTAAAGGTGGTGGGTATGAGCATTTGTTCCTCCCTTCCAAGTAATCAATTACAGCCAATAGGATGATTCCTTTTTATAACACAGAACAATAGACAAGAATGGTTAAAATAGAAGTGGTTATTTTATTGGCATCAGCCTCTTTGTAATTCCATTGTGAAAATTTCACTCTTTTAGAAAAAGGATCCGCTGGATCGCCCCGCATACGGGATTACACCGGGACCTTACTCGAGTTCACAGACAGCAAATGGACACTACTGGCCTTGGATGTTTATATTTCTTTTTATTGAAGTAATTTGGAATGTATAAATGTATCTTTTGACTCAATGACTGCTGAATAATATTACTAGCCTTGAGAAAGCCCTGGCTTAACTTGCCACGAAGGGCGAAACACGTGTCGGCTGTTCCTTTTTCTAAAAGAGTGAAATTTTGCACAATGGAATTACAAAGAGGCTGATGCCAATAAAACAACCACTTCTATTTTAACCATTCTTGTCTATTGTTCTGTGTTATAAAAAGGAATCATCCTATTGGCTGTAATTGATTACTTGGAAGGGAGGAACAAATGCTCATACCCCCACCTTTATTATACTGGTGGTGCCACTGCGGCACCGCAGAGCATATTGCGAGTTGCCTCACCGTGACCGTCTCCATGGCGGTGATGTCGTCATGGAAAAGGTGGCAGTGAGGCAACTCATGGGGTCCTTACAGGGCCCCTTGTCGCCTCTGTGCATGGGGGTGCAAGCAGGGGGGCACCTGAGTTCCTGCACGGGAAGAAATGCATGACATGGTGCATTTCTTCACGTGCAGAAACATGCTTCGGTGGTCCCACTGCGCTGCCTTTCTATGGCTCTCCTTTGAAACTTAGAAAGACAGGACCATGGGACCGCCACAGCACACACCGCCTCCAGGATTAAACTCGTAATCCGGTGGGCGATCTGACTTCGAGTTTGGCTGTCTTCCTCCAGGGCACTGGCGTGGCATCCCCGTAGGAAGACCACCAAACTTGTAATCAGGCCCTAAGATTTTAGTATTCAACACAGCAAGGATAGTTGAATAAACAAATAAAGCAAAATCGCACACAAATAAAAAATATGTAATGTTATGCTAACTAGAGGAGTGGAATAGACCAAAATAAATTGCACGACCACACAGGCTTTTCTGTAATCTGTCTGAATGTGTTGGGCCATGTACATGAACAATTAAGGGAGGTTATTCCTATTTTAAGACAAATATGCGTTATTATTGAAACTAAAAAGCTTAGAAGATAGAGAGGCTGCGAAGTATTAGAATTCAAGAGATGCTTTCATAATAGCAGAAATGCCAGTGAAACAACAAGCCAGTGGAACAACTGACGGTCAGTACTCATTAGCTGACAGTATTTATAAAAAAACAGGGAAAAGTACGCTTTTAGACATAAACAGAATGTTGCTGAAACACCAGACAAACACTCAGTTAGATGAGCCTCAATCGAAAATTCGCATATTTGTATTCATGTCGTTCATTTTCCAGAGATCTTTGCTGCAATAATTCTGCTACCTTGATCTCCAGGTGCAAAATGCCGGTATATGCAACTATATTAGCATATTTGAAACCATTTTGAAAGATTACACTAATTCCTATGATAATTTAGAAACACTAATGCATCCGAAGTTATGAGTGAATGTTAATCACCACTGTAGAATGGCAGATTTTACTGTATGCTGGCAAAGCAACGCAAACACTCTGAATGAAATCCATCTCTGGAATAATTGCTCTTTGGATACATGGAGATTTGATTTTGTAGTCGTGGATCAACCTGAACAGTTTTGATCTTTCAATTTCCTCCTCTTGTATTCAATGCACACAGAGGAAATAACTCCGCTCACAGTACATGTACTAAATCCTTGCGTTCAGGCGAATTTAAAGGTTTCCAAGTTAAATACATCTTGGTCTTTTCCCAAGCATACCACACGACTACCTAAAACATATTTTTTCTATGTTAAATCCATGCAATATCGATAATGGTGGTTTAGTGATTAAATAGTTGAGGTAGGAAAATGGAGACCTGTGTCTCATTCCTACCTTTTGCAGTTACTACACTGATGGGTGTAATATCTATCAAAACACAAAACGGGAGGGTGTGGATGGAAATATATAAAGGAGGTACGAGGAACTAGAATGAGCCATCAGCTCAATCCTGTTGAACAGACAATCCTTGGGTACCTTGTGTGAGATCAGATGTAGAAACATTCAAGAGAGAAGCAACCCAAAAGAAGACCAATGCTAAAGACACTACTGTATTGTGCTTAAAACAATGTCCTGCTTATTGGAGGCAACAAGCTAGTCACATAACCTCAGACAGCATTCTCTGAATGCTGGGTGTGGCTGCCCTCATACCGTGCGCTTGGCCACTGAGCATGGCATTTGAGTGTGTACAGAAAATTTGGAAGCAGGCATATGGTCTGTGCCCCATCCGTGTAATCTCTGGAGTCTACGGCACGTGGCATTTGGACTGAAGCTCTTTGTTTTTGAAACTATGGGACAAATGGTGAAGTTGGATTTTCATGAAAATAGCAAAGTTCTAAGATCATTATGTTTAGTGGGCTGAACCTTCACACACTACCCCGCCAAGTGCACTTGTGAGTCAGTATAGCCTTGGCTCCAGTCCAAGGGAAAGGACTGTTGGTTCATAGACTTACATGCTAATTAATACTCTAAAAGTAAGAGTTCTAGCTACTGTTCTTCTGTTTGATTTTTACTGCTTTTCTTTGCACATGTTGCAAAAAGTTACATTCTTTCTTTATGCAATTAGTTTCACTTTACACTTCTAAACAGTTCTGCACATTTCGAGTTGGTGACTTCGAATACTTCCCTTCAAGTACGTCTTAATCTTGGTCCCCACTGTCTAAGGGTGAGACAAGGACACTTTAAAGAGTGTTTGATTTACTAATGTAAGATCTGTCCGACCAGGGTATGGCACAAGCTTTTCCCTGCGATGGGTAAAGGTCTTTGCCCTCTCTCCCCACTCATTCTGCAGGATATTTTCTTAAAATAACGCATATCTGGATACTCAACTCTTTTTTCTTATCACAGTAGGCTCATCTGAGATCATAGGAACACATCATTTATTATATTGACTGGTTATGCAGTAAATAGTGCACATTGCCAATCAACATCTAACCATCATGCCTTAGAGACCTAAAAATCTGCTGCATCCGATAGATTATATTACAGTTTACCTTAGTTTAAGGCACTTGTATGGCCCATATACACTGAAGAAAAATCAGACTGGAAGTACAAATTATTTATTCCCCATAAATAAGAACGAAACATCTCACTCCAGGTTTTCCTTTGGCATGAATTGCAAGCTCCAAAATGTAAAATGTATGGATGCCAAATGACATTATCAGGCACAAGAGACTGCAATGATATGTTATGGTGATTTACTTCATTGGACATGTTTGTGTAACAGGAGCCATGTCTCGTGGGGCAGCGCAGCACGATACAGACGCTCTTTGAGGCATTTATAAAAGACCCTGGAATAAAACAAGGATGCAGATAAAATACCATACAAATGTACACATAGTGTAGTGGCTGAGAGGGAAAGGGAAAGAAAGGAAATCTAGAGCAAGAAGCAGAAAAAGGTAAAGGAAGAAGGACAGAGGAAAGAGGATACTTAATGGGAAGGGGGTGGAATGGGAAGGGAAATAAGTTAGACCATATGAGTAGTCACAAAGAATTTGTGCAGTCCATTGTAAGTCGCAAGGAGGGGGAACCCCCTTCGCCTTGCACCATGCAAGGTCTCACAATGTATACTTTATGGCTCACAATTTTGACTTTAAACGGCAATGCAGATTTGAAAGTGTGAGCTGTAGTGTTGCATCTGTAAAGCCCACTGCACAGTGCAAGGGTTTTCTGAACAATGAAAGTTAGTGCAAATACCCAAAGCCTCTATAGTTTATGACAGCATTTAGTAAGCACACGAGAAGGTAGGCAGGTAAGCCGTGTTATTCGATTAAAAGTATAGCGATTCACGTTTATGCAGTGGCGGCTGGTGACATTTGAAAGTGGTGGGCCGTAAAAGTTCAGATTGAGTGCCCAGTGGTGAGTAAGGGGGGTTCGGGAGGGTTCTCCCTCCGAAAATGTTTTGAAAAAAAGAGTGGGTTAATGGTGTATTTTCAAGCATATTTGAGAAAGCGAGAAGGTTAAAAACACAACTATTAAAGTGTAGTTATGACATCAGTAAAGAGATTTCATATGATAATAATGTTTGAGACTTTTGGGGAAGTAATGGCCATCTGTGTCTCAATGTAGAGGCCAGAGAAATGGTGTGCATAGTTAAGTAGCATCTGTCTCTTACTGGAACCTGTGAAGTGCGCAGACACCCTGCACTAAACCCTGTACTGAGATCGCCTCTAGAGCCAACCTACATTAAAACTGAATTACATGCCTGGGAACTCTACTCACCCTGACTCCTGGATGCTCATTTTGCAACAATTCAATTGTCAGCTCCTTTTTTTATGTTGACTCTTTCAGATCAGAGCCTTCAAACCTGGAAAGTGGATTTCTCTGGATGACATGGCATGTAAAACACAGCTCTATGGTGCATACATCATGACACACTGAGGCCTGCTTACTGCAACTCACAGTAGTATAAAATGGTGGTAGGTGCCTTTGGGCAGTTACAGAGAAAGCGTTTGACTCCAAGCCCCTCTCCTATATCCTCTGTCCCTATGCCGTATGCGCATCCAATGAAAGCAAAGATCACGTCACAAGTTTTTTCCTGGAAACAGACTTTATTAAGGAGTTTCACTAATCACTCGAGTAAATACACTTCGTATTCCGGCAACCAAACGTTAATGTGAGGAACGGATGCACAATGTCAGGGTCAGACTGGCGAACACACAATAAATAATCTCCAGCACTGCAGCATGTGAGCACCAAAATAAAAGCGGCCCTGGTCCCGAGATAGCTAATAAACCGGCCCACATGACTGGATGCAAATTTGAACTTATAAAGACAGAGTAAACATGGTGACGGTGTAGCTATAATTTTACAAGATATGGGATGATATTATTAGGCAGTTTCACTTTCACGCATTCCGGCAACCAAGTGTTAGATGGGAAAACCAGATGCACGCACAACATCATGGTCAGCTGGTCAGACTGGCGAACAGAAAAAATGAATAGCTAAAAACCGATCCAAATGATTGATGACAATGAGGTGCAAATTGGGGCAAATGTGAACTTGTAAACAGTAGAGACACGCAGTGATGATGTAGCTATGAATTTACAGTGGTAGACCTCATGCATTTGTCTTTTGTAGTCGGTGTTTGCTGTTTGCGGTAATATCTGGGAACAAGTGCACAACAGTAAACACCAACCCAGGTGGCTGCTGAACACAAATCAGGCCTACATTCGAGGGCGCTGCGACTCCTGCAGTTTCCAGTGATCTTGTAGGGAATTTTATGACCATTATTAGGCAGCTTCCCTGCATTCCGGCTACCAAACATTAATGTGGGCAAAACAGATGCACGCACAAACGACATCAGAGTCAGACTGGCAAATACAAAATAGATAAGCTCCACATGAGCATGTCGATGTCGGACACCAAAATAAAAGCTGCCCGAGATAGGTAAAACACCGGCCCAGCCCACACGACGATATGTGCAAATCGGGGAAAATTTAAACTTGGAAAGACACGGTGACGGTCAGCTGCGGCCGGCATGCTCGCGGGAGGGGGGGGGGAGCCGCGGGTGGGGAATAACAATATAAAAAGTTACTTACCGCGCCGCCTCCGCTCCGCTCCTGGCCACCTGGCCAGTGTAATGGTGGTGCAGCCGGAATCGGATCAGTGTTCCTACAGGAACCAGCCAGCAGGCAGCCTCCTTCCCCGGCCCTAAGCCAATCACAACGCTGCAGTGGCAGCGTTGTGATTGGTAAGGCGCAGTGGAGAGCGCCCCAGCCGGGCCATTTTCTCTATGTAGGCTGCATGCAGCAGCCTACATAGAGAAACAGAGGGAGTGCGCATGACTGCTTTGTTCGGCCCTGGGGCCGGCCAAACAGTCAGTACCCACAACAGTGGGCAAAGCCACTCCCCCCCTGCCCTCAAGCAGGACTGCCCACCCTCCCGCCCACAACCAGGCACTCCAGGCACTTCTGCTTTCTCGCAGTGCTTGAAGCAGAAACATAAAATGGTAGTTTTACCATTTTATGTTTCTGCCTTCTCGCACTGCGAAAAAGCAGTGGGGCGACGCCCCCATGGAGGAGCCGCCACTGCGTTTATGCCTATTAATTCACCATATTTTAAGTATTTTCAATAACAATTCAATAACTATCAAATTGTCTGAAAGAAATATGTTGAGCACCATTACTTATTTAGTCAACCACAAGATACGTACACAAGAAGTTGCTTTTCTGCCAATTCTAAATGTTAATAGATTTTCCTAAATGCCTGCTAATAGCATCCCTAAAATTAGGAAAATTACCAGTGCGTCCCTAATGTCTTGTTGTTGTTTGGTGTGCGTTCCACTTTTGAACTATTGCCAATAATCCTGGTTTGGCCTATTTAAAGCTGTCTTCAATGAAAACATAAATATATCCATCAAATACTACGAGGGGACTGTGACAACATAGGCTTACTGAATGTCTTCTACCAGGAAACGAGTGACAGTCTAGCATTCTAGAAAAGGTATGGCTGCGAAGCAGCAGCACAGATTGTGTAAACGGAATAAATGAATGAATATAGAGTGAGCGCATGTCATCAAATCATTGAATAGGCAACAGTGACTGCTTTGGCTGTCACTCAGTGTGAGGTAAAGAATGTATCTTAAAAGTAAAGAGAGCATGTTCAGGGTCTGGACCGGAAGTAGTGCTGGCATGAGTGGGCCTCTTCTCTTGTTTGTCCGTCGTGAAATATGCAGTCAAACGCTCTGTCCTGAACTCTGAACTGCTTTTCGGTGCCATCAGGACTACGACAACCTAGTACCATGACACATCCAGACTGGACTAGAGTGGGATTGGTCTCTAGTCAGAGGAAATAAAGCAAGGACTTTACTGAAGCTGAAAGTTAGAGACACTGACATTGTGGAAGGTATTTCTCAATGATAGCTTAGTAAGTTAAACGTGCATCACTGACATCCACTATTACTAAGTCACAACTCAAACCCAGCAAGGTCAAAACCGACTTTCACCCCACTGAGGTCGGCATACTGTGTACCATTAAATATAGTACAAGTCACTTACTATGTACAACAAATGCAGCACGTTTATCTAAATTATGTAACAAGAATACATACGTTTGTGCTGGACACAACATTTGTGTTGATCTCTCCAAATTATGGTGCAATTTATCGGGCAAATATGGTAAATCCATGTTTACGCAGTAAAAGCTGCAGCTACAGAACAGCAAAGTTCCACTGACCAGCTCCATTAACCAATCAATAACTATTTCATGCAAGATAAATAAAGCATAAACATTCTGCTTACAGTCAGTAGTGACAATTGGTAGGTGTACTTTGGGGAGAACAGCTTTTTCAAGCTATCTACCCCTAAATAAACACTCATTATAGAAAACTAAACAGGTATGGCTTGGTGACATTTACAAACCTTTGGTCTCATGGTTTAGGATGTCATGAGTCTCGCCAGATGCAATATTGAACCATATCACACCATTACCCATTATATATCCTCCTACACATATAAAGGTTATTTTGGTTACTACATGTTTCATTCATTTAAAGGAGCTTCAATTGTCTTCCCACAGTTTTGGCACCTTGTTTCATTTAGGGTCCACATAGGGCTTTCTGACAGTCTGTCCAGACAGTTCATCTCTAAGCCACCTGCCACCACTGCTCTCACTGAAGAACAGGCTTCTAGGCCAAACTATCACTCGTCTGCCTTGCCAAGCACCTCGAAGCTCTGACGATGGTTGTTGTACACAATGAAGTGTATTTTTAATTTAACTTGTGGGCTTGCGGTGCTTGTCTATGAGTCTTCAAGCAGGGCAACTTATACATAATTCCAATTTCACAGTCCGACCTTTAACAGCATCTACAGTTGTAGGTAACACTCTGGTTCACCACACCCCTGCCCAGTGATGCCTTTTAGAGAGAGAAGGAGCATTCATGGATCCACACACAAGGACAAGCACATCTGGAGTAAAAGAGGGCTCCGTCTGTAGGCCGTGTATAGCTAGTACACTTTAGGAATACCAAAGCTGTGCGAATGTGGAAGTACCGGATGTGGGATGATTCGTCATTAAGGTGAGTCCTACATGAGGCGACTGTGGAGCAGTGGCAACATTTAGAAGCCTCACAGCTGCATTCCTATTTGCAGTGTCTGCGGAATTGTTGATAAATAAGGGTTGTCAATTACGTAAACCTAAGTGACGATTCATATAGAGAGCACAAACGCCACAAGACATTGCATTAGCCCCTAATGCTACAGAAACTTTTTGAGGTCCTGAACCAACCATGTATTACCTGGGTTAGGGGGCAATCGTGTCTTTACAAAATGATGTGCATGGATCTTTCTCACAGAATGAAAGTGGCACACAATGGATGCAATCATGGCTGCAGCTTTGCCACCCTTGTGAGCCTCACAATGAAATGCTAAAAACTGCCTGCTGAGGAGTACAAGCAGCACTGTCCTACAAACTTGGTAAACTGTGCTTTGAGGTCACGCGGGAACATGCTATGCACCGTGACAAGGGAGGAATCTTATGTTTTTTAATTCACATTCTGAACGAATTGCCACCACTGACTGCCATGCAGTTTATTGTTAAATGCTATTTCATCCATTTAAAACTTTCAATTTGATGTATTTTCTAAATTTCTTCATCCTGGTCTCTTTAGCGTTGGCTTTGTAAGATTTATACCGCAAATACGTTTTAAGAAAACTGAAATGAATACTTATAGAGGCTTTTGGTAATTTACACAGCGCTAATATGGGTATATACAGTCTACATAGTTGGGGCTGCTTCACAAAAGCATTTATGAGAATGGGAAGAAGTACTACAGAAGAACTCTTTCTTTTACATGCGTTTGTGAATAAGCCGAAATGTGCAATAAATATTAGTAAAAGTGCAAAAAGGCACATTCCAGATGTTTTGGAGCCAATCCAGAAATGTATGTACAAATACATCAAAGAGTAATACAGGAGTACTAATTTATGTACTCCAAAAGCCATTGGTATATTTTTATTTAAAGCACTGATTATTCTCTACACTGAAAAGAAACACTCTGCTACTATATAAAGAGATATGGTTGGTCTGTAACTTTAAAATGGACTCTTGTATAATGTGATATATATTCAACATCAGAGTTTCCAGTTTGCCCCATGACTCTGAGAACCACAATTGAGTAATAATAAGTCCACGCACGAGCTAGAGTGTGATTTGCATCGTTAGCCTCAGCTGGTTGCACTTACCAAACTCCCACTCCATGGCTTTCATGACTGACCGAAGTATCCGTGCTACCGCACTCAGTGTTCAAAGGTACTCACTCCTCGTGCGATGATCACATTGAGCAAATAATGGTTCTCCAGGCTCGTCTCAAAATCATCTTGAAGCAATTGCTGAAAATCCCTTAGGGATGGAACCTGTCAGGAGTCCATTCTTGCGGTTAAAAAAAACTTGAAAAATCCTTTTGGTCAAATTCGAACCTTTTATTCCAGGATACAGAGCCAAGGCGAGCGACTCACAGCCCCGCCGCGCGGCGCGTTCTCCAGATGTACGTGCAGCGTCCTCCTCTGCCTAAACAGCACCACTGCCCCTCTGGCGACTGGAAATGCTGCTTTAAACAGGCGGGCCCAACAGCAAGGCATTCTGGGTCTGATGCACAATGAGGCACACGCTGCTGGTACCATTAGGCACGAGCCTGCGAGAGGCCAGTGAGATGCTTTTATCTCTGACGAGAGGAGTCTAGTCATATCTTGTTAGCAACCTCTCTACACTCACCCAAGCTTTTAGGGCCTTGACAGATCAGTTCTTCTCCTTGTGGGATATACAGACAAGAAGTAGTTAACCCGTCGCTGTCCAGGATCAGCAGAAACCCAGGTGGTCATTGAAGGGGCTGTTGCAGAGCTGGGCCGCATATGTAGTGTTTTTCTTTTAACTTCTCTTAAGTACGTTTATTGCTATCACGTCAAAGCCAGTGACAATGTGTTTTGTAAAGCTATATCTTTCTAATAACATATTGCATTCGAGTTATAAAAACGAGGATTTTAGTCTGAATGGGCGAATGTTTTAGAGTAATTACACATTTGATGCATCAGCTTTTTGTAATAAATATAATGAAAAGAATATGTGCTACACATGATAGGAAATGCAGAAAAATAAACCCGAATTTAGCGCGTTTAATGGTCAGCTGCTGGCCCTACTCCTGCCTGCTAGAATTGATGTTATTTTGTGAGGCGCCACATATTTTGTGGGGCTTGTCAGAGGAAGCAGATACTGTGGGGAAACGGAGTAATTGTGCTCTGTGTATACAACGCCTCAAGGTTAAACCGCCACTGACCTTGACAGTGGAGTACACTCAAGACCAGGGCCGGTTCTAGGATTTGCGGGGCCCTGGGCCAAAAGGGGGTGTGCGAGGCCCCTCTAGTTTACATAAGTGACCCCTTGCAAGGAGACCATTCAGAGGCACTGCTGGAGGCCCATTGTCCAGCATTTTAGCGCCCCCACAGTTTTAACTTTCAGCCCACAAGCAATTCTCACACCTTCAGCCCGATAGGTGTGAGAATTACTTGTGGGCTAAAAGTTAAATCTGTGGGGGCGATAAAATGCTGGACAATGGGCCTCCAGCAGTGCCTCTGAATGGTCTCCTTGCAATTGGGACAAGAGGAAGCGTCTCCCTCCCCTAGGCCTCCAGACAATATCCCTGAGAGGCCCAGGGAGGGGCCCCTCCCATGGACCCTAATTGCAAGGAGACACCTTTCTTTTAGTTGGATCGGCAGGGAAACAACAGGACACACAATCGGTGCTGGGCCCCATGCTGGTAGGCTGAGTGCGAGGCCCAGGGCAGCTGCCCACACTGCCCATGCCTAGCGACGGCCCTGCTCAAGACCATCACTGCTTTGCAGGATCAGAGATAATTCATGAGTCGCTGGAGACAAGAACACAGTTTGTAGGATATACTCATGTAGGGCATTTCTATCTGTGTTTACATTGTAAACATTATTGAATTCTGCATAATAACCTCTATGTGTTAGATCTGGTACTGAACATGAATAAAACAGAGGCTGCCAAGAAGTTACTTATTTGGAAAGGTGGAAACTAACGGCAGAAAATGATCAGTTGGCACATTTCCTTACCTATGTTTGTCAGTCACGCTGATCTTCATGGCTTCCAACTGGCCTTCCCTCAATCTGTGACATGATGGGGGCAGCAAGTGTTAGAAATTGGGTTTCTGGGGTTGGTATGCACCCTGTCCAAGCAGGAACCACAATCCTAGTCAGGGTAAGTCACAAACACACCCTAAATCAACATGTGCTCACCCATTGGTACCTCGGCACAGACCAGTAATGCTTAACTTAAGAGGCAATGTGTAAAGTATTTGCACAACACTTCAAATAGTAAAATAGTGAAAACACCACACAATACGTAGAACTAGAGTTATGAATTTTGAAAGAATAAACTGAAATGTAGTGCTTAAAAGCCAAAAGTGCCAACCGGGGCTTTCTGGTCGCGCTTGTCTGGGTTAAATCCAGAAGTTCAGGTCCAATGCAGCAGAGCACGGGTTTGATATAGGGACTATGTTAGGCCCAGTGCAAAGTACCTTAGTTGTGTTGTTGTTGAAGAAAAGATGAGGGATGCAGAGGAGGCGATGCATCGTCATCAATCCGTGCAGAGGAGGCGATGCATCGTCGTCGACCCGTACAGGTAGGCGATGCACAGGCTCCGTGCTGCGCACTGGGTATGATGAGACAAGAATGAAGTCGATGTGCTGCACAGTCAGGAATGCGTTGGTGTCGATTCTCTCAACGGCGGCGATACTTCCACAGTGGAAAAGATGTGCGGTTCCGAGTCCTTTGCATCCACTGCGATGCATGGATTCTGTTGGAGCACCACTTTAACCACACTTCAAAGGGCCCAGGACTGAACTGGCAACACTTCGCAGAGCACACTCACTGATGGCAAAATCCCAGTGTTAAGGCAGTTGAGTTGGAAGTCTTTTGCGCCCCTAAGACTTCAATCAGGAGGCAAGCCAGCAAACCCTTGGAGTCACTCTGGTTATGGGTTCACATGATCTGGATCCAGTCCTTCTCACCCAGCCAAGGAGGGCAGTAGGCCAGCACAGCAAGAAGGCAGTTCTTCCAGATCAGCAGTCCAGACGACTGGCAGTCCTTCAGCAGCACAGCAGTCCTTCTTCCCAACAGAGTATCCACAGTTCCCGAAGTGTACTGAAGTGGTAGATTGTGAGATCTAGTTTTTACACCCAGTGGTGCTTTTGAAGTGGAAGAGACTTCATAGAAGGGTCTTTGAAGTGCACAGAGGTCCTCCCTTCCTGTTCTGGCTCCAGACTCACTTCAGGGGGGTATGCAGTCTTTTGTGTGTGGACAGGACACAGCTTATTCAGGTATAAGTGTGAGGCTGTGCCCAGCTCCTCCCTAACATTCTGCCAGGATGGCCCATCAAGGTCCATCAAATCACACCTAATCTCCCATTTTGTGTGGCTGTCTAGGGTGCCTACACAACGAATAGCTTTCACCCAAACCAAACATTTAATCAGAGTCAAGCAGCAGGCACCAAATTGGCTAAAGTAAGAAAATGCCAACGTTCTAAAAGTGGCATTTTCAAAATTGCTATTTATAAACTGACTTCACCATCAGTTGTGATTTTAAATTGTGATTCCAGAGACACCAAACTTGGCAATCACATCTCTTCCCAATTGGAAATTTCACTTATAAAATGTAATAAGGTAATCCAATTTTATCCTATGGAAGAGATAGCCTTGCAGTAGTGACAAATTAATTTTGAGATTTTCACTACCAAGACATGTAAAACTTAAAAGTACATGTCCTACTTTTTAGATGCATTGCACCCTGCCCTTGGGCTGCCCAGGGCATAGCTTAGGGGTGACGTATATGTATTAAAAAGGAAGGTTTGGACCTGGCAAGAGGTTGAACTTGCCAGGTCGACATGGTAGTTTAAACTGCACACGAAGGCTCTGCAATGGCAGGCCTGAGACATCTTTAACAGGCTACTAATGAGGTTGGCACAATCAGTGCTGCAGGCTCTCTACTAGCATTTAATTTATAGGCCCTGAGCACATGTAGTGCACTTTACTAGGGACTTATAAGTAAATTAATATGCCAATTGTGGATAAGCCAATGTTACCACTTTTTAGGAAGAGAGCACATGCACTTTAGCACTTGTTAGCAGTAGTAAAGTGCCTCAGAATCCCAAAGCCAACAAAAATCAATTCAGCAAAAAAGGGGAGAAGGAAGGCAAAAGGTTTGGGGGTGACCCTGCAGAAAGGGCCATTTTAAACAGTGAGCATGCAATTTTGCAGAATATTTAACAATCCCAGGGCATAGACTGCCTGGAATTATGACTACCTTCCCGATAGGTCATGGTAATACACAATAACATAACAGACTATTTACTGACCAAAACATAGTTTAACACCTTATATATTTTGATTAACATGAGTCTCCTTTATGCCAAAGATTATATGTAGTTTCACAACTTAGCTAACGTGAGGAATCTCATGGACATATCTTCTCTCACTCAGAGTACTACTGACTTCTAATTCAGGAGATCTTTAGAAAACATGCAGTTCATGAAAGAGCTGCAAGTGACAGGGAAGAGAAATCTGACCGTATTCCCAAAGAGGAATGTGACGACGAGGCCATGAGCCCTGGGCAACTCCCGGTACTGCAAGGGGAGCTGCAGCAGATTCAGGGTCAGACAGCTGACGCTTGGTGACAACCGCTCTGTCTGGAGCAGGTGTCCTACCTCTGGGTGCTACTGAAAACCTACAGTGCTTCCATGGAAAGCTGCCAGCTGGTGATGCAGGGGCTTGAACAGATGCAGCTGAAGCACCTCTGGGAAAGCAAAACAGCAGCAGCATTGCTTCTGACTGATGAATACATGTTAGAAACCACACAAGTAAGGGTACCAACTGGTACCTTGTTTCTTTCTAGGCATACATTTGGCCAAAATTGTTTCATTACTGTACACCTATGTGTTGAGAAGGAAATGTGCTATGCTGAGATTTCTTCCATTTCATGAGTTTTTCAGCAACGCCATGCTTTAACTATCCACAATGTCACACTGCGATTAGCTGATACTGGGAGCATCAGATGTAGCCACAACACGCACTGACACACAGTAGGAAAAACTGTCAGGGGCAAGGAAAAGGTGTGATGGGGCAAACTGGGGCAAGAGTGGAGGGAGTGGGATAAAAGGAAAAACAACTTGGGCATGGAGTAATTTGTGGAGCGGGTAAGAGATGTACATTGAGTGATGGTGTTTTTCGATCCTTAGACCACAGCCTATTTGTAGGCTGAAACTGAAATCAAAGTCCACCATTCAAACACAAGAAAGGAGTGTGGTGTATTGAGAATATGTGTGTGTGAGTGCATGCACGTTTGCAATCATTCACATTGCGCAATTATGTTAGGGTTAGTGAGATTTGATCATTACTGCCATGTTTTCTGTTTGAATCGGTGACAGTTCTATGTGTGCAGGGTACCTATATGTAATGTTTGCTTGTTTCGTGTCTAATATTTTGAGTGACACTTCATGGCAAGCGGAATTGTGGCACAATGCTCATATCTCTAGTCCTTTTTTAGTTAATTCAGCAACACATAGATTTCTATTGCTAATAAAAATATCTAAACTGTATGTTTTAGAATATAATGTAAAAAAGAACAACTGGTAAAGATGGACAGAGATTTCTGAAGTTGTCCCATATAACTTTACAGTCGACTTATATGTGACTTTATAAAAGTAAATGAATATCTGCTTCAAGCAAAAGCACATCTTGTGAATAAGGGCTCATTTGGAGATGCTCTTTCATCTGTAAATGTATATTTCCTTTCTCCTGAAGACTCCTTTAAGGAACTTCTCTGCGGCACAGTTTAAGGGACATTTGATACCAGAAGACTCTCTTTCAAACTGCAGATCTAGTGCTCCTAATGTGCACATTTGCTGTTTCCTAATGTTTTGGAGTACTTTCATTGGTATCCCCCATGTAGTTCCAAAGAGGTAGTCCCATTTCTCTCAATTAAACAGGCCATGGTGGTGGTAAAAGTTGTTCCTATTTTGGGTTGCACCCAGAGTTGATGCCAACTCCCTCACAGAATCTCTTAAACAACCATTCTGGCATTTTTCTCAGCAAAATTGATAGCATGTGGGCAGTGATATTGTTGGACACTTCACTACTTATAGGTGGACCAGAATTTAGTGGTACACATGGAAAGGTTTTTCTCTTTTAGAGAACGCTTTATTCTCAAGGTGAATGAAACTGTCTCCATTGCCAGACCATCTAGCTCATCAGCAGATCTTCATCCTGTCAGAATCAGTAAAATTCATGCTCCAACTTTTGACCCTCGTTCTAAGTGGCCCAGCGTTTGGGACACAACTTATTGCACCCAATAAAATTCAAAATGGCAGGAGGCAGAATTAATCAGGTGTGATAAATATCATCAAATTATGGTGCTAATAGCATCAAAATCCACATGTCCCGGTAATTACCAAACATTCCTCCTGATAAATTTTGGGAGGTTTGGCCTGCCGAACTTTGTCTGGGTAAAACTGTAGGAGTACTGTATAAGGCGCCACGCTCATAATTCTGGTATACGTGGTAACACTTGGCTTTTGGACTAGAGCACAGCTTAGAATTGGTTGTAACATCTGTATGAGATAATTTATGATTGATGATCAACAGTAGAGGTACTAGTATACTAATCCTATTGGCCTTGAATACTTCCAATCATTCAGTTCTTTTTGACAGGATAAGGGACCTATGGTGTAATACCATATGTGGGTTAGCTCCTTTCTTGCAAAATGGACTCAGACCATCTAGTCTAATGCCAAATCCACTTCCTGTGGTGTCCCTCACGGCTCACTTCTTCCACCACTTCTAATTAATATCTATATGAAAGCATTGGCCCAACTCCTGCATTCAATGAGAGTTCTTTTCCATATGTTTGATGATGACACACTGCTTAAGTTCAAGCTCCCCACTACTCATATCACTCAGTTAAGCTAAGCTTCCATACAAAACTCTCTGTTTCATGTCCTTACTACAGTCCAGCAAATAAAGAGCTCCTCCTCACCAACAATTACATTCTCAAATGGAATTCCACTAGCTGGCCACAACTAATGAGAACGCCCTCAACTCCCTCCAAAGTGGTACTTTATCTTTGTGTATATTTAGATTCGAAGTTTTTCTGGAACACTGGACCTCCAAAGTTGCAAGTTTCTATTTCTAGCAACTAAGACTATTAAAGGAAATCCTCCTCTATGTTGAATTCACCCATCTCGTCTTGGTGATCATGACCTTAGTACAATCTCACCTTCTTTACAGACTCCTAGATAAAAACATGAGATGGGTTCAATTGGTACAAAACTCAGCTGCACTGCGTACCACAGATACACAACAAAGCAACCATATTTCACCTATCTTAGAACATCTTCTGCGGTTGCCAATGAAGGAAGAGTTCTTAATAAAGCATTAGCTAATGTCCACCAACCCATTCATGGAAATGGGGCTTACTCTATAGCTTCCAAATTCTGTCTTCACATTCTCGGCACATCCTGAGATTCACTGGTCAGTTTATGTTGGATACCCTTAAACCTAGAACATGAAATATGGTCAGAGCGCATTGACTGTACCTGCTGTGGAGAAGTCTTTCAAGACCTCTTTTTAGTCAATCATTTTAAATTCAAATAGTTCTGCCTGGTATTCTTTCTTAAATGTTCCTCTATTGTGCAAAGAATCCTAAGTGAATGAGCACTCTCTAAATAATAAATAACATAACATACCATGCCTACTGGCCTTGCCTTCTAAATTAGGTCCTGAACCAGGTCAAAAAAGGGTCTTTATGTTTATTATTTTTTTCTGATGAATGTTATTGTTTGCAATCAATATGTGTATAGATCTTGCAATATTGACTGTAAATATTGAAGCATGTGCGCTTGGAAGATCATTTGTGATTGCCTTTTCTGCACCTGCCCATGTTATCATTGCCAAACTGTGTATATTATTTTGAACAAAACCATGAAGGCAAGTTTGAGGATCACTGCTGCCCATAGAAAAACAACCAGGACAAGCCTCTCGCCCATTTCTTTTTCCTTTTCTGCTTTCTTTGCTTCCAGGTCCTATCTGAGGGAAATATATTTCACATCCAAGCTGTTTTGAAGGAGGGGAAGGCCAAAGAAAATAAAAAACCTCTCAAGATCATGTTGTTCTAGAGATCTTTGTGAGCCTCCTTGGAATAGAGCCACCATGCTGATTTCAAAGGTCTGCTTACATACGCCCAACTGCATATCCAAAGTAGAAGGACTCATTCCAAGTTCCAGCCCCTAGAAAGCATGGTCAAGTAGGTTAAATGACAAAACATAATCCTTCAGTTAATTTTAATAAAAAAAAAAATTTAAATTCTTTTCAGAGGAGTAGGGAATTAGCAAGATTGCAAGTGCTTTGAAACATAGCACAAAAAAGCTACAGCACTTCCCAATTATATCTCTTCTCCGTGTCTTCAAAAGTTCAGTGGAAATGCATTTTTGATGGCTACACTTTAGTTAATAATAAAAAAACTTTTTTTGCAAATCTTAGTGAGTTTATGCGAGCCAATCGACCAAGCTAAAAACATTTTCATTTATCTTTGACACCACCCTGTGCGATTCTTTTCAGAAGGATGTCTGAAAAATGCTTTTATATTTCTATTCCGGTTGAAAATCAATGTAAACATTTTTAGATGTGGTTCGGCGGAACATGTATTTGTGTTCATATTTCTGTCCACTTATCTTTACCTAGGTCTAGAGAGCAAAACTTCAATTGAGAGCTTTTCCAGCTTTTAGAGGCTGTTTTGTACATTGGTGGAAGGCAGGCTGACTAATAGGTTACTAATGCTTTTCACCGAACATACATGGTTGCTAAAACATTTCATTTTCCATGACTCACATCTTGCATTGAAAATCACGGTCATTTTGTATACAAACAGATTTAAGTGTCCAATGATTTAGAAGTGCTATAATAACATAATCAATGTCTCATTTTTCTTCCCAGGCTCTTAAAAAACATTCCACCATGCAACACAGTATATCATGAATATTTGCTCAACAAAACACAATTGTGACGGATTTATCAACAAAGATAAATCTGCTCTTTTTTTTGATCATTTCAGACAATTATTAAAAAGATTGGTGGTTGAATTCGCAGAAAGGCAGCAAGATACGATTGTTGCAAGCGACTTTATTTTGACAGAAGGTAATGTCTAGAAGACTATGGGCCAGATGTATCAAACAGTTTTACCCATTCTGTGTCTATGGGAAAATGTGTTCATACATCTGGCCCTATATTGTGAGATTATGATAAAAAAAATTAAACCTTTAAATGATGTACAGTGGTAGCCTAGAAAACGTGAAACAAAACAAAGTGAAGTAGGTATGGAGTTATTTCCCCTAGGAAAAAGACTTTCAGAAAACGGTTTGCAACAAAGAAACTACTCATGCTGCACAGAAAGGTACTCACAGTGACCCCCATTCTTGCTTTTTATACATTGTATAATTACCCTGTGGTGTATAATATAAGGATACTGTCAGTCATTGAGGAGTTCCGTGATCATACAGAGAAACGAGGCTGAAAGCCAAGTTCTATTATAAGGTCATGGAACTCCGCGGTGACTTGCAATATTCTTATAATATACAACAGGAGGTCATTTATTTCCTACAAAGCATGCTCACACCATCACCTTTCCTCAAACCGCTTAAATCCCTGGTGCGTTGTTCTATCATATGAAAGAGACAGAATATTTGTAAACATGAAGAATAAAAGTAGAATCTGTAGTGTAAAATTAAACACACCAAGAAAGCATTTAGATTTTTTTTGCAACATACATTAGAGTCAGTTTAATACAAGTCACAGTTAGAAAAAACCGCTGTAGCTCAGAATGTACAGAACCATGAAGAGAGATTGTATATTTCCTATAATTACTTAAAGTGTGTATAAAATAAAACTATTAGCAGCATAAATATTTCCTTTCTGCTTATCATTGTCCATCAAGAAAAAGAGAGCAGAAGCAGGAAAAGTCAGGAATCATTTTCACTGTTTAAACTGCAGCTTTAATTGTGCTCAGTGATTTGCCTTTCCCCTTGGCTACTGGCTCTAGCTGCAGGCACTTGACATCGACACTTGACTTTAATAAGTTATTACAGTTAAACAACTATGCAATTTCTTTATTAGAGATGCCTAGATGTGTAACAAGTTGTATTTAATAAGGAAATTAGAGGCAGGCTTTTATAACGTAATTAAAGGATCCCATCTATTATACTTTGGTATACTGAGAGATGCTCATTTTGTTTGCCCGCAGTTTAATATCTGTGATCTGGGATACCTCTCAGAAAATTGGTCTGACATGACAGAATTGGAAGGAAAAATGCTAAACCTATATACAGGGCCACATGGCAAATTTCACATAGAGTGTGAGTTGTTCTGTTATGCATAACAAAAAGATTGTAAGCTTTCATTAAAAAACACAAAAACAAATATATGCCTTTAAATATGATGTAGCTCTTGGACCAATCTTTCTGGAGAATGCAAAATTAATCTGGACAGGTACAGCACTAGTTCCCTGAGTCTTCTAAAAATGTCTTCAGGACAACTTGCCAGGAAATGATCTTAAACCACGGAAGTTGACATTTATTTCAATATATTATACAAAATTCAGGTGTGGAATTGTTTTTCAGCTTCATTTTGCTTATAGTGAGTAAGGTCCAGCTGCTGTTTAGGAGAACTTAAAGGAATTTTTGTTTAAGCATGCTGTTTTTAAACGAGATTCTCCACAGATCCTAATTTAATTGTTAAAGTCGTTCATACCTCTCACATTCTATGCCATTAATAAAGAGAACAGAGTCGTAATTTTTTTTGAGATGCAGTCAAACGTTATTTCTGAGGAACAGAATGTATTTTTGTTGTCCTGTTCCGTATGATAGATTATTTCTCCGATGTTTGGTGCTAGAAATCTCCAAATAGTTGTAGTAGAAATCATGCGAGTTATCCTATTCTACTCGGACAGTCGAAGGCCCATCCCGTACTCAGTAACCTGTATCTTGGTTAGTGGCCTATGCTGACGCTACAGTGGAGTCTTGTGCCCTCCCGGGGAAACAAAATAAAACAACACACGTGGATGTGCAGATTTTTAAGTTTACTTAGGGAAAAAGAACAGGGCAGGTCAAGTCTGTTCAGAAAAAACAGGACAGGAACATCTGTACGCACAATGAGGGTACTGTCATGCATACAGCACTAAGAATTGCTCTAGTAAGTTTTCAGTAATTTATATTGTTAAAGAACGTCAAAACGAACTACTATTTAAAAAGTGTAAAATCTGTGAGTGACATAAAACCTGAACCAAGAGAAATGTCAAGAAATACCAATTAAATATATTCATAAAGCAGTTACATCTTATCTCAAAGACAGAAGTGTTTTGTGAAGCATTATTTTATTTCCTTGTTGATTCTTTGTTTTTCCGGTCAGGCTGCATAGTTCAAGAAGACAGGTTTGCAGTTCTAACATGTGCATAAGAATAAGTGCCTGCAAGCCTGTGCACTGATGTATAAACTAAAGACGAATAATATAAGTTTCCCCCACTTCAGGTGACTGATACACAAACCTAGGGGCATATGTACAAGAAATGGCGAGAACTATCGCTAACGCTAGTTAGCGGCAGTTTTTCTATCGCCGTGTACCGCGGAAAACTATCGCCTTGTTAGCGACGTGTGTACAAGACGTCGCTACATGGCGATAGCTTCAGGGATCAGCTGTGAAAACTGCCGCTAACATTAGCGGGATGGCGAAAGGAATTCCGGCGTTAGCGGGCGAAAACCAACGAAAGGCCCATTAGTGGCAAAAAAACGCACGTTAGTCAGCCGAACGTGAGTTTTTTTTGCCTCTAATGGAAAAAATAGCCTATCAGTCGACCTCCAATAGAAAATAGGCAAAAAAAACAATGAAATGCAGAATGGAGCAGCCATGGCCAAGTGCAGCACACATCAACAACCCCCTCAAGCCACCCAACATCCAGGAGGACCAGGATGCCAGCCTGGATGCCTCGCTGGACCTGCGCCTGGAGCCTGGATGCGTGGAGGACCTGCGTCTGGAGCCTGGATGCCTCGCTGGACCTGTGTCTGGAGCCTGGATGCCTCGCTGGACCTGCGTCTGGAGCCTGGATGCGTCGCTGGACCTGCGTCTGGAGCCAGGATGCCTCGCTGGACCTGCGTCTGGAGCCTGGAGTGGGATGCGGAGGAGCTGTGGAGTCAATGAGCCGTGGCGGTAGACATTGAGGCGCGGCGATCGCCCGTACCTGGTGGTGAAGTCTGGTCGGTCGCATGGAGACACGTTGCTGACCTGTGTGAGAAGACCGCCTTGTGCCCTTGGAGCTGTGAATGGTAGAGGCGCTCCTGCGCACCAATGTAGGGAGGTCTGCATCGCATACTACGATCCACCACTACACCGGGGTGCACAAAGAGGATTACCAACGGTGGGCGACACCTCTCTGCATCACAGGCCGGATGAGGTTGCGCTGGCCGGGCGCTGTGGAGGGTGAGGCCCCTGAGCTGCGCCAAACTTGTGTTGCGGGAGCGCTACAAGTTCACGCCTAAGGGGGCCCTGCTGCATCAACTGCATCGGGAGGTTCACCAGCGGACTTGGCTGCGACTGCTGTACCCACGCTTGTGAAATCTCACCTGGCTGAGGCTCCTGCTGGGCGAGTCACAGATTTGGAGAGAGTTTAGCGGATTGCGCCACGGTGTCAATGTCCAGGTAAGGAGAAGGTGGGACACGTAGCGGAGGAGGCCCGGGGGTCGAGTCGCCCAGGCCTAGCACCAGTAGATGACGCACCCCCAGTGTCGCCTCATCCGCTATGGCGGAAGAGCGTCACCCCACTGCTTCCAAGCAGTGCAAGAAGAGGAACAATCATCACATGATGATAACTTCCTGATGTTATGGTGCCATGTTTCCGTTGCGGGCTGGAGGGTGGGTAGGGCTGCTCCACTCACAGAGCAGGGCAGGGGCGGAGTGGCATGCCCACTCAAGTGCGCAGTGACTGTTTGGTCGGCCCGCTCAGGCCACACAAAGCAGTCATGCGCACTGTCCTGTTCGCAATGCATGCTGCATTACAGCCTGCATGGAGAACATGCCCACACCTCCAGCCCCTGGCTGAACGCCTCGTCCCGGCGCAAATGACCAATCCCAACGCCGAATTGCAGCGATGTGATTGGCTTAGGAGAGGGAGCCTGGCTGCCTACTTCCTGTTCCTGGAAGCAGACTCAGGAGAGCAGGAGCAACGAAGACACGGGACCCGGCCTCGAGGTAAGATTTCTCTCATGTAAATATTTACAACACCCGGTCACACACACCCCCCGCATCCACGCCACAGCCAGTGTTCTTTCCGGTGTTTCCCACCTCCCAGCTGTCCAGTCCCCCCCGCAGCACCTCTCAATGGCGGCCACTGTGCGGCCATGCACAGCGGGTGTACCACTGGTGTGCCAAAGATAAATATGGAGTTACGACGCATACCATCATATCGCATTCCATTACAATGCATAGTAATACTAGGCATAAAGCAACAGTAGGGAAGGTGTTGGATTGTGGAGATGTAAACATTACTATTCCCACTTCAGTGAGTGCAACCCTAAAACTGACCCTTGCACCCCAAAGCAAACCCTGAAAACTAAAATTCATTTTTGAGCCCCCAAAACACACCCTAAAAATCATATTTGACCCAAATGCACACCCCAATTTTCATATTTGACCCAAATGCACACCCTAATTTTCATATTTGACCCAAATGCACACCCCAATTTTCATGACTGACCCCAAATGCACACCCCAAATTTCAAATATTACCCCATAATACACCCCACATTTCATCTCCGACACCCGAAACCCATACCCACCCTAAAAATTAAAAATACCCCATTACTGACCTCACAATGCGTTGTAATGGAATGCGATGTAAAGGCACCTGCATTGTTGGATTTGCTTTGTAAAGGCATTATGATGTAATGCCTGCGTTGTGTTGGACGTCTCCCGTGCCAAAGGCAAGCCATAGGCAAGACCGTCTGCATCCGTCTGCCCCTGGACCGCGCTCAGCACCAAGGAGCCTTCCTCTTGGGCACTCCACCCCTACGGCTCCAGCACCCTCCTCGCCATCAACCCTTGACGCCACATCGCATGCCAGGACCAACATCTGCTCCGGACATCGCCATCGCCATCACTGACTGCTACTAAATCACCCGCAAGGACCACCCCGACAGTCCAGGAGGAGGCATTGCCATCACCTACAGAAGCATACTCCGACTGACCACGCACTCTAATGAGCCAACGGTGACCATGGAACACCCTAACTTCCAGATCAGGACCAACCCCAACGCCATCTTCTGCGGCACCCTCATCTGCAGGCCCCCCGGGCCATGGACACCCATTCTCAAATACCATTGTAGACCTCATTGCACACCAGGCTCTCCCATCCACCGACGACATCCTACTCGGCGAACTCAAGTTCCACCTGGACAACCCCAGTTACCAGAACACCACCCCCTCCTGGGCTAGCTCCCCAAAATCAGACTCAAGCAGCTAGTCACCGCAGCAAGCCACATAGCAGGACACACGGTCGAGCACGTCTCCTCCGCCAGCGGGACCTTCAACTACAGCCACACCACCGGACTCTCCTGGACCGACCATCATTGCACATCACGTCTTCACCATGCCCACCGTACACAACCGCAATCATCGCCCCCCTCACAGCTGGATCATGGCCACCGAAGTACGTCTTGTCAACTCCCTCTGCACCACCACTCCGCCAACGCTTACAGACGATGACACCGCAGCGCGCAACCACCACCGATGGATCTCCAACTGCGCCAACACCTGGGCACCCCTCAAGAACGCCACTGCGTCAGTACCTTACGCCTGCATGATGGCAGGCGTAAAGGTGACGCAGTGTCACAGGAATAGGCTGGCCCCATGCATTGCTGGAGTTGCATCATGGTTGTGACATGACTGCAGCAATGCGTGACTTTAGAGCAGAGAGATACGTCAGGATTCCAGACGAATCTGCCATTACTTGCATCATGGAGTGCTGTCCAGTGAATAAAAGGGTTAGTGAAAAGTGTTGCATCGCTGTCTTGTCGCAGCGCTGCAACACTTTTCATGAGTGAGGCCCAGGAATGCGCACTATCTTATTGATGGTGCGCAGTCCTGCCCTGTAGTTTTGTCGCAGGGCAGCGCAGCAACATTGCATGCAGCGCAGTCCAGCACCAAAACCTGCTGAAATGAAGCCCCAAGTATTATCTCCATTTTTAAGTCCAGCTATTTACTGGTCTTAAAAAACTGCCTCTAACTGCAAATAGAGGCAGTTTTTTTGGTCCTCCAAACTTAAAGAATCCCCTTGTAAATATCGCGAAGTGGGGTTAGCGACCGTTTTTGCACGGGAACGCCTCCCTTGCATGTCATTATCGCTAACAGAAGGGGCAATCTTTATAATGGACGTTTTCGCCGGAAAACTGCCGCTAACAGAGGTTAACGACAGCTTGTACATATGACGATAAAAATATCGAAGCAAAACCGACGGAAAAGTGCCACAAACGCGGCGTTAACTCCTTGTACATTTGCCCCCTAGAGTTTTATAGCAGACAGCGATCACCAGCCTCTGAAATCAATGACTTTAAAATGATATCCAGATTCATACCGGCTTTCTCGACACTATGTCCCTCTGAACATTGCAACATTCTTAAATTCATTCACTGTTTAAGATTTCACCACTTCTTCTGAGACGGTTATCAATGGATTCATTGCTCCTTCTGAGGAAATATATTTTTATTGGTGTGATGCGAGCACAATCTATTCCTTCAACATTGCTTCTTCTGCCCTCGCCTTGAATGTTTGGCCTTATGTTTTACCTCATGTTTTAGAGTTTCTGTGTCTCAAAGTGGTGCTTGGCTTTTGGGCTAAGTTTATTCCATACACGTCTATTCTGGAGGATGCAATGTCAAATAAATGATGATTTTAAGTTTAATGTCATCTGCTACATCTTGTGCAAGGTCTTAAGCAGGGCATTGGGGGGGGCAGGGTTTCATAGAACACCTTAACTTTAGATTTTTTTTTAGTTTTGGATAGTAAACATAACTTCTATTGAGAACCACTCTTCCTCTTCATACAACATTCTCCTACCTTCATTAACATCTAGATTCGGGCTCCTGTGACTTCACTAAATATGCACAACGGATATGAGAATATAGAACACAGGAACTGGTCTGTGATGGGTCCAGTGGCCGCTCGTTTTGACAGAGTACCTTTATAATGTGATCTATTATGTCACCTCTAAAGCCCTGAATTGCTACATTTTTTACTATCACCTGCCCTTTCCCTTTCTCTTCTCTATGTCTTCTTTGTTCTATATATTAGCCCTGTGTTTACCATCCCCATCGCACTCGGGCACACCAAGCTTGCATGTGTTGCACAGCCCTACACTGTTTCTCAAATTGATAATCGCTCCATTCCACTCTTGTTTCCCTATTATTGTCCTGCAATTCATACCTGTACTTTCCACTCAGTGTGTATATTGTCCCTGGTTATCCTTAGTGAATTACTGAAGACATTTTTAAGTATGTAAAGTACTACATGGTAAAGAAGAGCTTCCCCGTGTGCGGCTCTGGAGGACAGTGCAATAGTAGGAAAAGCAAAATAAAAAACAAATTGAAAAGATTAGAAGAAAGGGAAATTGAAAAATTAAGAAAATAACAACAATATTAATAGCATTTTTAATAAGGGTAATGTCATTATTTGAAATGCCATAATTTGTTCAGTCAGATTATATTTGATCCAGAAAGTGGCTTTCATCTCAGCAGGCATGATGCTTGCAAATTGTTTTTCAGTGAGGAAGCGGAAGATGTCAGGCAGTCATCAGGAAGTGGGAGACTTCAGAAGACCAGGTGCCTCTGTCCAAATGAGTAGTGTCATTGGCTAGTATTTCTAAGTGAAGAGGGCGAAATAGACACCAGATAAAACCTTTTCTTTGATGTGTCTGTAAGTTAGAGAATAAATATGTTGCAAGCAAATCTAGGTGGCACATATGTTGCATTTAGAAATGTGATCCAGCAAACATGGCTGCCAGACAGAGAATTAAAAGAAAGAAGTTTAGTGCATATTGAGAAAAAGATCCAGAAGAACACATCTGAAGGGTGGTTGGTGGTATTCGTTTTGTGATGTAATGGGTGAAGGGCGTACCACCGCTCCATTTGGTACAAGATCCTACAGATGATCTCCATGAAGGGGTGTGGAACCCTACTCTGTATTCCAGCCACCTACAGGATCAACATTACAATATTTGTGGTAAGTGGGCACTTGTGCTTGCATGCATGAAAGAGCAGACTACTAGAAGAAATGATTTAGCATCCCAGAAGCAGAGTGAAGCAAATAAAACAGAGGTGCTTAACCCTTAGAACTGTCGAATGGCCAATGCAGTACAAATGCCTCTATTTCATTTCTATTTCAGTACAATTACATTTGTTCAAACAAACACCTACTATTTAGAGCGCTTTTTGAATGTGGCGATTTAGCACTATTAAGATTTTATATCGGTCGCTCTAAAGATCAAGGCCCAGCTTTACGAAGACTTTGCATTGGTTTGTTTTACTTTATAACCCAGACCAGACACAAAGTCTACTAGTAGGATTTACAAACCAGTGCAAATCGTGATTTGCTTTGAATAGCTACCCAAAGTAATGCATGGCACCCCAATGCACAGCCTTATATTACTTTGCGTCAACTGGCGTTACATGGGTGGTGCATGGGGATTCCCATGCAACCACACATAAGTACTGATGGAAATCCCTATTTACAAAGAATTGTAGACAGGGATTTGAGCCAAAATCCTGCTCCTCCCGAAGACAGTCATAACGAGGAGATATGTTTTCATTTCTCTTCCTTTTTTTCCTCTTTGCATGTGTGCTGCATTCTACAAAGAGGGAAATACTTTAAAGCACACTAAATCTTTGCTGACCACAATGTAGGCGCCACTGCTCTATGGTGCAAGGGAGTCTATATTAATGGAATAGGACATGTTACAACGCAAACATTTACAACGCATGCCTTTACAACGCGTTTTTTACATCGCAACATCCATTTTACAACGCATGCCATCACAACGCATTTTTAGAAACTACATTTACAACGCATACCACTACAATGCATACCATTACAATGCATAATACTTTTAGGGCAACAGTAGGGTAAGTGTTGGGTAGTGTAGGGGTAAAAATTACTATTCCCACTCCAGTGAGTGCAACAGTAGGGTAAGTGTTGGGTAGTGTAGGGGTAAAAATTACTATTCCCACTCCAGTGAGTGCAACAGTAGGGTAAGTGTTGAATAGTGTAGGGGTAATGCGTTGTAATGGCATGCATTGTAGTGACATGCATTGTAATGGCATGCATTGTAGTGACATGCGTTGTAATGGCTGCGTTGTAATGGCATGCGATGTAAAGGCAGTTGCGTTGTAATGACTGCATTGTAAATGTAGTGCGTTGTAATGACTGCGTTATAATGGTTGTTTCCCATATTAATGCATGGCTGACAAAAGTGAGAAAGCGTAGGGAGAGCAGAAATGTGCCACTTCTTAGTAGATATGGAACAGTTGAGCTCTCTCCCATTGACGCAATGCAGCACATCAGCTTACTTGATGCGCTGTGTGGCTTGAACTCTTCGTAAATCTGGATCCAATTTGCAAATGCTCTTTCATCAAACATGTCAGTGTGTTGTAACAGGATCTTTTTCACATAGAACTGTGAGCAACATCCAGGGCAAATGGCTCTATGTGTGTATTCAGGGAAAATAAAATATCTGAAGATTCAGTGTCAAATCATGAAGCTCTTTCTATCCCTCACTAAGAAAAAAATAATCCCTCATACACAAGTGGCTTCTAGGGGAAGAGTCGTGGATATTTACAGCGGCTCATCAGGGCAATATGGCTATGTAATTGAGATGAATTGGTCCTTGCATGCAAATATTTGTGCAAAGTTATTGTTCCTCATATGGCCTTATTGTGTCGACAAAGAAACCCTGTAAAAAGACTGATATGTCTGACTTCGAGATCCGCAGTGACACTGGAAGAGCAAGCAAATACACAAAAATCAATGCAACGAGACAACCACTAGCAGTGCAACAACTGGGAGAAAAATACTATGCTCGATATCCAATGGCTATTATATGTCAATAGAGCACAAGGCTAATGTAATAAACAGCTCTCTCATTTATTAAATACTTACCTCATCTGAAGTTCACCTGTTTTTGGCTCAAATACTCTTTTTGTGACTGTTACGAGTTTGAGGAGTTTTGCACCATTCTCCTTTGCAGCACGAGGGTGCACGTGCTTCTATCACAAGTGCGCCACTGCCATGACAGTCAGTTATGCAAGAAAGGCCCAGACTGGCCGCAATGGGCACTGGGCGTTTCCCCGGTGGGCCGGAGGGGTGGGGGCCGTTTTTCTAAACAAAAGCGGGAGCCGTGCTTTTTACTGGCACCAACCCATCCCCCCTCTCCCAGGGCCGGTCGACCAGCAGTCAGCCAGGGCTGGTTGCTATTCCCAGTCCGGCCCTGTATGCAGACCCTTCACTAACAACCCCTTGCAGCAAAGTGCAGCACAAATGCTGTCCTTCAACACCTGTGAAAACCCTGGAAGGATTGATGTTGGAGCAATTGAAGATGTGCCTTGAAAAAAACAATCAATAAAATGAAAGTGACGTGGATGAACTAATCCGAAGAGTCTAGCAATAACTTAGCATCGAATACTTATTTTATGGATTCGAAAGAGAATCTAAAGCAACTGGCTCGAAGAAGACATCAGTAGTTGCTTCCTCGACATTGAATTATCTTAAAACCTCTCCTGTTTCTCTCGCTGCCGCATATCATCCATGCTGCTGTCACACTGTATTATTATCCGGGCTCAGAGCTTTCCCTCATCTTGTCACCAGGCTGTCACATAGACGTATAGCAGAGGGAAAAAAATCCATATTCTCCTTGACCTAAAAAATAAAATCATACCCACCTTGATGTCTTATATTACAAGAGTTCTGAAGTAAGCAGGTAAGTGACAAAGGACATTCAAGAAAATGCACCAGGGGTACACAGAGATACACGGAACTGGATGGCAGATAAGGGCCACAGGCACCATCGAGTGTGCCGAATACAGCGGTGTATCATTACAGAGGTTCTATGCGAGATGCGCAGTGACAGACAGCAATGGGTACTTGACAACACCCGTGAAATAGTAATGACAAACAACAATATTTTCAGTCCCAAACTCTCAATTAAGGCAGTTAGAGAGGTTTTCTAAGGTAGCTGACTATGTCCTGTGCCGCAACAGCTGTAGGTCACTCACTGTTCATTTGTTCATGTGTCCACTGCTGCAGCAACCCATTTATCATGCTGTGTTGTCTCACATACACAAAGCAATGACTCACCAGAGTGAAAGGACAAAAAGGGGGCTTTAACCTTTTGGGACAGATATTAATAACGTGTGTCAATTCTAGAAGGGAGAAATACTGTGTGGATCTTTCTGGAATTCAACACTGTGACTTGCAAGTTACACACATATCTCAGCAAACAGGGCTCAAGCAACTGACCTACAGTGCCAGGTCATACACAAGCTCTTTGACAATAACCAAATAAACAAGCATTGGCATAGCCAACAGGTCTTGCCTTTGGGACCTTATAAGTGTTTAGCCATGCATCACATCATCAGACTACCCAATGTGTTACAAAACCTAAACCAAAAATAATGAAAACAATCTGATAATTATCAACTACCTTCCAGAGAAAGCCTGGAGCACGTAATGAGCTTGTGGTGCACTCACAAAGAATTGAAAGTATGTGTTGCAAGTTATGCTCATGCAACGTGAGAGCACACAGTGATCACAGTGAGAGTTACTCTGCATAAACACACAACTTACATTTTACTCTCCATGTCAAGCCACCAACAAGAAGCACAGTAAGCTGCACTACTCCGCTACCTAATAAACAGCCAACAAACCAGCTACCTTTTTTATCACCCATTGACTTTGACCATCGGCAGCACTCTGCTTTCCTTTGGCTAGGTTTGCACTAAAGAGATACCACATACAAAGTGAGAAATACAAGATGAAAACATTCAAACACCAGCCCTTCCACAACATTGGAACATGTACAAATGAGCAATACATTTCTCTAAGAAAGGTGACAACCTCCTGCTCCTCCACCAGAAGTGGTACGTTTCTGACCAGCTCAGCCTCCTGCCAGGTTTGCCCAACACTTCATATACGCCACACAACAAATTTATGCATGCTTTAATTTTTTATTTGCCAAACTTGTACAGTCTGTGAGCTGAAGTAGTAGGCACTGCCCCCAATAGAAATACAGTATAAAGATATAGAATCAATACTTTGTGAATGGAAAGCTCAATAATGCTCAAAAGATATTCAAATACACTAAGCCATATAACATCTGTACTTCCCATCCCCACCTATTGCTCTTCTCACCCATAAAGAAGGGAATCCATGGGCAGGGTAAGCTCGTTGCTCTCGCTGGGCAGCTGCAGCGCCGGGGGCGACCTGAGAGAGACAGCGACCGCCATGCACTCAGAAGCCTGTTGTTGCTTAATGCTCCTGCTTGCGAGACACTACATACAGCAGCCATATTGAGTGTGTAAGTGAATATGACCTACCCATTATATATAGAAAGCACAGTGATGGCTACTACAGTTTTGGACACTGCTAGATTGGCTTAAGGTCTGATCTATCTTGCGTGCAAGTCCAAGAACACAAAATAAAACAATTTTCTGAATTTGCCAAGTACAAATAAAAGGAAACAAATCAGCCTGTACATTATACCAGCCATACTGGGAAGTGCTCATTTATTTTCACAGAGTTTAATGAAACAACAGTGGGTGGGAGCAAGAGAAAGCAGAACCAGCGGACTCCAGAAACAGTGTTTAAAGGCACTCTTCTTTGCAGCTACAACAGTAGAAGGCAGCTTCTGGGTCCCTCTAAAGGTGTGCGCCTTGGGCGTGGGCCTACCACGCACATGTTGAAGGTCAGCCTGCTTCCTTGACCCCCTCCTCTACAACTAACAACTTGGCACCTGCATGACAGAGCCAAGATGTGGGTGACCCAAGTGAGGCAAGAATGGAGATGGGCTCTATTGGCCATAGTTGCCGACCATGGAACAGGGGAACCAGGTTTGAGTCCTGGCCTCAGCTCAACACCCCCTAATTCCGGGCAAATCCCTTAAACAAAATCTGACCTTAGCTAATGTAATCTGGTGCTCACGTAGTGAGGTGAAGTTGCATTTATATAGCGTATATAACCCCTGACGAGACGTTGAAGCCCTCTAGTGCCCCCGGGGCAAGTTCACACTATAAAAAACTGCAAAAAATAAAAATGTTTGTATGCAGAAGCCAGTCACTGCTGTTATGTAATCATCCAGGGACTGATTTGTTAACACAAAAGATAATCTCATTTTATTCAACAGAGGACACCAAATATGTTTCCGCCAAGGGCACTATCTGATCTAGGTATGTCTCTGGTCTAAGGAGAGCAAATTAAACCTAATTTACTACGAATTTACTTTATTTTTATATTTTAACATCTGCCATCTCTGGGCCAACCATGGCACCTTTCATTGCCAAAGAGAAGATGTTTGTGTCTGGAAATGAGGCAGCCACGCCGTGAACACTGACTTTTTATTTTATTTATTCATATTTTTACAGATTTATATAGCTCAAACTAGACACAAATGTATCAGACTGCTTTACATGGGCACTAGTTACGTTATACAAGACCATATTCACTTTTTATATTTTGGCACAGGGACAGTAAGGGATTTACAATGATTCACAGAATGTTGAGATGAAGTCGGGACCTGAACCGCTTCTGCAGATCATCACGGAATGAATGAAAACGATAGTGTGTGAGTGAACTAGGGGGGTGAAGTTTGCATGTAAAGGCTGAAGGACAACAATATCACGCCTTGAACACATACAGCTGATAAACAATTGCAAGAGTAGGGATAAAGCAAGCAGAAATGCTATCATTGAGCAACAGTCAGAAGAGGCCTAAACATCCGAATTAAACGAAATTCTAAATGTTTTAGTGAGGTATCTCAGGAAGTCTTAGAAATCTTCTGACAGATCGCAACACACGTTTTGTCACTTCCTACTGTGATATGTCACGGCCTTGCAGAACCTTTAACATGGAACGTAAACTCCAGCATATCAGCTGGTCATTGCTCAGCTCCTCCAGCAGAGTCCAGAGCTTGACAATAAAGGAAGGCACAGCAGCTGTCTGCAAGGTGTTGTTGACTCTGGGATAGCCCTCCATGGTCACGGTGTGAGGACCAGACTCTGATTCCTCGTCCCCAACTCTTGTACTGCATCACACCCTCACTCCAGCAGGACAGGCCGGTGACAATAATAAAACTCGTTGCTGGAGACAGACTCCACTCACTACCCACAATGTGGCTGAGCACGGGATCAGATGACTGCATGCGACTCCGCCATCTTGGTATAGTCATGCATATACTGGGTAGTCCCAAAAAAGAAACTAAATGGAGTGCAATTGGAACGTTAACACTTTTGTGGTTATGTTGATCACTAAAAATATATATTATATTGGTTAGAATATATTTCAGTCTAGATATACATTTACAGTTTAAGGGCCACATTATAAATTACCTCTGTTATGCTAGTGAATTTTGATAATTAGAATGAAAATGACTCAGTTTGCACACTACTACGTTGCCCAACCCTTCCCCAGCCACAGCCAATGATGGATGGAGGATAAGAAAGGTGGATGGGCTATTAAAATAACAAAACAAACGAGCCTCGGCATCGGCTCAACATCGGTAATTCTGGGAAAATAACTTAATCTCCCCGTGCCTATCCAAAAATGAATGTGTCTGTCTGTAACGTAACTGGTGCTCTTTTAAAGCGCTTCAATACCTTTGGGTCGAGTTCGCACTATCTAAAATTACAAACAAAAAACAACACCTGACCTGCAATAGCCAGATGGGAGGATGGAAGAGAGGCCATCACACGCTGTACTGTGTGATGGCCAACTAAAATGTTCTCAGAGTGAAATCGCCGGAAAGCGAACTAAACACACAAAGGAGGGACTTTGACAGAAATGGACCAATAAGAAGCCAGCATTTCTGAATGCCACAGCTAACAGCCAATGGCAATGGGTGGGTTTGCCAAAGTCCCACAGAGAGATACAACAGGTCATCGCTAATGCTCGACCTAAAAAGGAAAGGGAAATGCTGATATGAACTATACCTAGCAAATTATGCGCTATACTTCACTTCAAGAAGGGTTTTTGTTATTTGTATTGTGATTTACTTAAGTTTGGGATTTTAAGAGAGCTGTGCTCTTAAGAATGATGTGTGACACATCGACATATTTTTGTACATAAATAAAAAAGAAAAATACTATAACCTAGCAACAAATCCAAAAGGGAAGAGTGTGACAGAGAAGCTGAATTTAAAACCTAACTGTAATATCGATCACATTTACCTGTTGTCTATGTTTCTCACTTAGAAATCTATAGTAAGGGTGAAATGACTTATCACTCAATTCTGCACTCAACTATGATAGCAAGCAATGGAATTGGGTGGGAAGTATTTCTTGCAGCATAATAGGTGTAATGTTTCTACTGCAAAGATAGCAGTAGTGGAAATAATACTCCTGATGCACAGTACTGGGGTGCATTTTGTTTACATTTGGTAGGCCACCCTTTTTTTCTTCCGTTAATGTCCCTTCACTGTCCATTAGTTGGGTCATATGACTATTCTCTACACTCGCTTGATTTGACTTAAAATCGAGGTAACCCTCACAAGCTGTTGCTGAAAAGGATTTTTGGAGCATTATCTGATTTTTCCATATAACTCTTTAACACATTCAATCTTTGGTCCACATGAACCCAATCTCCAAATTTCCACTCCATATGAGAAATGCTGACATATTTTGCTGCCAATTCCCAAAAATCCCAGATTCTCCCTGTTAGAAATGGGGTTTCTGGCTGGCTAGGGTATGCACCTAAGCCAGGCAGAACCCACCACTCTAGTCAGGGTAAGGGAGTTTCCCATCCAAGATAACCCCTGCCCACTCCCTTGATAGCTTGCCAGAGCAGTCAGGCTTATCCCAGAGGCAATGTGTAAAGCGTTTGTGCAACACACTCACACACCAGTGACACACTAGGCACACCACAAAAGAGACTCCACACAAGGTTATATAAAGATATCTCATATATTGTATATAAAACACATAGACCACAATCACATAAATCACTTGCCAATAGGCAATTGTCATAACAATACATAGATCATAAATCACTTTGCCATAAGGCAATTGTCATAGTACATGTAGTGCACTGAAGCAATACTTACAAGTTGCACATAAGAATCATCATGAAAACATGTATGCATAACAGCACAGTTAGTGCAATAAAGCCACCACTTAAAGATTGCACCGGTCATGAAAACATCATGAAAAACTGTTACTGTACATATTAAGCCGCTCCTGCAGCATGACACGGTTTTAAATGGCATACCTCCATTTCAGGGATTTTCTAACTTCCCAGAATGGGTGGACTCCGTCCAGGTCTTCCCCGTGATGCCTGCAAGAACACTGGCCCCAAAAGTGAGTGGCAGCTGCCCACAGACACGTGGTGCAGCCGCCAAGACAAATGCGGGGGGCCTGGTCACTCTGCTCAGACCAATGGGGCCAGCCGTGCCCTGTAATGCCTACACAAAAAAAATCAATGCCCTCCAAGGTTGAGCTCAGAATGGGGGACAGATATGCCCGCCGCCATCAGCAGGGAGACCTCGCTGGGTCCCCCGCAGGCAGAATAGCCCCAATTGCAGCTGCCCGCGAGTGTGGTGCAGCTGCGATGTACAGGGTGTAGCCGCTTGGTCAGGCCCGGGCCTCACACAGACCAGGCCCCCAGCGGACTCCTGACTGCCGCACGCGGAGGTCTCCCTGCTGTCTTGGGGGCGGGAGGAGTTGCTCCTCTCCGTGATTTGTATTGATCAGATTATAAATGATACATTGGTTTATGTAATATATTTCTGTTTGTGATAAATGTTTGTAATGTATATTGTGGTAAATGTAAAAATATGTAAATGTTTGTAAATATTGGAATTGTCTTTTGATATGTGTTCGACTGGAAGGATGTAAAGTCCTATTCAAAAAAGATAAAAAGTTTTTCCAAAAAAGAAAGGTTAAATAAATGACCTAATCACCCAAAAGAATATAGTGTGATTGCTGCAGTAAGGAAATTGCATGAATTAATCAGTATACCAGGTTCCCCCCCCTTTGTACTTATTGAATACGGCCCTTCCTGGTATCTGTCCTGTTAGGGCCTTACCCCTCCAATTTCTAAAAGTGGCATTTTCAAACACACAATTTAAAAATCACCTTTACCAAAACTGTGTTAATAAATTCTGAGTTCAGAGTGCCTGAACTCAATTTTTCTATCTTCTCCCTATTGAAATTTATTCATGTAAGATGTTACAGTGCAGTTCCATTGATAGTCTATGGGACAAGCAGCCTTTCAATAGTGAAAAACGAAATACACAGTATTTCACTATCAGGACATGTCACATAAACCAGTACATGTCCTACCTTTCACATACACTGCACATGGGGGTACCTTGGTCCTATCTGAGGGGAACATAGAAGCTTTATGATCCATGCCCTGCAGCATGGAAAAACTCTATAGGCAGACTTATACATGTCACAGAAAGTAGCATCATTACGATAAAGAACTATTCCTCAGGCCTGATCCGAAATGTGAATGACACCCTTATCAAACAATTGCTGAAAAGGGCAGACCTAAAACAAGTGGCTAAAGGTGGCCGGTCATAGACTGGCCGCATCAGCTCTAAAAGTGGAGAAAGAAGTGACTGATTTTACATTTGCTCAAGAAGACAGCACAGAATCATAAAAATGTGAGTTTGGTTTCAAGTTGAAGTGAGATGTATTTAATGCGTCACCGAACTATTTTTAACTGTATTGAAATTTGCCATGTATGAAATTTAGCAGGCGATGCAACTTTCAGTACAATTTCCGAGAAAAAAAGTTCAAAATGTAGTAAAAACTGAAAAATGGGTTAGATTTATTCATGTTTCATTTTCTGAAATTATTTTTCTTTTATTTTAATCATGTGAATATCTATGCTAATTCACCATAAAATAACAAGGAGGCTAATACAATTAAAAGGCGCCCACTTGCTTAAACAGTTAAATAGGTCAGGCTCAATTTCTTCATGTGGGTATGCTTTACATGGCTTTATGAAGGCTATTTATGATAATTTATACGCCCAGCTTGTCAAGTTGCCACTAGCACTGTTTTTCTAAAGTCGCCATCTGCTGAGATTTGACACATGACAACATTTTTAATATAACTGAATGTGACCTCAAACAAGTGGGGATTGACTGTACCAATAGAGTTAATGATACTGCTTAATAAATTAAATCTTTGCATGATTCAGCTCAGAAATGATGAAAAGCGTTAATTAACATAGTGTAGTGCTTTGAAAATGCTTGTTGCTTTGATGCCATATTAATCCAATTGCTACTTAATATATCAATCAACGCCCAATATTACTTTTGTTGTGGTGTTTGCCCAATCTATCTTTTGTTAGAGTGTTAATCTTTTTGATAACAAATTAGAACATTTGACAATATTTAGTAAAGGCTACATAACTAATACTCAAATTTTCGTAACAAAAGTAATATTTTTCAATTTGAAATCAATACACTGCGTGCCAGGATAGCCTGCTTTTTCTAATGTATACTTGCTGATTAGTCGTATTGTGCAGTTATTTAAAATAAGCACATATTATGGCAATACAATCTATGAAATGGAATGGAAAGAGCAGAGAGACTAATACAGCACATTTATCAAAAGATGTCGATTGCCCATTGGTGACCATGCAAGTGACTAAGGAGCAATCCATAGGGTGAAACACATTTGTGATTGTTATCACTTAAGACAGAAGTCTGTCTCTATTTAAAGTAACCATTTTAGAACTAAAACTGACTTATGATTAGGGGCAGATATAAGTCTGAGTTGCAACTTTGCTACTCTGAAAGGAAAAACAACAGGAACTGTCCTCATGTTTTAGGTCAGGTGTAGCTGCCGGCAAACCTTATGAGATCACCATAAAAAAGAGCTTTAAGAAGTACTACCGAGAGGGTCTTTAGCACAGTCCACATATTTATGGATCTTGCCAAAGCTTTTGATAGGGAAGATTGTTTGCTTTTATCAAAAATAATTTTCTTTCCACTCTTATTGGCTGCAGGGGAATACTACCTCACCTAGTATGCCTTTTGCATCAAAATGTAATGACTCAACACTCACAGTCATTGGTTTTTTTAAATGGTGTTGATGATGGTCATAAGGTGATCACCAGTCCTTTGCTCACATGGACCGTCCGTACATGCAGTCAATTGATTGTTATTCATTAGCGATCTTGTTCTCAACATTTGTCTGTATTTTCAGTACATCTAGATGCTGCATAGAATTTAAATGTGTGCATTGGCTGTGAAGTCCCACGTGCGCAAACGCTATCCAAACAGTGAATCATCTGGGCATTGTGAGGTGGTGAAATTATTCCTTTGACCGTTGCCCTCCCAGCCTACAAGACCTCTTTCTCTCACCCGCCTCCCCCGAGGAGCTCGGTAAAAGGAGCACTGTTGAGGGTTGCTAAGGAAACATCGACCCCACCCTCTCCATGACTAAGCAGGTCAACGCTGTTTCCTCATCCTGCTTCAACATCCTCCGAATGCTCCGCAGGATCTTCAAGTGGATCCCCACCGAAACAAGAAAAACAGTCACCCAGGCCCTCGTCACCAGCAGGCTGGACTACGGAAACGCCCTCTATGCAGGAACGACGGCTAAGCTCCTGAGACGGCTGCAACGCATCCAGAACGCCTCTGCACGTCTTATCCTCGACATCCCCCGACGCAGCCACATCACACCCCACCTGAGAGACCTGCACTGGCTCCCTGTCAACAAGAGGATAACCTTCAAGCTCCTCACCCACGCACACAAAGCACTCCACAACTCCGGACCAGCCTACCTCAACAGACGACTCAGCTTCTACACCCCCACCCACCAGCTCCGCTCGACCAGCCTCGCCCTCGCCACAGTCCCCCGCATCCGGAAAACGACCGCCGGCGGCAGATCCTTCTCCCACCTCGCCGCCAAGACCTGGAACACCCTCCCCACCAACCTCCGACAGACCCAAGACCTACTGGCCTTCAGAAGACTCCTCAAGACCTGGCTCTTCGATCAGTAGCAGCACCACCCCCCTCTTCCCCCAGCGCCTTGAGACCCTCGCGGGTATGTAGTGCGCTTTATAAGTGACATGATTGATTGATTGATTGATCTATTGATGACAGTGCTATGAAATTACAATTGCTCTGAAAGTTCACAGGTTTTAGTTACTAATATTTCTGAAGTACCCTGGTGTTGTGCTTCACTGGTCTACAATAAAAAGGGAGAGCAGGGCAGCCCGAGAGGAAGTACTTCCAAGCTCCCCGACTCACCGGTGATACGGTTGCTCAAGGCAAGGCCTGATTCTTAAGCCTGTCTGTTGGGCTTTGATCTTGGAGTCAAACCTCAGTTCTTTGTATTTCATCATAGCTCACTGGCATGAGGAGCAAAAAGGTCAAGGAAAAACATTCACCTCTGGTACTACTGCACTGAATCTTCCAGTCACCTCCTTGGAAGATAATTAGCACTTATAGCAGAATAATAACCTCACTTCAGGTGGGCGCTGCAAGAGCACTCCAGGACAGAACAGAGAGTGTAGGCAGGATGCCTCTTGCACTTCAGAACAGGCTGGCTCCGGACTCTCGCAAGCAAACAAAGGCAATTAAGGGAGGTACGTGCAGCACAAAGGTTCGAGATTACGGCACAGACTAATACAGCTGCTGTGATCAGGGGGTTGCTGCTGCATGGTCCCACCTGGGAGTATTCACAATGGTCCCTCCTGAGGCTGTGGGTACAGCCAGCCCCCCCCCGTGGAAACTCGAAATTCTAGTCCAGCCTAGTGCAGTGTTTTTGACAAGTGGGGCATTTGAATACACCAATCAGAATGGGTGCAGGTTTCAGTCAAACTTGTAAACAGCCTCCTGATACCTCTTACGCTAGACATTCTCTCCTATTCTGTTATGTTCCATATAGGTACCCGAATATAGGATCAGGTAGTCACCTAACCTTTCACCTATATTCTCCCCTACCTTTACACTGCATAACGGTTCTTAGTACTGACCTTTTACCTAGTTACGGTAATGTCCAAAGATGACATGGGGTTTTCTCCGAAAAGCTTAAGCCTCATTCATTATGCATGAGGATTCTTGGAATCACAGCAGGTCTACCATCTCCTACATATTAACTATGTATAAGGGTCATTCCTTCCGTCATCCCAGTCCAACATGACACAGCAAGGTATATCCCCAAGGGGTACCACTTTGGGTATATATACATCATCTCTTGCTGAAATAGTCAGAGCAGAAAAGGAATTCCATGCCGACACACTGACGCGAGACGCTGAGGCTCCTGCACGCAGACACTCCAGCTCGCAGTGGTCTGACATCCATTGCAGGGTGTCCATCTTGAGACCAAGATGGGGTCCCACAGTCTCTCACCTCAGGTAATGGGGTTGACTTTATCCTAGAGGGATTCTTGGCTTTACACCCACATACATGCTAGGTACATTCAGGTACATCTAGTTAGGGACGCATCGTAGGAATACGCATTCTACTGTCATGTATTTTATATACTTGCCTGTATTCATTGTTTTAGCACGATGGTAGAAATCTACCATCCTTTTACTCTGTTAGTGCATATTATCATTTATATCGGTTACTGTCTAATGGTTGTTTCAGCACACCTATTTTACACTAGAATGATTCTGGTTCAATAAATGCTTATTGAAAAACGTCCCCACCGTTTATTCTGTGTATCTCTCTGAGACGAAGGGAGCACGAGTGACTGAGCGAAAAGTAGTACACTGTTTCCACGATCCTGAGGGATCAGGGTTGTCATGTTCGATGGTTGCCAAGAACTATTCTCTCCTTGGTAAGAGGAGTTTATAGTGGCACTGTGAGCTAGCTGGTATACAGGCTAACATATTCGGTAGGGGTGTCTATAATCAGTCTGACTCCAATCCTACAGTATATGTTGTCTAAACGCGCAGATCCTATATAGGTTTACAGGAACTACATAACAATTCCTCTGGTGGTACCTTTAGGGACCTTCCTGGGCCTGGGTGAGGTTTCTTGTCCCTAGTCTAGTGCTTCCAGCATCATTCCTTCAATCATACCTCGTTGAGCCGAGGGAATCAACCTCGGACTGAACTACTGTATGCCTGTATTGGACTTGGGTGGGAATCATAGTCTCTGACGTCGAGAATGAATTTCTGAACTAACATCTGCTTCTAACTTCCGGCATTTCCATAGTTGTAATTCTCCCTCCCCATCCCCGTCTCTGGTGCCTCAGGACCGTATCTGTTGTGAGTAGAGTGTGAGCCTTGATTGTGTGAGTGCAGTGGTACGGAAGTACCTGTGTAAGTGCAGGGCAGGGGTCTGTATGAGTATGGAGAAAGTTCTGCCTGTGTGAGTGAAGGGTGAGGCGTTCGTCTGTATGTATATAGTGAGTTGTGCGTCTGTGAGTGCTGGGTGAGGCGTGTCTGTATGAATATAGTGAGTTGTGCCTCTGTGAGTACTGGGTGAGGCGTGTCTGTATGAATATAGTGAGTTGTGCCTGTGTGAGTGCTGGGTGAGGCGTGTCTGTATGAATATAGTGAGTTGTGCCTCTGTGTGTGCTGGGTGAGGCGTGTCTGTATGAATATAGTGAGTTGTGCCTCTGTGAGTGCTGGGTGAGGTGTGTCTGTATGAATATAGTGAGTTGTGCCTCTGTGAGTGCTGGGTGAGGCGTGTCTGTATGAATATAGTGAGTTGTGCCTCTGAGTGTTGGGTGAGGCGTGTCTGTATGAATATAGTGAGTTGTGAATGTGTGAGTGCTGGGTGAGGCGTGTCTGTATGAATATAGTGAGTTGTGCCTCTGTGAGTGCTGGGTGAGGCGTGTCTGTATGAATATAGTGAGTTGTGCCTCTGTGAGTGCTGGGTGAGGCATGCGTGTCTGTATGAATATAGTGAGTTGTGCCTCTGTGAGTGCTGGGTGAGGCACGTCTGTATGAATATAGTGAGTTGTGCCTCTGTGAGTGCTGGATGAGGCGTGTCTGTATGAATATAGTGAGTTGTGCCTCTGTCAGTGCTGGATGAGGCTGTCTGTATGAATATAGTGAGTTGTGTCTCTGTGAGTGCTGGGTGAGGCGTGTCTGTATGAATATAGTGAGTTGTGAATGTGTGAGTGCTGGGTGAGGCGTGTCTGTATGAATATAGTGAGTTGTGCCTCTGTGAGTGCTGGGTGAGGCGTGTCTGTATGAATATAGTGAGTTGTGCCTCTGTGAGTGCTGGATGAGGCGTGTCTGTATGAATATAGTGAGTTGTGCCTCTGTGAGTGCTGGATGAGGCGTGTCTGTATGAATATAGTGAGTTGTGAATGTGTGAGTGCTGGGTGAGGCGTGTCTGTATGAATATAGTGAGTTGTGACTGTGTGAGTGCTGGGTGAGGCGTGTCTGTATGAATATAGTGAGTTGTGACTGTGTGAGTACAGGGTGAAGGTGTACTCATGAGGGTGCAAGTTTCAGGAGATTGAAGCCAGACCTGTTGGCAACACCTTAGCTTGTTTTGCCTTGATTCTAGGTAGAAGTGAAGGCACTGGTGAGGGTTATCATGTGAATGTTTCTTTTTATAGCACATTTCAGTGAATAGTTGCTGCCCCTTTGTATTTACTGCACTTGCTACTACACTGAAACGATTTTAGCCTGAGACTGTTAACTATTTAACGATTTGGAAATTTGTAAGTGTGAGGCCCGATTCACAGGAACTTGTTCCTGATCTGCACGTTTGCAAATTCACCTACAATTTGGATGCGTACAACAATAAATGTGTGTGCGCATACTGACTGACTTCGGTACATGCATCTCGGCCCTCTAAGACTATAGACTATAGATCCCAGGCCATCCCTCACTGTGAGAAGAATACGTCAGCATATGCACTTTGTACACCTTCATAACACTATTCTTCACCTAGCACAACCCTGTATATGGCACCATATTGTTGGCGTCATCATTACAAACTCACAAGATGTGGAGGTGTTAATTCCATGCCCCCGAATTTAACGATAACGGAGTCCCCGATAATTCCAGGGGTGTATAATTAACCGGGATTACAGGCTGAACCCTTAAAATTAGGACTTTATGAGGAACTGGCAATTCACTTCCCGGTTTTGACACGGTACCCGGAGCAAGGATATACATGGCGCACTCGCCAGTGCTTCCTTACGGCGTAGAACGCCGCAATACTTGTTTTTTTTGGCCAAAATGAGGCGTACATACAGCACTTATGAGGACTAGGAGTGTGGCACACATAGCCTGACGCAAAGACAGAATCCGGGCAAATTTTGCTTCCGTTGAGATTGACTCAAATGATGACGCAAGAAAAACGTATTTGGAGTTACTGCTAGGACCCACTAGGTCGGAATTATCACCAGTTGAGAGGTCCAAAGAATCTTCCTATCTTCTTGAGACCTGAAGAAGTCAAGGGTTATACACCCGATGACGAAACACGTGTTGGCTGGCCTGTGAAACAACACACGATTAAAATCCACACTTGAAGAAAAAAAGAAAAAAAATATATTTTGTCATTTTGTTTGAACTACGATTTTTTGATAACTTGTAAATCACTTGTATGCGTGTGCACAGGACCTGTTTGTTTTTTGTAATTGGACCTGTGTCCTTAGTGGAGGGTTTAGGGGTCTTTCCCTCACCTGATGCACCGCAGTGGCAACTCTCTATTAGCTAAACTCACAACACTAGGAAAGCGCCGCTATATACCCTGTGATAATTAACAGCCCCCTTTCACTTTCACGTCAGCATATGCACTTTGTACACCTTCATAACACTAGTCGTCACCTAGCACAACCCTGTATATGGCACCATATTGTTGGCGGCGTCATTACAAACTCACAAGATGTGGAGGTGTTAATTCCACGCCCCCGAATTTAACGATATCGGAGTCCCCGATAATTCCAGGGGTGTATAATTAACCGGGATTACAGGCTGAACCCTTAAAATTAGGACTTTATGAGGAACTGGCAATTCCATGTCCAATTATTCTAGTAATTACACATGTCCCCCCTCTTACTTTCCATGGCTTTTCACAGCCGACATCCCTGGAGGAAAGATGAGGGTTTCAGGTAAGACTACAGACCACATAATTCCCATGGCACAATAACAGGGCTACAATTTCATTCAGCAATTTCGGGGACTCTTTTAATGAGGCTCCGTGTGTTGCTAAAAAACACGGTCCCCGTAATCGCATCTACAGCTAAACCACAGTATGTTACCCAAACAGCAGGCAATACTTCTGCAACGCATATGAAAATGGACTTCTGTGCAGGTCTATTTACAAATATTTGTCTAATTTGGGAGTCCATAATGTTCCCTTGAAAAAATATTACATTTTTTGAAAGTGACCAATACTTTTTCAGGGTTAAAGAATGTCGCTGTTTTCAGAAGAAGATGCATGACTGTGTGAAGTAATATTGTGAAGAATTCCTTATTATCTTTTTACATATTCATTTAATCTTTGCTACTCTTTAAGAAATTAACCTTCGAGAAATCTCTTCCAGCTGGTTAGTTTATGACCATGGACCACCTCAAAGGGGGAACGGGCCAGTCCACCTCAATGACAGGCGCCTGCCTTTCTACTGCGTGCCCCACAACGCTTGTGACAACAAACTGCGCTTATGACGCAGACTTGCGAAGCGCGCGAAGGGGCCAGGGCACAGAGTGAGTGGACCTTCCTCAAGACAGGGTGAATACTCGAGACCATAGAATAGAGGGTTAACACAGGTCCAAACCATTGTGGCCTAGGAAATGTGAGTTCTGCACAATGAGACAGCACTGAAAGAAAACTGCAGCAGGTACACAGTACTGAATTCACAAATTGATTTTTTTCTGTCAGTAATTGTGTCATACTTGTGAAAATACAAAACTATACCAGGGCTCGGGAGCATAACACAACTAAGCACAGAAAAAAGTCAAGTGAGTAGGGTCCTCAGAACACAAAATGGATACAGAAGCATATGGAGAGGATATGGATCTGATGTGTGAGCAGAGAGCAGCAGAACCCCAATTCTTATGAACCAGTGGGGGGCTGGGGGTGGGTACGACTGATACACGTGTACTGTTTGCATTCCTTTGCCAAATAAAAGCCGGGATTGGCGCACTACTCTGTGCAGCAGCCACTCAAAATCCACCAAATATTTGTCATATACGCAAAGCCACATGCCCGCAATATTTACTGATGTCTGATAATCCTCCATTTTAGGGACGCAGTGACAACAAGCTATGAAGAAATGCCAACACCGCCTCATCAGTCATATTCTGCAAGGCAAGAAAACAGACTCTGAATTGTTCTCTTTAAATAGTGCATTATTAATTGAATCAAATAAAGACACACAAATATGCTTTCAAACCTGTTCGCAACTAGATTTTGTTTACAATTCTCTTGCTGAAAAAAATCTGCTCTTCTATACCACTGGTAACATTCGCCATTACACGTGCTAGCATATGGGTTTGTAGTTTACGTTTACACTGACATACGTTGCATTGCTGGTGTGTGGCGAATTCCTGAACCCCAAGTTACCCCAGTGCAAGCACAATTCCAGCTTGCTCGCAAGACTTGAACTTCGGCATGCAACAATGAATCCTACTGATAGGTGAAATTTGCAAAACACACTTAATATTGACACTGCATCAAATAACAAGCGACATGACCTTTTCCAGGGTGTAAGAAAATGGCTACCGCAACATCTGTGCCACGCTTCGTGCTGTTTAGTAATATGCCGTAACAGCGTGAAGCTGGCACTAAAGCAAAGCTTTACTACCACTCAGAACAGGCTGTCTCCCCGGCTTCATTACAAATAACACTTTCAGTGTTTGGAACAGGTTTAGGCAATATCACACATGGCTGTTTTTAAATCTTAATTCACCCTACAGAAAGAAAAATCAAGCATATGAGACTAAAAAGAAAATAGGAAGACATACCACTGGCAACAGCTAAGACAATCAAATTTAATGGCAGTACTCGGGTTGGTGGTGAGAGAATACTAGACAATAAATGTGGCACTTGTTTTATGCCCTCATTTTCTTTAGTCAAATAGAGTTTGGTCTGCGGGGTTGTCAATCATAAGCCGAATTATAATAGCACCTCGCGCTTTAACTCTGCTACCTGGGTGCCGTGAGGGAAACGGCCAACATCCCGTTCTAAAGCCGTGAGGGGAATGGCCATCAACCAACTAGAACTCCCAGCGCCCCTTGCAATCTCGGCGCTTGCTGACGCTGCCACCGCGACGAGCGGTACTTTAAAATCTGCGCCGGCTTCCCGCAGCGCGGGACGCGCCCGGGCAAAGCCCGGGCCAAGGGCGGGCCCGTCTGCGCCAGGAGGTGGCAGGGCAGGGCCATTCCCCTTTGGCCTGTCGTCGGGAAAATGTTCTTGAACTTCAGAGATATGCAGGTAGCAGGCTCATAAGGTGGGTGCCTCTGCTGTTTAAATTGACAAGCTGAAAGACTAAAATTGACTATTTGCCTCCTCTACTTGGGCGTATCCTCTCCTACTTGGGAGCCTTGTCTTCCATACAGCAGCCCTGGTTGGATTCTGCCCATTCCACATATTGTACTTCCATTTGATACAAAGGATTCTGATAAAAAAAAAATAAAAAAAAATCAAATACATCTTTGTCTGGCAGCCAAAATGGGGAGACGTACCTGTGTAGGGAAAAAATCAACACTAACTGCCCAATCCCCAACAAGCCACCAGCCAACCTCGATAGATAGGATGCTGCAGAGGGCAATAGGGGCAGTTACAAATGAAATTGAACAAACTGAAAGACGGTTATCAATAACACCGGACCTAGTCCTTCCCCTGACTAGCCCAGAACTATCACCGGTCCAGCAACCTGCGGAATGCGCCTCCCTAAGGACCCATTCTAGGACTCCGGCCCTGGTACATGAAGCACTGCCCCTGAACTTACACATTGAGGACCCCGCTCCAGGTCCACGTAAGAGAGGGAACACAAAAACTGCCACGTAACCTGGGAAGGCTCAGAAGAGGGGCACTAAAGACTCTGTAAAAAATGGGAGTTTGGAGAGGGAAGCGATGGGCGGGGACATGAATGAAGGCACAGAAAAACCAGTGTGGGTGTCTAATTTGGTTAGGGATCTACATTCGGAAATTAGAAACATAGTTAAGAAGGAATTGACTACCCTGACCTCTCGGGTTGATAAATTGACATCCCTACTAGAAGCTTACATGGGGAAAATAGACTCCAGGGTGGATGTCCCGCATTGTCAATGCATGCCTTTAGCCTGCCGAGCCCACCAGGAAAAAGACCATGCCCCGGATCCTATTTTTAGCCTGCCCCTACAAACACAGAAGAATAGGGAGGATGGGGCATCTGACACAAATGTATTAAGTAAGCCAAGTGAGGCTAATAGCCTACATAATCAAGAGCCTAGAAAGGGCAGGGAGGATGGTAGGAAACTAAGACACATTGTAGGATCAACCCTAGCTGAATCTAAGGTGCAGAACCCGGGCCCAGAGCACAGAGCAATTGAGGGGCAGGACCTAAGAACAGAGGCAGTAGAGGGTAGCCCAGCCTTACCATGTATTAATCTCCCCCCAGATTCCACGCCATATGTTCTGATCCTAGCTAAAGTTCCAGAACTTAAAATAGGACAAAGGGAATCGCATTATGACTTAAAAAACAAATGTATTTTTTGGCTGTCAAATCAACTCCAATTCTCTTATAGAGATGCAAACAAGATTCTACTTACGCGTAGGGTGGGATGGGTGGGCCAAAAAACAAAAGACATACCTGGTGACATTATTGTAATCAATTTCAGAAATCCCCAGGCTGTAAGGTCCTTTCTAATGTGAGACAGTCAAAGACACGAAGGGGGGATCAGACCCCTTCCATTGGGGTATTTCTACCCACCGAGACCCATCCCAGAAAGTACCCCATGGATAGTCCGTGGTGCAGGTCTTAGACACTGGCCCGAGCAAAATTCCAGGGTGGGGCTGGACCAACAGAATTCATTGCTTTTTAACCTCCCACTTGTAAATAGATTTGCACCCCTAGAACAAGTTGATTGACTAAAATCATTTCAGCCACTCAAACCAGAGCCAAGTTTGCAGAGGGATCATTGGGGAAACCACCTAAATGGGAGGATACTGCATAAGATTTCCGTTAGCCCTAGACAGAAACCAATTCAGGGATTAAGGAAGGCTGTCGGGGAGGAAGGTGCCCAAAATGAGGGGGTGGAGGGGCACTCTTATACTAACATCTATACTACACCAGACATGTTACTGAACTCTGTGCTAACACCTATAGCCCAGTGGCAGCGAACCACAGTAATCATATCCACTAAGTCTGATGGGAACGGGAATGGCCTTAAGCCGGCTGTAGTAGCTATTGATAGCTCAAACCAGCCACCCAGAAATCTATCCAAATTTCATGTCTTATCGTGGAATATTGCGGGTCTTGCATCTAAACTAGAAAATCCAGAGTGGGGAGCCCTCATACATGCAAATGACATCTGCATGTTCCAAGAAACCTGGGCAAGGGAGGGCACCCATAGACTAGGCTATGCAACCTTTTGCCTAGCAGCCACTAGCAGAGGCAGGGGTAGACCTGGGGGAGGACTCTGTACATGGATTGCCGTGCATCTGGGCTGCACTGCAAAACAGGTTGAGACATCTTCACGGGATATACTTTGTGTCATTCTGACCTCTTCCGCTAAGATCAGAGTAGCCATAATTAATGTCTATTCCCGCCCAGTCAGCTACGGCCAGGAGTCGTCAAACCTCGAACAACTGTCCAGTTTTTTGCACACTATTCCAGATAATACCCCGATAGTTCTTGCTGGAGATTTCAATTGCCAATATGAACCCCTGAAAGATTTAATCGGAGGTGAGCCCAACGAGGAAGATCAACATTGGGCTATACCAGAACCGAATGCACCAGCCACCCGGGCTTGGACCCCATTGGTACTCCAAATGAATACCCTCACACTGACCCATTCTATTAGGGCTTGTAATGGGCGCACCAAATCTGACTCCCCGGCTAACCATACCTACAACAGACCAGGTTGTTCCTCCATTTTGGATTATATCCTGTTGGACACCAAAACCTGGCACCGGGTGATTGATTTTAAGGTCATCCCCCGTTATGACAGTGACCATAATGCCTTAATTTTAGAGATGGTATCGTTCTGTCCTATGGTTATTTATGCAAATCAATATGCAATTAGATCTAGGCCACTTTTATCCAACTGCAGGAGAAGAGTAAAATGGGGGGCCCTCTGTAACTCGCAGGAAAAGATTTCATCTCTTTACGAAACCATCATCCCTCATTTAGAGGCTGCTGATCAATTCAGCCATAATGTTGCCTGCGATATAGCCCGAACAGAAATTGGGAAGAACCATCAAGGTTTAGTGGGTGACTTGGCAAACTTTTTTTCCCCTCTAGTAAAAACTAAGAAAAAAGATCCCACGGGCCATCCTTGGCATAATGGTGACTGCCGGAGGGCTAAGAAAGCACTAATCTCAGCTATTAAAAACAAAGATCGTCCCATGATAAAAGACAAACGGATAGCTCATAAAAATATAATTAATATGGCAAAAAAACGGTGGGAGGTAGACAAATGGGAAAGCCTGAGATTTGCCCTATGTTCCAGGGACATGCGGTCCTTTTGGAATCTAGTTAACACTGGCTCCACTGAGGGCAAGTCGGCAATAGAACCAAATTTGGGGGCAGAAATCTGGAAGATCCATTTTGAAGCCCTCTATACAAGGGTAGAGGAAGATGAGCGTCAAGCCATTAATGAGAGCGTCTCCCTGCAGCCCCATAATTTTGCCGTCATTGAAATTTCCCTGTTAGAGATAATGGGAGCACTGAGAAGGGTATCTCCCTCAAAGGTGCCAGGTCTAGATAAGATTCCGGGTGACCTAATATGCAGTGAACCTAATATTTGGGCCCCCTATCTATGGACCCTGTTTAATGCCATCTTACATGGAATGTCGATTCTCCCGTCATGGCTGGGGGCGGAGATTATTCCAATTTTTAAAAAGGGCTCACCACTCCTCCCCTCCAACTATCGTCCAATAAGCCTCATAGATGTCACTCAAAAAATATACGCAAGAGTGCTATTGGATCGAATGGAAAGCTGGATGGAGGAGTATTCTATACTCAGTCCCTACCAAGCAGGTTTTAGAGCCAAGATGTCCACAATAGATCAGATACTCAGGCTGCAACTTCTGTATTGGAAGACAGTGCTTTTGGAGGGAGGCAGCCTCTATCTGATCTTTGTGGACCTAAAATCGCCCTTCGACCTGGTCCCTAGGGATAAATTGTGGTCCATTTGACTAGATTTGGGGATTTCCCCTTATCTCTGTTATCAGATGAAACGGCTCCACGAAAACAATTACGCCCAAGTTAGGTACGGTAAAAATGGTGAGCTTACTGACCCCATTCCAATAGACAGAGGGGTAAGACAAGGATGTGTCTTGGCCCGACCCTCTTTTGCTTATTTATTAATGGTCTGGTGGAGGTTCTGAATGCTGGGAGGGACATAGATGCCCCTAGGTTGGCGAACAACAGGGTTCCGGCCCTGATGTTCGCCGATGATACCCTCTTACTATCCAAGTCCCCAATGGGAATACAGAGGGCCTTGGATATTTTCCATCTATTCTGTAAAAACAGGGGTTTGAAAATCAATTCACTAAAGACAAAATATATGATTTTTAACGGAGGTAACACCACGCGACCAAACCCTCTTTTAGATGGGAAACCATTAGAGAAAGTGTCTGTTTTTGACTACTTAGGCCTAACACTCACCGACAAAATGGAGTGGACCGCACAAATCAAGAAGGCCAGCTTAAAGTTGGCACAGACAGCTGGGGGGATAGCAAAGATGTCTGGGAAGTGCACACACAAAATGGTTGGTCCAGCAATGGAAATATACAAGGCCCAGGGCAGGGGAGCGGCCCTATATGGGGCAGAAATCTGGGGTCATCGACCTTGTGATCACTTATCTAAGAATGAGAACTCTTTTATTAGGCAGCTTTTAGGTCTCCCTAAAAGTACACCATTGATGCCGCTCCGCATGGACCTTGGGGTTAACCCAATTGCGGAGGAAGTTGCCCTCAGGCCTCTTCTCTATTGGAGACGTATCTGGAGTACTCCAGAACTTGAGTTCTTTAGACAAGAGCTAAAAGAGGTCGTAAATCTACAGAGAGTTGACAAAATCCCATGGCTGTCCTATATTAAAAATATCTTGACTGCTATGAGGATGGGAGACCTATGGGCTAACGCTGAAGCAACTTGCATGACAACTCCCAAGAAGGCCTTGTCAAAGATCTTTAGAGAATTTAAACTTAATCAGATAAAGGCCAATTCCGACACAGGCGCACTGACCCTATCTTTTTTAGAGGCAAAAGACCAATACAAGCTAGAACCTGTCCTTGATGTCATACAGCCCCCCTTTGCAAAAAAACTGTACCTACAATTTAGGCACGGCGTATTACCACTGTGCGCATTACAAGTAAATGGGGAAATGCGCTGTCCCAGGGCTGTCCAGTCTGTGCAAACAATCCGGAGACGGACCAACATGTTTTATTCGTCTGCCCAGCATACAAGAAGGGTAGATACCGATGGTTACAACAGGTGTGCCGGAATCTTGGCACAAAGCATTGCGCGGAGGCCTATAGGATCCTAAAATATGATACTAGTCTGCCCATAGTGTACTCAGTTACTCGTTATTTATTTTCTATGTGGTGTGTACGGTCATCTATTTTAAAAGCTGGGTCTATTGGATAATTTTAGTTTTTTACGCAAATTAAATGTATTAATACTTCTTAATTACCTTTTTAAATGTTTTAAAAAATATCAATTCCGAATCAGCACCTTTTATATTTATATTCAGAACTCCCTTTTTTAAATATTGCAATGTACGCGCACTTTATCTCTGCAAGAATCATATGTACAAATTGTGCTGTATTTTTTTCTTTGTGCTTTTATGGCCATAATGGCCGAAATAAAGAATTTTTTAATTGAATTGAATAATTGCACCTCTGTTTCTAAAATGGACGGCAGTCTTCTCCAATGTTGATATTTCCACCAGAATGTATAGAGAACATTGCAGTTCAAAAGAAATCATGGTGAAATGGGAGCACATGACATCATCATATATGTTCCTAGAGATGTGTTGTCTGTTTTCCAGAAAGTATTCTGATACTATTCACAAATGTGAGAAATTGATTCCGCCCATTTTATCCTCCTTGATTTGTCACTTTTTGGACTACTTGGTTATGGATTCTGCCATGAGTGAGAATCATTACTTGAGTCTCACTCACTGTAAGCCCTGTTGAAATGGATTGGGAGTGCTATCCTTCAGTGTCCACTTTTTATGATGAGGCCAGGTGCTGCACACCTAAATAAGAGACACTGGGCTGGCAGCTGTAGGAATTTGGCTCTCTATATAGTGCATTAAAACAAAGTACACTGTGCAGAGAGTCAAGAGAGACCAAGATTGGTATACAGAGGCGAAAGTAGATAATACTGATGCTCTGTTTGTGCTAGTGTAGGCGAGCAGTTAGGCTTATCAGAGGGTAGTGCTAAGCATTTGTTGTACTCACAGAGGCAATACATGAGACACACACTCAAGAATAGATCCGAGACCAATTTGTAAAAATAACATCAATGTTTATATAACTTTTCAGACCTAGAACTTCGTTCTAAGGTCAGTACTTTTTAAGGTATACATTATCATAGTTCGCAAAAGAAACCACTGTTGAATGTCCATATGGCAGAAAATAGGAAAATGCATAGAAAATGACACAAGTAGCAAGACCTGGTCCAATGTTCCAGCAGCAGAAGTTTGAGAGCATCTCGGATTCGGCTGGGAGAATGGCACTGAAGTTGTTGGTAGCAGGAGCTACGAAGAAGGGGGCCATCTGAAAACAAAATGCACAGGAGGACTTAGAGGTAAGGCCGAGGGGTCCCAGCAGAGGGAGCTGGTGGCAAGGGCCTCAGGACAATGGGAGCACAGGTGGTTGGTTGTTTCCCGGACAGGGCGGGCTGGGTGCAGAGCAGATAGGGCAGCAAGCGTCATAAATCGAGATGGTCCTAGTGGTCAGGGGCAGGCAGGCTGAAGAGGCGAATCTGGGACAGCTGGTCCCCTCATGGAGCGAGTCTCAGAGGACTCAAAGTCCTTCGATGGCTGTCTGCGTCCTGGGTCACCGGAGTCTGAATTGTACTCTTTCTTTTAGGTCTTCGATGTGGGGGTCAGGTGCCCCCGGTAATGGACCGGTACGGCTCCGGTAGGTCCTGGTGACCTCCCACTTGGTGGAGGGACAGATCTGACCCTTTGGAGCGGACATCCCTCTTCTTGCGTGGGTGTTGCACCAGAGTCACTGGAGAGCAGCAGATCAGTAAACTGGACTTCGTAGTTCGGTGCCTGCAGGCTGAAGGTGCTCAGGGGTTCTTGGAGGCCTCATAGTTGCAGGACAATACAGCAGGCCCTGATTGTTGAGTCGTGGAAGCAGCTGGCAGGATTTGGCACCAATTTTCTGCAGCAGGTCTTCGGTTCTTGGGTCAGCAGCTCTTCTTTGTCAATTGTTCTTCTTGGGTCTATCAAATCTAAACTCCAGGGTCCAGGGATGCCACCTAAATACTGAAATTAGGGGCATTAAAGGGCGAGAGAGGTAGTAGCCAATGGGTTACCTACCTTTAGGGTGTCTGCACCCTCTAAGTGCCACTTTCTGTGGGAAGGGGCACTATCCTAGCCCTGATCAATTGTTTTCCTACCATCACAAGATGGAGGATTTGCAAAAGTATTGTCCACATTGCCTGCCACACCTTAGGGGTGGTGTTGACTGAATGTGGGCACATCTCCTCGTCTAACTAATTTTCCCGTCTTTTCTTCCGCCAAAAGGAGAGCAGGAAAGGGGGTTGGCATCCTCCACTATCTAGAGATGCCTGGCTTGCACTTCAAAGGTGGCTTCGCCTTTGAGGCTTGCCGCCTCGGAAGGCCATCTTGTCCTAGGGGAGCTGTGAAGCACCTCTGCCCAGAGCAGGCTTTGTTCCTGGCCTCTGAGAGTACTGGCCCTCGCCCCATGAGGTCAGAAACATGTCTGGTGGTGGCAGACTGGCTAAGAATAGTCAGAGACCACACCAGTGCTTGGTAGGTTTTCAGGGGACCCACTAAAGGGTCTCTGGTGTGCATTTATTAATACATCCAACACTGGCATTAGTGAGGATTTATAAGATGAGATGTTTCGTACCAAACGCCTTAGGGTACAGTGAAGCCATCATGGAGCTAGGAAGCTCATAATGACAAGTATCCAGCCCATGTACTCTATGGCTTCCCTGTGCACTTACAATACCCAAGAATGGACTTGATACTGTAGGGTCATATCTGCTCCTGCAGAAATGTCCACACATGGGATATAGTGCACCCGGCCTTAGGGCTCTAAGGCTTGCAGTAGTGGCGACTTCCCTGTACCTCATGAAGGTATGGGGGCATGGCACACAGAGCTGTGTTCCATGTCGACTATTCAGTTTTTTCTGCACCAAGACATGCAGCCTGCAATGGCAGTTTGCATGTTCTTGGTGAGGGGTCTCTGGGGTGGCACAATTTGTGTTCCAGTCCCAGTGGACCCTCTTCAGTCACAATGCCCTAGGTACGAAGGGTACCAGTTACTAGGGACGGCTGAAGTGGTGCCAATTGTGGTAGTTTTAGGGAAAGAACACTGGTACTGGGGATCTGGTTTACAGGGACCCAGTACACCTCAGTCAAAGTTGCATCAAAAACCAGGCAAAAAGTGGAGGAGGGGGCTACTGCAAAAAGAACCTAGTTTTCCACAGCAAGACATGAACATCTGCGCACACACGTGTGCGAGCTCAGCCTTTGAAACTACTGTCTGGCTCAGCCTGGAATCTGCACATAGGAAGCCTGTCACAGAAGAGACCTTTCAGGGATTGGTGATGCCCTGAGCAGGCCTTATGAGTATGTACATCTGCGGTGCTTCACTGAAGTATGTAGAGGGTTTTACTGTGTTTTATGCCATGGCCAAAATGTGCACAACAACTAGTTTTTTAGTTTTCCCTTAGTTAGGTATAGAGACAAGTGTGATGCACCAATCCTATGGTAAATCAGAATTCAAACTGCAGATCTGACATTAATTTCCACATAGCTGTACTCCTTGTGGCACTTCAAGATTCATTATTTTTCTCTGACTCAGCTCCTATCTGGCCTTTGAATGACCCTGATGGGTCACGTTAATTACTCTATTGGCCAGCAAGAGGATCAAAGGCCTCCCCACACAACAGAGTCATTAGCCAGCTCCTGGAGAACAGCGGGTGGAGACAGAATCTACATGTCCTAATTACTTTTCACACTGAACCTGGCCTGCGAAGGCTCACCCCATAGAAAACAAACATTTGCAATGCAATAGGTCTCGCATTTACGCAAGTTTGAGCTATTGACATTGCAAATAACCATGCCTTTTATTTTTGTTTTTAAAACATAAATAAAAGGCATTGTCATTTACAATGCCAATAGCTTAAACTCGCGTAAATGCGAGACCTATTGCATTGCAAATGCTTGTTATGTGTATGAGGAAACCTCGCCCTAGCCTTTCCTGTACTTACTGAGGGAATCTTAGACTGCTGCTGCCTGTCTGCTGTGAATGTGTGAGGATCGTGTATTGCTGCCTGCGATCTAACTTTGTGTGAGTGAACCTTGTACCACTGTCTGTGATGTTCTTCTTATGTGTGGTTGAAGCTGACATTGCTGCTGTGTGCGAAGTTCACGATCAGTATGGAAGGGAAGCTTATATTTATGCTGCTGTAGTCTCCTATTAGTGGACTTTATAAATCTTTTTGATTCATTCTGTATTGGAGAGAGATGTGCACTTGCATATACCATAGTCTCCCTCTTCTATTTGTAAGTAAATGTTGCATTACTTCAGCCTCCGTGGTACCGTTTGTATGTGCAAGGGAAGCTTACCCTGCTGCTGCCAATACTGTGCCAATTTCGTGTGTGGGATTGTTGCTCTTTTATTGCCTTATGATGCCTGTTTATTGTGTGAACAGTGGCAGAGCGAGGTTGGTATGGTCCTCGGTTCAGGTACCATTAAATCTTGATGACCAACCACTGCATTCTTGTTTTTCCCTTTTTCTCAGTTTTTTTTATACCATTGTTTTTCTCTTTTCCTTGGTTTCCCTTTCTCAATGATCCTTCCATAATATCACTAAAGCACAGTCATTTTCTATAGTGTCAGCAGTTCCCTTACTAGCTTTCAGGTTATCCTTCAAACTCGTAACTGTAAAATGTGTTGAAAATCTCTTATTGAAACTTCACAACGGAGCGTAACCACCTCCTGTATTAAAAAGGTTTCCGGTGCGATCCATAGGTGTTATTCAGATTTCACTCAGAAGGAAGCTGACCTGACCAACAAGACATAGGGAAATGTTGGCACACCTCGGTCCCCTGTCCTGTCCTGTCGCCTACCAGCTCCAGTTCAAGTCCAAGTCACAGGTCCTAACGGAGCAAGACTATAATTTCCTGTTTGTGGCTTGTCGGTTGCCTCATAGCAGTGGGAGGGTAGATGGAGGGAAAACGGCTGATGAAGTGCCAATGTTCGAAGCTGAGAATCCAGGTTAAGGATGCCCTGTGTGAATCTACACATTTTAAAAATTATCATGAGCTTTGCGAACTTCATGATCTTTGCAAAATTGAAGTTGCGAGAACAAACTCCAGCAGGAGTGGATATTGCGGAAGGAAATCGCAGCAAAAGCGCCCATGTAGTGAAAGGTTTCCGACATGTTACAAATCGTGAAGTTTATAAAGCTTGCAAAACTTCACGGGCACAATTAAAATTTCACCCACCCCTAAAAATATTGCTGCTTACTGCTTAAAGCCAGATGTCCCACAAGAAAAAACTTTGCAAAGATACTTCAGATTTATCCTAGCGTATAAACGACCACAGACACTGCATTTCTTCTCCTGAATCTTGGGGTGTGGGTAGGCTTCACTTAACTCAGTTCGGTGTTTCAATTCTTTATAAGTTTGTTGTGACGATACAAAGATACAGCACATAGTGCTCACAAAGGCCATAGTGTTAAACAGAATGAACCACAACAACATGCTGCGAACCATAGTTCGGAAAAGACATCACACCCTTCAGTGCTTGAAATGGAAAAATAGAAGTGCTGCTTGTTTCTGAGAAGTGCCAGTACTCTCCAATTAAAAGTATTACATTTCTCTTGAGAAGTGGAGGTACTCTTCCCTCTCAAAATAAACAAGCATCGCAGTAAGACATGTAGGCTCTGAAGCAGGACATTTGGATACTCACAGGACGGACGAGAACTGCACTGATGGCCGTGGAGATAAAACAGCCCTCGTGATCGTGCGAGCGTGCACATTGGCTGTCCAGATGCAAGCTGAAAGGCACACCGTGCGCGTGCCCATGTGCTGTCCGGGCCCAAGCTGAAAGACACGCCGTGCGCGTGCCCATGTGCTGTCCGGGCCCAAGCTGATGCAGACGCCGTGAGCGTGCACATCGGCTGTCCGGGCGCGCACATGTTTTGTCTCCCTTCGTGCACCAAACCGACAACAATAGTCTCGCCAAGGCGAAGCAGCGCATGCGCTGCATTCGCTAGGCGAGACCTAAAAAGGAGAGTAGGCAGATACAGAAAGGACTGTCCTTTGAAGTTTTGTGGGTTTGGGGGGAAGCGACCATGCAGCTGGAGCAGTTGGTAGCAGGGCTTAGGGTCTTAGAGAAGGCCTTTCAACAGACTACTTGAGAGCTCCATCTTGGAAATTTCTAAAATGCTGTGCATGGGGTTGGATTGTATATACACAGCAGTAATGCACTCAATGTTTTCACTATTAATCTATTAAAACAAGAATCATGTTTAATCAAAAATTGGTGTGCGTTTTCTGAGGTGGTTCCACCCTACCACCTGTGCTTAATGCGAAAATAAACTAGGACGTGAGTCTTAGACAGATCGCGCACTACCTGAGAACCCAAGCGCGGGTGTATTGACTCAATGTGAATTACAACTTGTAAACATCATATGCAATTATGAACGTGATTAATCTAATCCACAACGAACATATATACAGATTAATCAGATGAAAATGAAAAATGATGATAAGGGAATCCAACGAGATATCTTCAATCCAATTTAATGAAGAAATACTGTCTTCATCGGTAGCATGAATACATAAATTAAATGTTGCATCTGAACGTGGATATTCAATCCCAATGCATTTCGGGTGTACATACACCCTTCGTCAGGGAAATCTACAAAAAATTAATGAATCTAATTACATATAAACAATAAATTTCAATTGGCAATGTGTCATGCAAGACATCCGGGAAGGTTACAATATGTCAAAGTATAGTTGGTGAATAAACTAAAGCGTCAACTGCAATAGCGAGAAAACTGCACCTTAAGCCTGAAACTTAATCACACATGTCAATTTCACTAAGAGATCAAAATACGAGCAGGGTATATGCATGCGACAGATTCATCGCAGTCCCACAACCAACATAACTGTGTAAAATGAAATCTGAAGTCCAAAGAACGTGTAACACCCGTGAACCATGCAAGCAGAAGAGATTTGAAAGTAAAGCTTAAATCCAACGACTTCTAAGTGGTAATGATCAAGCCTGTGACTAGTGACTAAACTGTTAGCGACGTGAAACCAAAAACCTCATGAAATACGGGCTTACCCACAAACTTTTAACATTCGATTCTAAGTCGGAAAAAAGGCTGTGAAATTAAAGAAAAATGTAATTACATAGACCGCTTTACCGCGGTCACGTGGTTGATAGAACGAAACGAGAAGAAGAAGAAACCAGCTTACCAAATGCCCAATCGTAAACTCGAAAGCTAGCCCCAGTGAATGATGGCGACGATCGTATTTACGACCGGAACATATCAATTCCTGTAAAAAATATATATATGATGTGATGTGACCGAGCTCTAAATCAAAAGTCTCCCCAGGACCCCAAGCGATGTAAAACTCACCGAAAGACGTGACCACAGTGCATGGGAACTTCAAACGTCCAAATACTGAAGTAACGAAACGTGCCGAGCTCAGTGTGAGTGAACTTAACTAGTTGCGAAGGATGCCGACTTAGCGTGCGATCATGAACACAAACATAGGACTAATGCTAAAAAACTGTGAATGTGAGAATCCAAAAGATGGCAGACATCTTAACATGGTAATACATAGACAAACGCGAGTCTAAACATGTTAATCTATTGAAGTGGATAACAATTTTGTAAAACATAATATAAGTAAGTGGCTATGAACACTATGTCTGATCCTAAATTCAACATTGAAAGTATGCATGCATACGAAACAAACAATTAAATGCAACGATTTTATGGTCGCGCCAAAAGATATAATGTACAATTAAGTGTGAGCAAAACCACACAAACATTTGTAGAACGTTAGAGAACAATACTAAATACATGCACATGATTAAGGTTATATATAGAATCACAAATATAATATACGATGAATTATGCGTAAATGCCTGCCTGTCCAAGTTCTAACATAGTTCCAATGATACAATACCAAAACACAAAAATGATACTATACCAAAACACAAAAATGATAAAAATAATGAAAATGATAAAAATGTGCTGGAAAGAACCTCATGTGAAATAAAATAAATAGTTGACATAGAGAGAAATAAATGACATAGAAAGAGAAACGTGTTGATGAGTCGACAACTGACCCCTGTCTCTGTAGTGAAAGATATCAATACCATGGTTGTGTGAATAAATTACAGGAAACACGAGAGCTCCAATCTGTCATTGAGACCTTTTGGGCACATGGTGTCCAAGTGTCTAATCCAAAAAGTTTCACGTTGAGTAATGAATTTAGACATATCTCTGTCACAATAATTCTGCACAGTCTCCATAACTGTGAATTTAAGTTGGGCGATCGTATGGCGTGATTCACTCCAATGTCTAGCCAAGGGAGAGGACATCACATTGGTTCTGATTCTACTTTTATGTTCAGTAATACGTGTGCGTAGTGACCTCTCCGTTTTACCCACATAAAGTAAACCACACGGACAACGTATGGCATAAATTACATGATGCGAATTACAGTTAGCAGTGAATAAAAATTTGATCGATTTTCCTGACCAAGGATGTGCAATAGATGTGCCTAGTAAAACATTGTTACAGTGCGAACAATTATAGCACTTTTGCATCCCTCTTAATTCATTCACTTTTTTATCTTGTTTCTTTTTCAGTATCTCTCTGATGTTTTGAGAGCGTTTGTACGCAAAAATTGGAGGATCTTGAAACAAATGACCAAAATCCGGTTCTGATTGTAATAACTCCCAACGTTGGAGAATTACTTTCTTAATGGCTGAGGCTTGTGATGAGAAAGTTGATACAAACACATCACGTCTACCTTTAGAATCTATTTTCTTTGTGAGTAAATCCTTTCTAGAGATGGAGGCTGCTTTCCGAACTGCTAAATCAACAACTTCATGGGGGTAACCTCTCTCTAAAAAACCTTTCTGGAAAGTGTACAGACTATTTTGGTATTGTGAATGGTCTGAAGTTATACGCTTAATACGTAGGAATTGTGAGAGTGGAAGATGTTTCTTAAGCGACTCAGGGTGGAAGCTGGTGTACAATAAAGTATTATTACGATCAGTTGGTTTAGTAAAAACCTTAGTACTAATCCGTGAATGATTCAATTCTATCTGCACATCTAAATAAGAAATGGATCGTTGGTCCATAATGTGCGTGAACTGTATTCTCGGATTCTTATCATTCAGCTGACTGAGCTTACTTAATAATTCAGCCTGTGTGCCCTGCCAAACGAGAAATATATCGTCAATATATCGACGATAAAGTAGCAAATGTGATGTCCATTCTGGGTCATTCGATATATATGCATGGGGTTGGGGCACTAGTGATGTGATAATGAGTTGCCCTGGGATTGTGCAGAGGTGCCTAGCTTCTAGAACTCTCCACCCCACTTAAAACACAAGCACAAGTGAGGGCCTCTTGAGAATAGTCTGAACCTGGGGACAGCAATGCAAGATGAATGTCCAGTCAGAAGAGAAAAGATACCTGATCACTCCTGCAAAGTTGGACTCAAGGACTTCTGATTTCAGTTGGAACCCAGGGTCTAGGACTTGTTTCTCCTGGGCCAGTGATGCTGTTCTTCACATACCCTGGTGGACAGAAAAGAGATGGACCTGCATTGGGGGACCCTGGAGGATTCCCCTGGATCTTCAGTGGACTGGTCATGCAGTAGAGTTGCCTCCAGATGGAAGGGGGCCCTGACTTTAGCTGAACTATGTGCTCTGCAAGTCACCAAAGGAGACCTTGGGACCTGGTGGGTGTAGGTAGGGAGGGCACTCAGCTTTGGGGTCATTGGGGTGCTGCTGAGGAAGTCCCGGTCCCAGGAGAAGTGTCAGGAACCCAGAGAGGAGAAAGGTCCTGTGTGAGAAGGGAGACAAGTAAAAATCATTCTCCTCAAGACTTGCAAATTTTAGTAACCAAGAGGACATAAGAAACCACACTTTTTGGTTGGTGCTCACCACCAGGTGCAAAGCACAACTTTCCCCGTGTAGTGAAGAATTACAAGTATTAATGAATGTCATTGTAAGAGAGTATGATACTTCGTGGTTTTAAGAGTTGGATTGGTTTATCATGACTTATTTTTGCTTTTATTGATATAGTGACATTCTGATAAAGCCTTATGACAACTGCATTCCACTGAATTATGTGTAGTATATTTGGTGGGTGAATGGTGGTTTAAAAGGTTCAGGGCTCACTAGCAGTGTGAACAGTTAGGAGGGTGTTATCGAATGTATTTTGTCCGGCCATCATGTATATATTTGTAAATTAATCTATAGCATTGGGTAGTGTGCATAATAAAGTACTTCTCCTTTTATGAGTAAAAGCACTGTGTGGCATGATTTACTGGGCATTGTTTGTTGTATTACTGCAGATTGGGGCACTAGCCCACACCACTTCCCATGAGTACCCCTTGGACTGCTCTGCCTTGCTACCTTAAGAAAGTCAACAGGGCACTAGGTTCACAGTAGACAGAAGGTTGCAGACTTGTTACTTGAGATGAATAGTCACCTTAAACTAGATACGAGTGAGTTCACATATGAGACTACAAGGTTCGTCAGGCAATTTAGAGACAACGTCTACTTGGGGTGTTGCAAGTGCAGACTTTCTCCTAATGGCATGCACACAGCTAAACATGAAAATGCGGTCATAAATTTGCCTTTACAACAGCTCTTTTTTTGCTTGGGATTCAGGGAGTTATGCTCCTTATATGTGCTGAACTCTTCCAACATGGCTGTTACTAATAGCCTCCCTACGACACTCCTCGCTTCTATTTATTCATCCTGTAGCGCGCAGCTCATGCTGGGCCAGGCAGACCGATAATGGTATACTTACCTGTTCTCTAAGGGGTATTTTTGCAACTTCCAGAGGTCTGGGATCAAATATATCTAAAGGTCACACATGAAAATGAGTTTGATGGCCTTATACATGTTTCCCTAGTGAGTGCTTGTTCACATCAGGAAACCATTGTGCGATCTGGTTCAATTGGCAGCGTATTCCCAGAAGGCACCGGGATGCAGGGTAGCAGCTGCACACCACTCAGGACCGAGCATCTCTGCATTAGGCCTGTTCCCATCTACTCATATTTATGTATCTCTTGCACAGGAGGTTCAAAACTTACTGCCATTGTCACCCATTATAATAAGAGACTCGAACATGCAGCATTCGTCATCACATCTGTATCTCGTGCAACACCGGCGGCAAGGCATGGGGGACATGGATTATACCCGTAATGACTGTCTGCAGCCAACACAAAGAACATTCCACAGCTTGAACATTACCAACAGAGGGACATGCTAACGCTGAGCCTGAAGGTCAGTTCTGATGACTATTTCACCCTGACGTGTAACGAGAACGGTACATTTGTAACTGCTCAATTCCAACTGTTGGGATTATACATGAAGGAGCAATGTCACACATTGCTTCTCGCACAGCTTTCCTTCGCTGTCAAGCAATGCACGGTGGGCGCACCGATGCACTTTGCAGCTCTCACTTGTGTCACTGAAAGGTCTTTCACACAGTATATTGACGGCTGCTTAGGCACTTGCTTAGGAATGTTTCTATTGCTTAGGACAGCCTTATAAAATCTTCATCAGTGATTCACTACATAACAAGTGCACATTGTGGTTGTTCACGCTGAACAAAGAAAAAAAAGAATGTTTTTAAAATATAACTTTTGAAGATGAAAAGGAGAAACATTTGGCACAGCATCTGTTCTTATGTAGCTTGACATTGGGTGTGTGTGTATGTGTGTGTTTGCGAAGTATGCCGACTCGCAACTTCTATTTTTCTAACTTTCAAGCTTTGCAACGTGTGAAGCTTGTAAAACCAAAAATAAATAAATAGGAAGTACACATGGGTCATTCATTGTTTTGCTTGTCCAATCTCAGAACTCAAATCACGCTGGAAAAGATGACTGACGGATGGAACAGTGTGCCATAATTTAAAATAGGGACCATGACATTGACTGTTTCGTCTGAGATTACAAAAGAGTAAAAATCTTCCACGGGGGCTCAAAAATATAAAATTTGTCAGCAATAATTATCGGACCAACCCTAAGAAGAAAGATTATGGTATTTGGTCATGAAAGCTAGTGGTCACTGCTAAGGTATTTTAATAATGACTATGTTCAGAGACTAGCCATTTAGGAAAGGTGGATAGCTAGCAAGCACAGAAGGAGCATATCTCTTTACAACGAATGCGCTACAACGCATTCCATTACAACGCGGTTGTTACAACGACCGCGTTGTTACAACGCAAACCACTACCTCGCAAGTCGTTACAATGACTTGCTGTAGTGGACGCGCTGGATTTAGGAATAGTAAAATTTACTATTCCTACTCCAGTTCGTGCAACAGCAGGGAAGGTGTTGGACTGTAGATCCAACACCTTCTGCCCCCTACAGCAAGTTGTTATAACGACTTGCGATGTAATGGTTCGCGTTGTAATGGAATGCGTTGTAGCGCATTCGTTGTAAACGATGTCCCCCGCACAGAAGTTGCTCCTACTGACCAAAGTTAGTATTTTTACAGACTTGAACTTGCTCAGAAGGTGATTTGGAGAAAAAGACATTCAATGAAAGCACACCAACTTGAAATCAGTTCAACACGGGCATCCAATAAAGTCGGTTTTAGAGAACTTTTATTTTCACAGCGTGAGTCTGGCCAAGATGCAATGCCCTTGGGTTTGCTCTGCAAATTGAAATGCTTAGTTTATGTTGGATGCAGGCACAGGAGTGGAATATGTTCATCCAATTTCAAAAATCCAGCACCTACAATGAGGGTTTCTAATTAAAAAAGTAATTGATTAAGTTATTTAATATGTGTCCATTAATGATGTACCCTATAATATAACAGAAAGAGTCTGTGATAATGATGAAATTATCAAGCTCTTACATGAACCTATCAGAGTTTCCTTAGTGCTTTATGACACTTCTATGTTGTAGCCTCTTGCACCCTTTTTGACAGCGGCAGCTCCTCCGCTAAGGCGGAGGTGAGTCGCCCCATGGGACAATTAAAATGATAATAATACGACGTTATTGTCATTTAATTTTTCTAGACTGGTTCTGTTTAGATGCGGGCGGGGCTAGGCTGCCCACAGAGCATGGGGAGGAGTGATGGGCACTTTCTAAGTGCGCATGGCAGTTTCGCCGGCCGTCTTGTGTGCACTTAGCATGTTCTCCACACGGCTGTATTGCACAGCCTGGGTGGAGAACATGCACAGGCTCCAAGTCCCAGTCTGAGCGCCGAACCACGACACTCAGACCAATCATGACGATGCTGTCATGCTGGTGACAGCAGCGTCGTGATTGGCTAAAGGAGTCTGGGAGCCTGTATGCTTCCTGTTTCCTGCGTTGGACGGAGAAGAGGAGGCGCTGGCAGGTAAGTGGCATTTTCTTATTTTGTTTTTTCTTAACCCCCCCACCCCACTTCTACAACCCTGCAGCAGCCGCTACTGCTTTTTACAGAAGGCCATTGTCCTGCATCTGGGATATTTCCTCAGGCAGGCACTTTAAACTGTCCTGCTTATCTGCTTGACCACCAGCTTATGTGGAGGTAAAGTTCTTGTGCTGTCATTTATCTCAGCTATACGTTCGTTATTTCATTCACACACCAACATATCTATAGATAGTTAGGCACTGGTTGTTGCCCTTTCAGCACATTTTCTAACAGTATAGCAATGCATTTTGACATGAAAGGTAATGCAATGAGGTTCAATATTTAACACAATATAATAGAAGTTTCATCCATATTTAACAAATATATCTTTCTAGTTACAAATCATGATGAAGTGGCGCTGCTGCCAGCAGCATGCAGGAATGGCAAAATCATCAGGAAAACCCTAGCTAAATATGCATGAATTGGATTACTCCTACATTCTTAGCTGAGGTAGGATTGGAAACTAATCTGATTATATGATTATTATGAGCCTCTAAGCAGATTTTTGCAGCAATTACCAAGCTTTCACACATAAAAGAGGGCATTTCCTTTAGCACGGGCCTAATCCATCAACTGTTTAGCTTCAAAGGAAGAGTTTGGGAAGAAACGAATGACTGAAGTAGGATGATAAAGCAGCAATATTTCCTTTTTATTGAACCACTGAGGGTTTTGTTGAACTCTGAAGCAGAGGTGAAGCAATTTTTGCATGTAATACAGCAATTTTTCATCAAACTTCTTTAGACTTTTAGAACTTGCTGCCAAATTGTGTAATGTCTGCCAGTTAAGAGCATTTGTTCCCAAAGTAATGAAATAAATACACATTTTGCACAAAGCCTTTTCCAGAAACGACAATGAGATTTGAATATAATAAGCTCTTTAAATGAGAGAACACTTTCAAAATTGCAGGGCAAGGTCTGTGTTTACTTTGGAAGCGCAATGATGCATTCACCACAAGGGAGTATGATTTATTCTTATATATAATACATGGTAGCCTGCAATGCTTGTAAAAAGTCCTGTCTATAAATTCCTCATCGCAGACAACTTGTGACGCATCTAGTAACCTGTAATAAAGAAATGACAACCTTCACAACAGTAATAACGTATTGCAGTTCAACTTTGACGTCACAATGCCTGCTGCCAGAGCTGGTAGCCCAGGGCAAAAATGAAAATGAAAGATAGCTTTCCTTCTTTAGCTCAGTTTTTCTAGATGACCAGTGTAATGATGGCACATTATTGTTTTAGTCCTTTCTTTATTATTACCATTTCATGTGTCCTGGAATTGTTATGCTTTCATTCTTACAGTTGTGCATGCGATTAACTTGCTATTATTTAATCGCTTGGCCCGTGACTGTGTGCACGTGCGGTGTGTTCCGAAAGCTTCTACCCGGAAGTTGCGGACGCAAGAGCGCTAGACGTGTACACACTCCCTGGGCACCTGCTTTATGGATTAAGCACAAGTACAAATACTATTTGTCTCAGCTATGTTATTTGGGAAATATCGTTCACTTTACATCCAGTTATATGCAGAAAGGAAATATTTAAGCAACATGTATATTTTTCCAGTCCTAAGGTACTCATATGAAAGATAAATTCTCTCTACACTTTCTGACCAATGGTGACATTTTTTTTAAAAAGTCTGACCTGTATTAATTTAGTTTTAATATCTTTTTGCAACAAATATCTAACTGCTTTTTGGTTTGTTTAATTTTGCACTAGAGTGTCTAATGTTATTCTTCATGTTTACAAACATCCTATCCAGTGCTTAATTTGTAAAATAATAAGTGCCAGGGCCCTGACCAGGAGGCCACTGCAGCTTGCACCACCCATTGTCCCTGACATCACTACCAATAGCGGTACCAGAACAACTACTAACCATCTCTCTTACCTGCAAGTGCGACAGTTAGAATTATACCAGGTCCCCAAAGCTAAAGGAATGGCTGGGGAGCCAGGTATTAGAAATTTCTTATGTATTTTGTGTTCGTAAACAACCGTTGTTCTGCTCATTTCTAAATTAGATGAGCAGCACCACCATGTGGCAGACTGACACAAGTGTGGTACCGACAATTAAGTGCTGGTGCCAAGCCCTGGAAACCAATTCAGTGCCAGTGCTTAGCACCGGAAACCACTGGCTCAAATTAAGCATTGATCCCATCTCTTTCACATAAAGGAGCAACAACCAAGCATATGTAAGCATTTGCAGGAAGAGTGATGGGGTGACCAGGTGATGCAAGAAATAAAGTGGCCACTGTTGTTCATAATATGGATATTGCAAGGCACCTCGGAGTTCCCTGACATTATAAAGGAACTCAGCCTTTGGTCTCATTCCTCTACATGGTGACAGAGCTCCTCGGTGACTTGCAATATCTTTATAGTATGTGGGAGGGGCTACTTTATCAGACATATAATTGTATACCATTGACATTGTCTCCTGCATAGTTCATTTTGGAAATGACTAAATTACAGTGGCACAAACAAAAGGCAATATGGTGCATATGGACAATGGAACAATGGTTCAAGAGTTCAGATCCATATTGGATTTTTAGGATCTCCAAGTAAGACAAACTTGAGTACAGTGAATGTAAATGAAACCTATTCAGGTAGACATTGGTTATCCTGACAACCTAGCATGGGCCCAGCATTACTGAGCCTAAGCTGGATGCCCTTGATTTAACAAATGACAATGAAACTCTTTTTTTCAACATCAAGCACATAGAAGCAATCAATTTGATAATAATGCTATTATTATTATTCCAACTTAATAAGTAAGGATAATAAAAATTGAAAAGGAAACCCTCTGGTATTGCCATCACACAATGGGCTAGCCAAGCTGCTCGGAGTGTATCTCCCCAAACAGAGTTCCCTCCCCGCCAATATGGTGGTCCGCCCGACACATTTAGTTGTGGGCGGACTTTAAGTTTGGTGACCATGGAGACTACACTGTCTCTGCTGTCGCCAAACTTCTCCAACAGTCCTGGGCGTTGGAGAAATGTCTACATGTCTGCACACCCAATTTAGATCGGCGGACATGTAGTAATTTTTTACTGTTCCTTACCACCAGGAAAAATATGGTGGTAAGGAACAATAAAAACATTAGAATGCTCCCACCTGCCATGGGAGAACCCTCCCACTTTGAGAGGAGCATTAATTATTTTCTTGGGAGAAAAAGAATACTGTTTGCTGCAGGGCTACGTCCTTCCAATGCAGCCCTGCAGCAAACAGTAAAATGCATTTACAGGAACCGTCTTGAAGGTGGTTTCTGCTAATGCCTTAATAAATAACCGCCAGCTAGGTGGTCATTTCTAAATCTGGCGGGAAGTTCTTTTACCAGGCAAAAGAGTAGTTTACTCCGTTGCCCTGGTAGACTCACAAGTTGTCCACCAGGATTTAAATAAGGCCGAAGTCATAAGGTAACTTTTCCATAGTGGCTTGATCTGCTCAACTCATCCATTACCAATTTTTGTTTTCAAATATTTTTTCTCCACCGAATGACTTGGCATCAATTCAAAGGACAACATAAAATAAAAAAATGAATAAAAATAAATAAGTATATAAGTATGTATATATAGAAAATGAGTCTTTTTCTTGTCTTTTTATACAGTTATTAATAGAATGCATTATGTGTTGTGCTTTCTACCTTATGTTGATTTGGATTGTGGTGCACAAAATCGTGCACTTTGTTCTGCAGGTATCCAGCAATGATTTTGATCTAGATGCCAAACTGAGCTAAGGGTTCATTTGTCAGATTTGTGCCTGTTGCCCTATTTATTTACAAGAAATGCCAGGGCGTATTTTGCACTTACAAATTCAATCAATCAATCAGGGGTTTATAAAGCGCGCTACTCACCCGTGAGGGTCTCAAGGCGCTGTGGGGGGAGGAGGGGTGCAGCTCAGGATCTGTCAAAGAGCCAGGTCTTGAGGAAATTGTGCAAAATGCCTGACCTGCTTTTGGTTTCACATACTTTTTTGCCCATTTCATGTAATTTCCACTAAGAAAATGATGCACATTTCACCCAGGGTTAGTTTTTTCATTGTCCGGTTAAAGTGCTAAGTATTAATCCTGAATCACATGCTCATGCTTTACCCACCACAAAAGATCACTGTAGATATCCTTGGGACACACTGCAAAAGCTAAACTGCAATTACAAACGACTTGCTCTCGTAAGTTACTCATTGTTGGTAGCATATACATTTGACAACTAAAGATTTAGTTCTGGCAATATGCATTTGTTAGGTTTCTATGGCTCTGTCAGCACTTTCAAAATGCCCATGCTAATAGTATGGATCAATATGAAACTAGAATGCTGAAACCACTGTTTCTTCTCTGTAAGCAAGCCAATCTGGTAAAATTGGAAACACATTAAAAGTGCACTAGTTTAATAGAAGGATCTGGAAGAATGGATGTTAGAAATGGGGGTCTCTAGTTGGCAGAGGTATGCACCTTGTCCAAGTAGGGACCCTTGCTTCTAGTCTGGATAAGTGAGTTACACACTTTAGACAACCCCTGCTCACCTCATTGGTAGAATGGCACGAGCAGGCAGACTTATCCCAAAGGCAATGTGTAAAGTATTTTCACCCAGACACACAGTAAAACAGTGAAAACACTACAAATGGACACCACACCAGTTTAGAAAACGAAAGTATCTTTATCTAAACCAAACAAGACCAAAATGACAAAAATACAACATACATATATCAAGATATCACTTTCAGAATGATTACTACAAAACTAAAACACATAGAAACCTATTTCTCCAACTGGGGCTACTACGACGTCATGACAGGCACAAATACAAAGTACGGTGCTGACCACGAGGTGCGTGGGGCTGCCACAGAGTCACATGGACCCCCAAGTAACAGTACCTTGGAAAATGAAGTCAACGCACGGTGCACGGCATCGTGGAGGTGAGGCATCGATGGCCAAGGCAAGGCCGGCTCCTTACTGCCACAGGGGAGGTGAGGAGTCGAGTCTTCGAAGAGGCGAGGCATTGAGTCCGGGCTGGCAGGAGAGATGAGGCAACATCAGTGGTGAGGGTCTGTTCACCAGTGCGGTGTCGATGGGTGAGTTCGGGAAGTCACCCATGTCAGTTAACAGCTTTGCGATGAAGAGATGCAGGTGCCAGCAGCGACAGGCGTCGGTGCGTGTTCTAGGATCAGGGAAATTAATAACTTGCAGGCCTTGCCCGGCAGTGGAGCTGTGGTGCAGGCAGGGTGGTGCGTCAATCATTTCATGAGCGGTGCCCACGGCCTCGGTGCAGGTCGCGGCGTTGCTGACGGAGTCAGTGTTGCCTTTCATGGGTTGCAGCACCAACCACACAATTCCAAGGGCCCAGGAACTGGAATTGGACCCTTTGGCAATCAAGAGTCCAGCAGAGGAGTCCAGGTGCTGTTTAGCAAGATGCAGGTAAATTCTTGTGTCCCTGAGACTTCAGAACAGAAGGCAAGCTCTAGTTCAAGCCCTTGGAGAATCTTCTTAAGCAGGATACCACAGCAAAGCAAAAGTCCAGTCCTTTCCATTAACAACAGACAAAAGCAGCAACTGCAGGCCAACCTAGCAAAGCAACACACAGCAAAGTGGCAGTACTCCTCCTGACAGCTCTTCAGCTCTTCTTCTTCGCAGGGTCCTCTTAGTCCAGAAGTAATCTAAACTCCTGGGGTTTAAGGTCTCATACTTATATACCATTTTCTCTTTGAAGTCTTTGTGGCAAGAGTATCTGAGCTCAGAAAAAACAGTTCAGTCCTCCCTGGTCCAGCTTCACTACAGGAGGTGGAAACAGCATTGTGCAGAGCAGACACAGCCTATTCAGGTGCTAGTGTAAACTCCTCCCACCACTCTAAATGCAGACCATGTCTATTCAGCCTCGTGATGAGTCACCCATGCGAGGCAGGACACACCTAACCCCCCCCCTTGCGACTGCTTAGAATGAATGCACACCCCCAGCTCCTGTCACTCCAAAACCAGACAGTGAATACACAACAGGCAGGCACACAGAATGGTAAAGCAAAAAATGCCCACTTTCTAGAAGTGGCATTTTTAAACACACAATTTAAAAACCACCTTTACCAAAAGGTATGCTATTAAATTCTGAGTTCAGAGAGCCTAAACACCATTTCTCTATCTTGTCCCAACGGCAAGTTACACTTGTAAAATGTTACAAGGCAGCTCCCATGTTAACCTATGGGACAGACAGCCTTTCAACTATGAAAAACGAAATACACAGCATTTCACAATCAGGACAAGTAAAATACATCAGCACATGTCCTACCTTTCACATACACTGCACCCTGACCATGGGGGTAGCTTGGGCCTACCTGAGGGGTGCCTTAAATGTAAGAAAAGGAAAGGTTTGGGCCTGGCAAGGGGGTGCACTTGCCAGGTCAATATGGCAGTTAACAACTGCGTGCGCAGACACTGCAGTGACAGGTCTGAGATACATTTACAGGGCTACTCATGTGGGGGCACAATCAGTGCTGCAAGCCCACTAGTAGCATTTGAATGAAAAAGACCCTGGCACACACTGTGCACTTTACTAGGGACTTACCAGTAAATCAAATAGGCCAATCATGGATAACCAATCACAATCACAATTTACACAGAGAGCATATGCACTTTAGCACTAATCAGCAGTGATAAAGTGCCCAGAGTACTATAGCCAACAAAACAGGGTCAGTTAAATAGGAGGCAAAAGGCAAAAAGTTTGGGGATAAACCTGCAAAAAGGGCCAGGTCGAACACAGGAACACTGATCAAGTGTCGAAAATATTTGGCATTTGTAGTGACAATAAAAGGCATAAGTGGAATTCTGGCCTGACCCCATCACTTCAAATAATACATTTCATACAAGGTGAACCAGAGTCTGAAAATATAGCTTATAAAAAGACAACCTAGAACAAGTATCTTTTCATTTATTTTGACTTAAGATAGCCCTACAGTAACCAACACTCTAAAATACAAACTGATAACACCATTCCATTATAACTCTGTATCAAACAACACAAAGACAGTTACTCTGTCTTAAAAATAAAGCTGTGCTTTTTACCTTTTAAGTCACTTGGGGGGTCCACAAACTAAGGTTTTAAATCTGAATTCAAGTTTAGCCTAGCTAGATTGCCACTGAATACAATCTCTAGTAACATTCTTAAATTAAACCTAAGTGCTTAAAGCCTAGCAAGGTGGAAATAAACTAGCTAAAAGGAAAATCAATCAGATGAAGCCTTTTTTGAAAATTACTTTAAAATACAACATCAAACATTCTGCAAAAGATACCACATAAAAGCACGCCAATGACGGCCATATGTTTGTTGAAAATATTCACACATACTGACTTTACATTTCTGATGTAGTCTAGTTCATGCATACTGTGTTAAACCACATATTAATTAAGTACTTCTCACATATACGGTTTGGAGCAGCTCTCTTTAGATATTTTCAATATGGTGACTTGTGCCTGCTTTCACACTGTGGCAGTGCACAGCCTACTTTGCAATGCAAAGCAAACCTTTTGTAACTCGTGGATCATATCACCTGCTAACACATAACCCGGCACAATTAAACCTGACACTTTGCTTCACAAATCCAAGTAAATACTGCTTATGCAGGCTATTAAAGTCGCTAGTAGAAAACATATGCATTATTCTGCTAGCTATAAGAAGCAAATATTATGCTGTCACTGTATCTCTGATTGCAAAGATAAAAAAATCAGCTGAGCTGAGAGCATCCACGTACTACGAAAATCCACAGATATCAATTGCCAGTTAAACGTTGATATCAGTGACAAAGCTGACATTTATTATCTGTTATTCTTCCAATCATTTCACCAAGAACCCAGTCTGATGTTTCTAGAAATGCAAAGGTCATTTTTAATCCCAAATTTCATTCACACTGCGACAAGCAGAGCTACTGACATATTGCGATGAGGAGGACAAATTAATGTGCCAAGGTTTACTAAATTATATTTTGCGGGAATGTACATAACTGAGTATATCATGTGAATAAAGGCACATACATGTCGTGGCCATATTATCTACCTATTGTTACATTGTAAAATACAGTAATAGATTTAGAAGGGATCTTAATGCTCTGGAGAATATCACTAGGAATTAGACACATCATAAGTAAGTAATTTTAAAGCATGTTGAAATATAGACCATAAAAAGAGATGCAAAATATTTGGAATTCCTTTCCTTTTTTAAATTACTGCACTGCAGAGATGACTGCAATACAAGTAAAGAGTTCATGAATAGTGAAAAAATACCTTACCATGAAATTGAAAGAATCAATTTTTGGATTACATTTACATATGTAAGATTATTGTTTCCTGCAGTTAACAAAATCCCCTCAACTCGTCCTTCAATTCAGGAAATTAACACCATTTGGGCTAACATCTTCCTCTTTAGTTCAGGAATGCAGAAATCTATATGAGCGACAGTTAACATTTGTAAAGCACTAAGATCTAAGTTGTATTTTATGTGCATTATGTTAAGTAACTGTAGAACTGTTAAACCTTGAAAAAATTTTTTTTGCTGAAACTTGTACATTTTGCAGTACATGCTATCATGATCTTCGTAGAGTGCTTATGTAATTCAGGACCTGTCACGATCAATGGACTGTGCTAGTTTATACTGGATAGGTGAGGAGAAGCATTCCTCTGAACATCCTGGGTGCAAAGGTCTTTCACACCAGAAGAGGTCAGCGACATTCCCTGGGTGTAGCATGGTGTCAAGCTTTGAGTCTTTGATATGCACACTATGCAAAACCTATTTAACATAGCCTAAAAGCCTAAGGCACCTTGTGAATCTCACCAGACTTACAATGGTAGTAGCCATCTGAGATTCAACTTAGATTCTTTGTGTTTCAGAATAATCTCTGCTAGGCAATCAAGATATTCAGTTGCTGCAGTAAGACACTAGTTCCCATGGTTTGGAACTCAAAATGCTACGCCTGGAGTTGCTGGATACAGAGAAGCATTCTGGATAATAAATGAAATCATGGATTTAGACTTTCGTTATTGCACTTATTACCAGAGTCAATGATTATGAACTCTAATTGTACGTCCTATTCTATGAGAAAAATCCTCAACTTCTAGAGACTTGTTTATGTTTTCTTTTAACTCGTATGTTTTTAAGATATTGGCACTGGTCGGAATGTGATTACTTGTTATTAAGAGGGAATTTACAATTCTCATAGGTATCCATTATGTTACTACTGATGAACCTCTTACATTAAGAATTATTCAGAGCACAGACAATTTAAGATTCGCTAAAGGTAATTAGAAATATGGAAATTAATGTTGCAGTTCTGTATTTCTTTTGATCTACTCGAGAGGTTTTATTTGTATTTCAGCTGTAGGAAGTTACAGAGTCAATCACCTATAGAGAGTTATAAATACAGAGACTGTCAGCAGGTACATCATACGTCACATTAAGACTAGTGAATTGGAATCTATATGTTGAAATACTAAAGGAGTTATTTCTTAATTTAGATATCAACACTTTTCAGTGCAGGTTGAGCCCAGCAGCAAGAACAGGCAGAGTAAAGAAGTACTGTGTCTCTGTTTCCATTTCTTGTTCCATTTCCCTTTCCTTGGGTTGGCTGTTGACAGGCATAGCATCCTTTGCATGGTTGAAAGTGGGTTCAGAGAAGTCAGGAGATTAATACTGATCCTGTTGGAACAGGATTGCCGGGTGAGTGTAGTCTTGACAGGAGCATTTTGGTTCTGAGAAACCAATGAACAAAACAATTACAGTTATGGACCAAAACTGCAATGCAATTATCACATAGACAGCTGTGCTTTCATGGTGTTCCAAAAAGAGAAATGTTCCCTAATGTAACAACTTGGCACAGGGAGTTTTCTCCAAATCACGGGGCCCTACTATTTAAGGGAACACCGTTCTGCTAGAGTTAGTTTGATCTGATGGATACGTATGAAGAAGCAAGTAAAAGATCAAAGACATCTTGCAGTGATGTGCTCAGAGAATCTGTCTTTAAAGGTGATTGAATCCATACTAAATTCTGTTCATCATGCACATACCCATGAAGCATTCCCTTTGCATCAAAAGGAGTAAGTACAGATGTCTCCTTTGTTCATTTGGTCAGTCTTCCTCAGGCCTCAAAGTTTTGAATATACTGTAGCTTCAGAATAAGCAGATTTTGGGGGACCCAGGTGTAGACAATTACAGTACTGTTAAACATGTCAGCCTTAGGGTGGTCTTCCCCCACACTCTTTGCCTTACTCCTCCATATTTTTCTAATATCTTTTTTGTTGGCCTTAGGACTCTGTGCACTTTATCACTGCTAACTAGTGTTAAATTGATCACTGTTAATCAGTGCTAAAGTGCGTATGTTCACTCCTTAAAACATGGTAACATTGGCTTGTCCTTGATTGGCATAATTACTTTTCTCATAAGTCCCTAGTAAAGTGGTACTACATATACCCAGGGCCTGTATTTTAAATGCTATGAGTGAGCCTGCAGTACTTATTGTACCATCCACTTAAGTACCCCTTTAAATATGTCTCAGGCCTGCCACTGCAACCTGTGTGTGCAGTTTTAAACTGGCATTTTGACTTGGCGAAATAAACCTCTTGCCAGGCTCAAACATGACTTTTTAATACATATAAGTCACTCGTATGGTAGGCCTTAAACAGCCAACAACAGACCACGGTGCAATGTATTTAAAATGTAGGGCGTGTAATTTTAAGTTTTAGATGTCCTGGTAGTGAAAAACTCTTACATTCGTTTTTCACTACTGCAAGGCCTGCTTTTCCCATAGGATTACATTGGGGTTATCTTAATAAATGTAATAAGCTGTAACTTCCAAATGGGAACAGGTAAACAGTTAATGTCTGATGTCTTTGGAATTGTAATGAAAATTTCTCTATTATTGGGAAGTCGATTTTGGATTACAATTTTGAAAATGTCACTTTTAGAAATTTGCCATTTGCCCTATCCATTTAGTGCCTGCAGCCTGTCTCTGGGTCATATGACAGGGTGTAGTTGGCAGTTGCTCTTTGTGTATGTGTTGCACTGGATTCTCCATTTTCAGTACTCCCAGATTTTTGCTTTTCTGATCACCTGGTTTTTGGACTTTTTACAGTGGATGAGTGTTACTACCAGTGTCTCACCCACGGTAATCACAAGGCAAATGGACTGCACATGTTTACCACCAGTGTTCACCTTTTAAGATAAGGCCACTACGATGGAGCAAGGGTAAGTGGTGCTTAGCTGTATATATGTGAAGACGTGTGCACATGTGTGCTGGCTGCACGTGGGAGACTACTGTTGTGCACAGCCCTGTAACAGTGGACAGGTAGCCTAGCACAATGGGGATCCTGCAGGATTAGGCATTCACCTGGGATAGGCCTTATAAGGATAGTGTACACTAATAGGGTAAGTTAGTGTGCTTTACTGTTTTGTCTGTAGTGGCACCCCATTATACACATATGGAGAGAACTGTCTTATATTGTAGTTTCACTCTCCCTTGGCCTACAGAGAGCATTGACGGCTTGAATTCCAGTGTAACCTGTGTGAGAAAATCAAATATGTAACTTCCAAAATGATAACTGTACACCTTATGGGTCATCCACAGTTTTCATAATTCCCTGGCTCAGCTAAGGACAAGAGCCGAGACCTTTTGTCACCCTGCCGTGTCCAGTTAATTAAATTTCTCCCCAGCACCAGGAACAAAGGCCGCCCCACATAAAAGAGCAATTAGCAGTACTTTCTCCCAGCTCCTGAGGAGGAAAGGGGTAGAGCGAAATGATCTCCATCAATCACTCAGCTGTCACACTGTACCAGGGATGGGCCTGCGAAAACCTACTGATCAAAGGAGAGTGCCCAGGCAACTGGAGCCAACCCAACCAGGAGGTTCTCTTTGAAATTCTAGTGTGCAGGTCCCTGGCAGTGATATAAGCGAGATGTGGAGCTGAGACCCAGGAGCTGATGTGACCAGTGATTCCTGGATGATGCCAATTTGGACTATCCCAGCATGCTGTGCAGGAGGGATGTAACAGGGGTAGAGAGGTGATGTGGCACCCTAGGTTTGGCCAGGAAGCCTGCCGTCTGGAACCTTCCTCTCCCCTTTAAAAGCTCTTGCACAAGGGAGAGACTCTCTTTTGCCAGCAGATTTTTACACCCTTCACTGTTGGACCCTAGGGCTGCCATAAAGAACTGGAAAGGTGAACCACTTCACCCCCACTCAGGACCAAGGGCTCTGTGCAGTTGACCCCAGGGCCAGTAGATCTCCCCAAGGGCCAGTGAAGATGGCTCCCTTACATCCCCTGAGGGCCAGTTGGGGGAACGCCCTGAACTTTTTTCTGCATCCAAGCTGGTAAATTTCCCCCGGTGTGGGCCAGGGCCCAGAGGTTGGCACATAGAAGTTGTCTGTTCTATACTTGGGGAGAGGGCCTGAGTGGTCTCCCCTCCCAGTTCCTTCACTTTGCACTGGCATCACATCCCTAGGCGTTCCCCTGTTTTAGGAAGATGGGACCTCATCCCCGGGCCCCCCGTCACCTCAGAGACAATAAAGACAGGGAAGCGCCACCACGCTACCCTGCGAGAAGCCAGATGGGTCCCAGGACCTCATCCCTGGGCTCCAATGTGGTTTAAGAGAAGAGGGAGTGCCACTGCACTTCCCTGCTTGGCCTGCCGTCCCTGTGCCCATAAGTGGGGGGAACAGGGAGGCCAGCCACCAATGGCATGCCTGCCCGCCGGAGCGGTAGGCCAGAAGGCCTGCTGGCATCTCACGCGGCAGCACACTAGAGTGCTGCCGGCGTGAGAAGCCGGCTGGGACAGCCAGGTATGAGCTCCCTGAGCTGCTCCCCACATGGGGCGCTATGCACGTGGGGTGCCCAGGTGGGACCAGGCACCCTGAGACAAGAGACACGGCGTGAGGCCACTTAGTAAAACCAAAGGGAAACCTGATGCGGCTCTCCCCAAAACAGTGGGAGAGCCACTGCTAAGAAATTCACTGCACTCGCAGAGAATCGCCCCATAATTCCTTGTGGGCTAGATCGTTTGGGACATATTTTTGCCCATATCTCTGCGTGTGGTGGTCCCAGAATGAGAGGACCACCTCCAATGAATACAGCTGGATCCCACCTTTCTTCTAAATGTACCTTCAGAGAACTCACCCTAAGTAGGCGGGACTCCAAAATAATCACCACCACTGGATTTTCAATACCATTTCAAGCACTCCTAGGGCTGGAGCTTTAGCTTTTTAGCTGGGAGTGTTTCGCCCTCTATGGTCCTGGTCTACGTTTTCATTCAAAAAGGCCTGAAGGTACACAACTATCATTTTCAAGTTGTTCCATCATCTAAGGGCTGCTGCATGGTTGCAATGCTTTTCCAATGTGATGCCCTCTAGAGGCTGGTTTTACAATTACAGTTTAATGCCAAATACATGAAACAATGCACAAACCCAAGTTGGTTCCAGATAAATGTTTTATTTGGTTATCATAATGTTTGCACATGTTTTATTGGTTCATCATTATCACAATAATGACAATGACTTCTGCAAAAGTACTGTGTTTATCACTAAACCAAATAGTTAGGCTCACTTGATATGTTTGGGAGACCCCTCTAGGGGGTCACCAGTGATTACACAATATAATCTATTGCATGTTCCATTTGCCAATGTATATTTGTAAATTACTGCATAGTATTTAGTAGTGTCTGTGTAATAAATTTACTTTTCCTTTTTCTAAAGAAAAAGTACTGACTAGACAATCATTTATTGAGTCTTATTATTACGTGCGTGTAATTGGTGATTTACAGCCCACACCACCTCCCTTGAGTAGGCCTTGGGCTTTCCCACTTCACTACCCTGTGAGAGTAAAGTGTGACAAGGGGGTTTTTGGTTCCTAGTGAAGACAATTATGGACATATTACTTGTGATGGCCATAAAACTAATGACCACATTTCCACAATTAATGCTCCTAGACACTCACACACAATAGAGAGCTTAGGTGTGCCTGGATGGGTGATTAATGGCAGGATGTGAGGGCAGAGTAAGGCACATCTCCACTTACACCTGAATAGGCTCTGTACTGCCTTCACACAAAGGATTGCATACCTCCTGTAGTTAGTCTGGAGCCAGGGCGGGGGAGGCAGAAAACCTGTGCAGTTTAAAAGTAAACCTCTAGAAGCTTCTCTCACTTCAAAGGAGGCACAAGGCATAAATATTGAACCTCAGACACCAACTCTTCAGTACACTTATGGACCTGTGGTAGACACTGCGAAGAAGAAGGGCCGCTGTCCTGCTTAAATACTGCACCTCCGATGGATTGCTGCCCAGAAGGACTACCTGCTGTGCTGGCCTGCTGCCCCTCTTGCATGGGTGAGAAGGACTGGACCTGTAACCTGTATCTGGGACCACCAGAGTGACTCCAAGGCTAGTCTCCTGTAACCAGCACCTGGACTCCGCAACTATGAGTTCTACACTGAAAAGTGGTGCCACCCCACAATTGGACCCTTGGAAGTGGGCCTGAAGGTGTTCTGCCAACCCATCTGTGAATCCAGCAGAATTGACATCTCCTCTGCTGTGTGGCACAATCCTGAGCTGAACTGGCACATCGCCTTTGCTGTGAGGATTCTTCCAGTGCAAGGACTCTGCACTGATTGTGCAGTCTCATCGGAACAGCTGCTGTGCGACACATACCCGATGCAGTCCCTCACATTGACGGCAGCCTTGACGATGATACAGGACTTTGCATCACAAGCCCCACAGTCTCTTCAGAACCAGCAGGTGTGTGACACATTCTCGACTCAGGACTTCACTTTGCAAGCTTGTCTCGTCAGCAGCCTCCTCAATGAAGATGCAGGACCATGCATCGCAGCCTCGCAGCTCCCCAGAACCAATGCTGCACAACAACATCCCCGACCTAGCTTTTCCTTGGTTGCGCGACGCCTTCTCGATGCGGTACCTCGCAACGCTCAGCAAACCAAGATTTGATGTATTCTTGTACACTGAGCCTAACTGGGTCCCTGTAGCTGGCCACACTCCATCGCGGTCAGCCTGAACTTGTGACTTTCTCCCAGTCCAGTGCAACCAGATATCCACAGTTTTTGCTTTTTGGTGCTAATATCACTAAAAACCTTTAAAATTGCATATCTCTTGTTCAACTGATGGGTTGTTTGCGTATTAGTCTTCTTTTATTTATTACAATTTACTCTATTATTCTAATCTGGTGTGGGATCCTCCTTGAGGTGTGTTTTTCTTTGTTAATGCTTGAAGTGTTTTACAAATACTTTACACATTGCCTCTGATTTAAGCCTGACTGCGCTGTGCCAAGCTACCAGAAGGTTGATCACAGGTTAATTTGGGGCTTGCTTGTGACTTCATCCTGTCAGGGATTGTGGTTGCTGCTTGAGTAGGCTTTTACCCCTCTCAAACAGTAAACCAATTTCTTACAAAAACTCAATATATAATGCATAAGTTTGCATAAATTCTGCAGCCCAATAATCACTCAGTTCTAGTAGTGTTGACCAAAATCAGTAATAAAGGCATTTAATGCTGCTCACCATATATATGCCCAGATGTACAGAAATTCATGTTGCAAACATTTAGTCTAAATTTCGTACCAACATTTTGCAACCTGCTTGCCATCTTGCAATGTTTTCCCATATACTAATAGGTCGCAATGCAAAATGTCCATACACAGAGGGTCTCAGAACATCCTGCCTAATTAATATTAATTCATTAATTGTGGCCCCTTGCAGTTAGTTGCAAAACAACAGACAGTAGCCTGCAAGGGATAGAAGACCTCCATCACTGCATTTGTATTCCCAGAGCAAAACATTTTTTTTTTTTAAACACCCATATTGCTTAAAAGAAAAGGAGCAGCTTAAAAATAAATGTTTCCCATTTCGGACCTGTGCCTGCTCCCCCAGTCCTTGGTTTCTCCCCACCTCTCCCAAAGAGGAAGTTGTTCCCAGGAAGCACCTTACCCTTTGTAAATCAGTCACCACCTCAGTTAACAGATCAATGATCACAAACCACAATTAAGTTCACAGACAATTTACACACAGTTTTATGCCTTGTAAGGAGAAGATGGAGAAGCCATTCAAGCCCCATCTTATTTGCAATTTGGATAGGTGGCAAAAGCTTGTGACTGTAAAGGGGCTTAAAGCATCATGCCCATGGTCATTTAATCCAAAAGATGACATAGAGATTAATATTATTGGAAAGGCATGGCTGATTTAATTTAACTTGTATTCCAGTTTGATGTTCATCATGCCCATTTTAAGAACACCACTCACGATGCCTCACTCTCCCCAAAGTTGTAGGTTGAAAATTAGAAATTTACTCATTTACAATGATGTTCTTTTGATGATTTCTGTGGTCTCTGTGTGAACAAAAATATACGATAATACAATTCATGAAACATAATAGGTGGCAACATTTATGTCATCATGACTGTCAGGTCTTCCTAGCATTTTTGTACCTATAACATTCTGGAGGTGAAACAAATATACCAATTGCTTTAGATACAAACATTGTTGAATTGGAAATAATATTTTTGCCATTCATCATTCTAAAAAGAATGCAACAAATGCTTCACTTTATTCAAAAGAAGACAGGCGCATGTTTAGTTCAAACATTAGAGATAAATTATTCTTCAGCTTTACAAACATCTATTAAACCAAAGATAAAACAAGAACAACAAACAAAGATGCTGGGTTCTCTAATGACTCATTGAAAGAAAGAATTTACACCACAAGGTTATGTTCCCACAAATGTGGAGAAGTGATGGTCAAACTAAGGCCTTGGTTATGGTCCAGAATCATGGCTACATGGTGGGGATGTCACTATTGGGAGCAAACACAGGGCAGCTATTAAATTGACTTGAAAGGGGTGCTTTGCGGAATTATTTTTAACCCCCTGATGAACTTGGAGAATTGGTGACCCAACTAGATTATGAATCCAACCCTCCAATTGGCAGCACTGACAATAATAGGAAAGTACAAAATAATGACTTGATCGATCTTGAGTGAAACACACAAAATAAATACCCCAAAACACATTTAACATTCAAGTGAGAGAATACTGTGTGTTTGTTTTGCATACAAGAGGAGGGATGTTGCCGATTTCAGACAATCTGAACTAAATCATTTTTGTTCCATATTAAAGATGTCTTATCTTCCCTACACTTCCAGATAAACATCTATTTGGATGGAAGTTTGAATCAAATACCATCCTGAAATACTTTGGGCTCGACTGAGGAAGGAAGAGCATCTCAGACCCACAGGTCCGAGCATCAGCAGAACAGAGCAGCAAGAAGAATTTAGCTATGACATAAAACTGACTTCTAAAGAGTATCTTCCTGGAAAATACATTTGCCCCGCTCCCCTCCTAAAACAATGTTATTTATGTAAGGGAGGATAGGTTTACTTAAGTTATCGAAATTGAAATTTCCACCAATCATCAGGCCACATCTCCCTAGAAATGTAGCACGCTTGTGGACACAAAATGAATTCTGTTGTAGCTTTGACTATAACCTGCTATTAAAAAAACAGAATACACCATGTTAGGCTGAGATGATTCCAGGATAAGATCAGTTTATCTACACACCATATGCACTGAATTGAAGAAACTCAAGAAAGAGGCTCAAAATTCCTCGTAGTCCTTCACCTCAATGTGTGTCACATTGTTTTATCATTTAAAAATAAATATTAAACAGTAATAAAAAGAAATTTGAAAACACATATTTTGCCCTCAATGAAGGGTTATATTAACCGATATGACATTCTACTAGATAGTAGGCTCATGTGAACAAAAACACACAACTACAGTAGATGGCTTATTTATGTTAACATCCAATAATGAAAGCAATTATTTTTTCTTTTCATAGTGGTTCATTCATGCCATCAAACTTTAGAAGTTATTTATAGCTAAGCACATGCTTTAATTTATATTCACTTGAATAGCCTATTCAGAAGAACCAGAAATGATAAGGTTATAAGTACATGTGAAGCAGTACAGAAGAATACAATTGCATCCAGTGTTGATCAGCTCTGTTTTCCATATAACAACAGTCCTTAAGAAGGACTAACTATTTGACTATATATCACGCTTCCTAAAAAACGCAGAATGTTTGCCAGGACTGCAGAACTTTGAAATCATATAACAATTGAAAAGTTCACTGATTAAAAATGTTTAGTCTAAAAAACTGATTGCCTCAGTTGCTTCAATGTCCATTACTGTTTCCACAACGGCAATTTTGCATCTACCCTACCAGGTGTAGTTTCATGTTAAGAAGCTCTACATTCCAGTGCAAAATATGCACATATGTCATCGCTATCCGAAATATTTAAGTATGAAGGTGTGGCCCAGTATTATGGATTCTATAACGAATGGAATGATATCAAGCAATGTGATCTGTAAAACAGTGGCAGTGATGCTCGGATTAGCCACAGTCCACACGTAGGCAGACTTACCACTATTTATGAGATATGATCATGATTAGCGCCCACGTGACATACGTGGTTGCTTAAGGCTCTGACACCATTGGTTTGTTCTACTTCCCACCAATGTGCATAGCTCGGATACTGAGCAACCTTAATTCACAAGGAATATGTATTAAAAAAAAATAAACCTTGAAAATGTCACGGGTAACAATTGCAACACTTAATAAATAAATAGGAGACGTACATATTTGTTTATCAACATTTAGGGGACAGTGGAGAACTAACTAAACAGGTATTTTACTTTAAAAGTCTGATTGATTTCTCAGGTGATCTCTGCCCTAGGTGCACAAACCTCGCTCTTATTTAATGGGGCGCAGCTGGGGCTTTAGTCAGTCAAGAGTAAAGGAATGTAATACCTCATGTCTGCTTTTTCTCTTCCTTGCAGATAGGCTGGAGAGTGAGCTTCCAGAAGCATTAGTGGAAGGTGAAAGACCCCCCTGCTGACAGCAAAATGTCAACTCCATGTCCCCCACATGTATGATGCCTGACATTTTTACTTCACCTTAGGTTAACATTTCAGATATGTCCTTTTCAAATACAGCTACAGCCTTTAGAAATGTGCTTCTGCCCGAACATACCTTGCTAATTTACATTTCATTTTACATGTCCCTTTGATATGCAAAATACTCTCTCCTTTATTTTTTGTGGAGTTGCTAAGTAACCAATACTTATTATTCTGCCTTTTGATTGAGGATATCAACAACCAAAACTTGAAATCACAATTTGCTTCTTGAAAAACGATGCTATAAAAATGTCAACACATTTTGTATTGTAAAACAGAAATGGTAAAGTCTCAATGAATGCAGTGTGATGGGTGCCCTGGTCTCCATTAAAGCGAGGGTATTTCTCTACAATTCCTGTCACTGTTTAGGATAAACTGTGAATTGCATGAAAATGAAAATATCTTCCTATTTATATACTGTTCTACCGCCTCCTCTGGTGGATATTGTTCATATGGTCTGCACTCTTGTTGATTATGCTGAACCCACTAAGAGTTTGAATGCGAGTGCCCCGCAGGAGGATGGGATATGTATTCCAATCGTTAAAATACAATACCCTTCAGTTAGGAATTTATTGCACATATTAGTGTTTTTTGCACCAAATTCCACATGTCCCACGTTTTCCATCAGTTAAATTTCTGCAGGTGTGATTGGCCGAAACTTACTTTGGAGCGCAGACTTCATCATACCTGGTAATAATCGCAAGTGGTGAACTCTGCACCTGGGACTCGCCTCAAGCACGTGTTTGTGCGTGGATTGTTTAAAACAACAGCATTCATAACCAAGGCCTTAGGATACTTTTAACATACATGTTTGCTGGCCATGCTAAAAAACTATATATTTTATTAAACCGCCTTTCTGGTTCAGCCATTAACCTCAATGGAAATAAGCACTATTATATAATTTCTTACAAATATAAAATTAAAAGTAGGACTAGAAGCAAAAGCAAAATAAGCAAATTAAATAAGTAGAGAAAAATAGGTGTGGGCAGATTAGTGCAGTGGAAAATCCTGGGATCTCCAAGTCATCCATCCGAAACAGGTGAGGGAGCATGACATTTTGGAATTGTTCTAAGGAGTCCAGGACTTATTTTCCCTATGCTACACATGGCTTTCTCTTCCTTCTGTGCATCTAGGGGTTGCGCATCTGTTGGGTAATAGTACAGAGTTCCTAAGGAACAAGTCTTACATGGAATTTAAAGTTGGACCAACTACAAGTCTACCACTAGTTTCAGGTTTTAATTTTTTGATTGAATGATCTCTTCTCTTGGCAGTGTGTTTTGCATTAGATGTTCATGCCACTGGACTGGTACTTATGCACATGGAATATGGTATCTCACAGAGCCAGCAATGACTATAATCTTAGTTTGTGCTGATGTTTTGCATTGATCAAGCACTCCTTCTGCTTTTTCCAATGGCTGTAAAGTATCTTCCCACTCCCCCCTCAACTTTTAAAATAGTTTCAGGCCTTTGTAAAACACATCTTTGATCCTTCTCTAGGTCCATGGCATTAAGTCTTCAGGCTAGGTGTTGATGCTAGTATTGGTTTAAGAATACCCCTTTGTTCCACAGATGTGAGTGCATTAATAGTGTTTTCGGGTTTGCCATCTTTCCATTCCACATAAAGGGGTGGGTGCAAATATTTCCTTTTTCACTTCTCCTTTTTGATAGTTTTCAAATAATGAAGGCTCTGAGCAAAGTTACAAAACGTTCAAGGGTGTTTTTATCGGCAATTATCCAGGGTGAATTAAAAATATAATAGGAGATGTGCAGGATAACTGAGAACAGCTGCAGACTCTGCTACTCCAGGTTCTTCATCCCAGCTATGCAGTCCCCCCAGTCAGCCTTAACTGATATGTGTGTGAGATGAGAGAGCTTCCAGGGGAAATCCTGATAAAAGATGTGCATGATGGTAACACCTATTCAGCCTCTACCCTTCTTATCCTTGATTCCTCATATCTGTATACAAGTTATTCATGTTTTCCTCAAACCCTTGGACACCCAAAGTAAGGTATCCTCTACCCTAGCTCTACCTTCTTACACATTGCTCTACTTTACCTGTGGAAAGAAAACTCAGACACAAATCTGCTGTCTAAATGGTTTCCAAAGGACTTTGGTGGCAACTGTCCTCTGGACACCTGCAGTTGTATGTCTCCAAAACTCTCAGACTCCCCTTGTCTCATGAGCCCATTAAACTGTGGAAGTTAACAAGATTTACCTCAATTTAACCTCATAATAATCTAGAAAAATTATTTTATGTAACATAGAAAATGCATATCAAAATAGTGTTAAAAATCTGCTTATTATTAAACATGCAAAAAGTGAAAATGCAGCTCATCCCTGCAGAAAGCTCTCATTTTTATTGTTCTTTCACTGGTAGGCCTTAATATTTTCTTGATTCTTTCCTATCCCTTTAAGAAAATAAATGCCTTTCTATAAATACTGACTTAATGTTACAACTGAACTGTAGAACTTGACATCTTCGTGAAATGTGCTGTTTGCTGCAAAATGTATTTCTTTCCTCCTCACTCCATATGATTTCATCAAATTGTTGATAGTTCTCTCTGCCACATGCTTATAAATAACAAATATATTAATGAAAGAAAATGCTTGCTATTGTTTTGATTTCCATGATCTAATCGGGACATGCTAGATATTAATGTTTTATTTCATAGCGCAGATCATTGCTATACAATGAGACACTGAAAAGCTAACAGAGTAGGCTTGCAAAGGTTCTCATTAGAACCTTCCTAGATGTATCTTTTTGTAAATGTTGGAATCGCACTCAAATAACTACATGTCAACGTGGATGTTTACCATGGAGATTGAGGAAGGAGGGGACAGACCTTTCCCATTGGCCTGGGATGATTCAAAATTTCGAGTTTTGTGCTTTTCTATTTAGTACGTGTTCCTAGTTAGGAAGATAATGCATTCTAAGCACTCCTTCCCTGCCATTCCTCTAAGCACATGACTGTGCTTCTCTTGCCCGAGATTGCTGTAAGCTACTGCTAACAGTGACTATCTTGTTTCCTTACCTTTTGTGAGGAGACTTTCTTTCCTTAGGTTGATCGTAGCTCCTGCTGTGATTATTTCCTCCTACCTGTTTTAATGGTTGTTATGGCAGCTGTTAGGGAACTCAGATGAATTTCTGGAACTACTCTTTATGGGGAGTTTGACCTTTCATAGCTATAAATCTTTTGCTTCAAATTTACTTGCTCTTTTCCAAAATAACTCTTTATGGGTTCTCACTAGGATTGATTATGTCCTTTAGATTAAGATAGGGACTAATTCCTTTATGGAACATACTGTTATTTTGTATGCTGTCCTTAACCATGATTTTTCGAATATTTCTGTAAACAGACTTGTCTGACTAACTTGAAAAAAAGACCAAAAGTACAAACTAATTCTCTTAATGAGAAATAAATCTTTTAAGACTTCATCAAACCTCTCATCATTAACTGAACATTAAATGCTGTAAGTGGATGATTCTTTTAGCAATGTATTCAGGTTGTGCTCCATTCTAACACTGTAACAAAGATTCGTCAACCTGGAGAAGAAATATGCTTGGAAATTGGAGTGATACTTAGTAAGTTTTATGGTGAAGCTGGTGATACATTTTTATTAATGAGATTTCCGTGCTCCCACCACTGAGTTCTTCCGCTCACTCTTCTATTGACTTGGGTATACAAGCAGGCAATTCTGCTGTCAATTCCCCTTAGTTTCCTGCCTGCTTACCCATGCTAAGAAATTGTGGTTTCCTGAAGCAATGACATTCTTGGTGAACTTAATTTAGACCTTAAACTCTTAATTGGGATAAACTTAGCTTGATGAAGACTGTTGCATAGATCTTTCAATCTTTAAATAATTAGTGAATCTGACAGAAAAGGCCATGACCGTTATTTTACTGATGATTATTTCAGGAAAGAACCAGAGAAGAAAGTATTAAGAATGTGTTACAATAAGTATATAGCAAAACAAACTCCAACATGCAGTTCTATTATTCTTTTTTACCAGAGCCACCAGAGTATTTATTTGTATTTAACACGTGAATGTCAGTTTTACCTCACTTAGGGAACAAAGTTTCCACCAATCATAAGGTTGCATTTTCCAATAAATATGGTAGTCATTCAAGACTCAAACCAAACCATTTTTGGAGTTTGACGACAGGGTGAAAAAGGGTCGGGAGGTCTCATGACAGAACCAACTTGTATGACAAATGTGGTTACTTTGCAATCTAAACCCAAAACATCTTCTCTAGAGCCTTGGGCTTAGTTTGGTTGCACCTCAAATGACTCCATTCATGAAAGTGTCTGCTTGTGATTAGGAGCCAGTCCAATTAGGACTCATAAAGGAGAGAACACCTCATCAAAATAGGGATAATCTTCCATTTAAAAGCCTTGTTTCAAGACTGGTACAAACTTGGGGACTTCAGAGGATAATCCATCGCTAATTCATAAAAAAACTGTTGGAAGTGCATACCAACAACTTCTGCTTCAGGGAGACAGGGTGAGAACACTGCAGATAGTAACTAGGACTGGGCGGGAGGTAGCAGGATGCCTTTGGTTCAAAATGCATAATTTATTTGTGCTGATGGGAGGGACAAAAGGAGTTGTTGATGTGGTGTTGTGGCATCGATGATGGAGAATGTGGAAAAAGAAGAGTCAGAGGAGCAGAAGATGAGTAGTGTTTGAAGTTCAGAGGAGGAGGAGAGTTTGGAGGGCAGGGGGAGGACAGCATAAACCTGAGAGGAGAAGAAGAGGAGGTGAATGGGATATATAGAAAGAAGAGAGGTATTAATGAAGGAAAATAGGAGCAGGATGACCAAAGGAGGAGTTGGAGGTATGAGGTGGAGATCAAGGAGAAGAAGAATGACTGGAGGAGCAGCAGGACGGAAGGAGGCACTGGAGCAGCCGGGAGACACTGAGGTATAAGTTTGGAGACCAGGAAGAGATGGAAGAGAGTGAGAAAGGGGTGGGACAATGCCAGTAGGCACAGGACATGAGGAGACAGCAGAGAGAGAGAAGAGAAAGAGAGAGAGAGAGACTAGAAAGAACACCAAAAGAGTGACATTTCAGCGATCAGTGCCATACGACCCAGGGAACCCATTGAAAGAGGCCCAGAGTCCTGTCAACCATGATCTCTGAAAGGGGCAAGGTAGAAACCAAGTGAAGAAAAGGGACACTGTTAGGAGAATTGCAGTGGCACCAGTATAAAGGTCATTTCATGAACACTGGATAATCGTGATGTATGAATGCGAACCTTGAGGTGAATATGAGAGGCTTATGGTGAGGGGAGTACCTTATTTAATTACTGATTTGTCTCTTTTTCCTCTAAGACTGAAGTTTTTTGTGCTGGCCTTTTGTTTTTCTGAGTGTAAAGAGCTCTCTAGAGTTCGGCAATTCAGCTAAAGGAATAATTTAGTAAATCCTTATGAAATCTCTCACTGTCTACTTGATCCTTTTATAATAAACCCCTTAAAAGTATATGCAGGAAGTAGTCAAAAACACCAACCTTTACATTTGACTTCATCTCAAAACGCCTGTAAGGGTCCCTTAACCATATGAGCCTGACCTGGGAGAAGGCAATGAAAAAACAAAGGAAGTACCGGGAGACACTTCCAGAATCAGTTAACAAAGCTTCATAGGAGCTGCTAACTAAGACAGGAGAAAAATAAAGCAATGGATGACAGGCTGAATGAACAAACTGGCAAGAGGGAGGAGAACCAAATCAGCACAGTTATATATCCAGGCCAACAAATGGCAGGGCTGCAAGTGAAAAACTTAGTCCTACTCCTATTTAAAGAATATCTATTCTAAGATGTCGACCCAATCCAAACTGCATCCAAAAACACATATTCAATTCATAGGCTGCGATCAGACAATAACCCCATTCTGAGAAGAAGCTAAAGATGACCAACAAGCATCAATTTTCTTTCAGTATTAACGGCCCGTTTTGTCAGTGGGTTCCTTTTCTACCAGTAAATATAGTACCTCAGGTCAGTGAATCCCAACTCCTCAACTGTGCTCTTTCTATTCTATTCCCTGACCTAAATCTTCAGCCTCACAAACACTGTCTTGCAATTGGGACCCAAGACTTCAGAGGGGTTTTGTGACTATAAACTTCTTTGTCCTGGTAGTATCACGCACCAATTTCCAGAGGGTCATCATCATCATCATAGTTTAATTCACTTAAAAGTAAACATAAGAAAAAACATGAAAAAAATAAGACAACATTAACAAGAAAAAAATCATATAAAACCAAGATACTGTAAAACAGTTTGCTATTAATTAATGTTCCAATCAATTATTCCCAGACTCTGTGGTACGCTCAACATATCTTTTGCTAGGGTGTGTAGCCCATGGGATGGAAACATGCCATGAAAGTGCCTCTTTTGTAAAAACCCACCCTGGACCCAAAAACACATATAAACTTAAGGCCCATATCTCTTCTTCCTTTTTTCTTTAAACTAGCTAAAAAGCATGATAATTTCCAGCTGATGAACTTCATCGAAGCTCAGAATCTTGTGCGTGAGACTCAATCGGGCTTCAGCCCACAGTACAGCACAGAATCGGCGCAGTTACTGGCTTCTGAATCTCTCAGAATGTTGTTTTATTTTTGTAAGCCACTTGCAGTTATGGCCATTAAGACTGCACCATCTGCATAACGGAGGACGGGAAGGAGGATCGTGAGTACCCACTTTTGGAGCTGGTTACTCTCAGTAGCCCATGTTACCCTTGGGGCAACAGTGTCACTTCCAAAAGGGGCCATCCGTTCCTTTCACCCTCAAGAAAGAGGCAAAGGACCAGTTTCAACATCCAGCCCTTAACAAAAAAATACTGAATTTTTCCAGGCCTTCTGCCACTGTATGATTGGGGCTCTGTATTGTGGCTTCATACCATGGGCCAGAGGTGAAATCAATTGCACAGCCTTTAAACTACAGGAATATGGAAGAGCTTGTACACATAGCTTTCAGAACTATTACACATATCCATTTTGTAATGACTCACACAACTGGCCCTTTCCCTATAACCACCCTAATGAGCTAGGAGCCATTCAGGGCCTTCTGACAAAGACTATATGCCTGATAGGTTCTGAGCACCACAAGCAGGAATGTGACGCATGTCCTGTACCCAAACCCCGGCATGTATTTCTTCACTTCAGATAATATTAGAGTTATTTGTATGTTGTTTAAAGGTTAAGTGAAAACAAAATAAAGTAATGCAAAAAAGCAACTGGCTTTCCACAGAAATGTCAGCACCAGGCGTTTGGTTAATGAGCATATTTATTATCATGGGAGAGCCAACAGAGCTATGAATACATTACATTTTAACATCTTGATTGATAAACTTAGATTTTTCCCATTTTCAGGTCAGCACTAATTTATCCATCATCTTTCTAAACTCATCTTCCGTATTTAGCTTTACCATGAATTGTCAGATTAAAGTCGATTGCCAAGCATCCATTTTCTGCTTAAGTAAATAACAGAATATTTCTGTTCAATATTCATTTGCCACATTTATTTCAAAATATGTTCCTATTTATGTTCAATGTATATTTGAATAATTCCTGTTCAAAAGTAATTTTCATAATGTGTTTTCGAATTTCAGATCTAGAAGACACTCTTCTTGTATCTGTAGTATGCTCTCAGACACTATTTGCATTTAATGATTTCCCTTCATGGTTAAAATTACATGCTATACCCTCGTACTGGCTACTTCACATATTGTATACACTAATATTCATATAGTGCACACAGACTGAGCATTCAAATGCAAATTGTGCCCTTGGAAAATTCCATCCATCAATTTCTTCTCTCAGTGTTTTGATTTTAAATAGGTTCCAAGCAACATTTTGAACTTCACATCAGTTCCGAACCATAACACGTATTTTTGTGCCCACAGTGACTTCTCCTAGGCCTATTTTCTGCTCTTTGTTGCGCCACACTTTCAATGTTCCAGAATATTTTCGCTGCGATTCTTTGTCTGATGCAGACCCTTAACCACCCAAACTGTGTCTCTAAACTTGATTTAGCCAGATTACCCTATGTGAGACTAAGGAAGGAGACTAGAGCATCTGCCACCCATGACGTAATGCTGCTCTGGCCCTGGTGCACATCAAGCAGGGATTCGGTGGAAGAGTTTGACTACATGCAGGGGAACCTTAAGGTGCTGGCAAAAAGGAGAACAGAGGTAAAACGTTGGTCAACATTATACAAAGCTACACTGCTTTTGATAGGATAAGGCCAACACAAACCCACAGTATAGGGCCATGTCCCACAAACAAGGCACTGCCTCTCCTGTACATGTTGTTTGCTGCTTATTGAACAACTCAACCTAGAATTTTACCTGTCAACCCTGTCTCCCGGGTTATGCTCCTTTCATAAGCTTCTCCAGTATCATCACAGAGCTACATTGGAACTACCAGCGACAAAAACACCACAACCTTTTCGTAATAAAAAGCAAACGTCTTCAAGAGTGTTTGCTCACTTTCTTTCATAGTAACACTAATGCTGACTTGAATACTTAACTAGTAGTGGTTGACCGTACTTAACAACCCTCTCGATTTTTACTTCGTTTTACAAATATTTTGTATTTTAAATGTAAAAATGTTAGAATGCGAAAGCATGAGAGGAAAACGTTTTCGTGTGCGAAAAAGTAATTGCACATGGAAATCTGAAAAATGCAATATCCCAAGGTTGGTGTAAGGATGGGGGTAGTATTCTCCAAGCAATTTATTCCAGTCATCTCACGGTGAATAATCAGCAATACTCGCTCCATATCTCGGTGCTTTTTGTGTACAGATTGTACCAATTCCAGGTAGATCATGCACAGCGTAAATTGTTGAATAGCAAAACAACATCAGCTGCCAAACAATACATTTTCAGTGCTAAAACTCTATTATAAAAGACAAGCTAAGTGTAAACTCATTTTCATAATGAGAAAGGGATCAACAATTTTCCACTAAGCAAAACTCACCCTGCTTCATCGTGATTTTTATGGTTTAAAAATTAATGCTGATACAAAGTCATTATTATTTTAATGTATGATTATGTATTCCTTTCCTATTCGCAGCCTTTCATGTGATGTGCATAAGCTGCCAGGAAGGAAAGCTAGGATCTATATTTCTATATGTTAAGACGCAAGAGATGCCCAGCCACACAGCCATTCCACCCTGGCCCTCAGTAGCCTTTCAGTGAGCAGGCCAAGACTTGAAGCAATTCCTCTGTGAGTTCCAGTGTCTCTTGCATAGTATGGTGTGGTTTGACAGCACAGCTGTTGCCAGACAAGTATGTGAGCCTCAATGGAGAGGGGCTTCGGCTACGCCCACGTGTTGGAAGCCAGGAGAACATGTTTTGATTGGGCGGATATTGTGTGCTTCCAGAAACAAGCATTGGCATAGCCAATAGGTCTCGCCTTTGGGGCCTTATAAGTGTTTAGCCAGAGCTACTGACTTTGCCAATGTCTTCAAGCTGTGCTGTAGAGAAGTGTGGCTGCTGTGCAGCATGCTGAAAAGTTATAATAAAAAAGTGTCAGAAGCATTTTTGTTACTTTATATATGACCAAGAAGGCATTATGTAAAACTGAACGACCATATTAAAAAAGTATTTACAATAAAAAATGTCCTCAGTTTTCTTTTGTTCTTGCAATGCTGGCAACTTGTTTCTGCCTATTGCAATGGTTGTTTGTTAAAGCTTTTTTTTGAGGGGGCATAAACAATCGGAGGGTGAAGGTTGGGAACTAGTACCTGTATTATAACACTAGCAGAGGCCAGACGCTAGGGGGGAATCAACAGATGCCAGATTCCGAGAGCAGGCTGAGGTGGTGCTGAGTGATGCTGAGGTGGTAGTGGTGGTGGTGGTGGTGACTGTTGCGGAGACGATGCTGAGGTGATGCTGAATGATACTCAGGTCTTGCTGAGTGATACTGCTGTGGTGCTGAGGGATGCTGTGGTGGTGCTGAGTGATATTGTCTTGGCGCTGAGTGATGCTGTGGTGGTGCTGAGTGATATTGTCTTGGCGCTGAGTGATACTGTGGTGGTGCTGAGTGATGCTGTGGTGGCCCTGAGTGATGCTGTGGTGGCCATGAGTGATGCTGTGGTGGCCCTGAGTGATGCTGTGGTGGCCCTGAGTGATGCTGTTGTGGTGCTGAGCGATGCTGTGGTGGTGCTGAGCGATGCTGTGGTGGTGCTGAGCGATGCTGTGGTGGCGCTGAGCGATGCTGTGGTGGCGCTGAGCGATGCTGTGGCGGCGCTGGGCGATGCTGTGGCGGCGCTGAGCGATGCTGTGGCGGCGCTGAGTGATGCTGTGGCGGCGCTGAGTGATGCTGTGGTGGTGCTGAGTGATATTGTTGCGGCACTGAGTGATGCTGTTGCGGCGCTGAGTGATGCTGTGGCGGTGCTGAGGGATGCTGTGGCGGCACTGAGTGATGCTGTGGTGGCGCTGAGTGATGCTGTGGTGGTGCTGAGTGATGCTGTGGTGGCCCTGAGAGATACTGTGGTGGCCCTGAGTGATGCTGTGGTGGCCCTGAGCGATGCTGTGGTGGCGCTGAGCGATGCTGTGGTGGCGCTGAGCGATGCTGTTGCGGCGCTGAGTGATGCTGTGGTGGCGCTGAGTGATGCTGTGGCGGCGCTGAGTGATGCTGTGGCGGCGCTGAGTGATGCTGTGGCGGCGCTGAGTGATGCTGTGGCGGCGATGAGTGATGCTGTGGCGGCACTGAGTGATGCTGTGGTGGCGCTGAGTGATGCTGTGGTGACGCTGAGTGATGCTGTGGTAACGCTGAGTGATGCTGTGGTGGTGCTGAGTGATATTGTTGTGGCACAGAGTGATGCCGTGGTGGCGCTGAGCGATGCTGTGGCGGCGCTGAGTGATGCTGTGGTGGCGCTGAGTGATGCTGTGGTGGCGCTGAGTGATGCTGTGGTGGCGCTGAGTGATGCTGTGGCGGCGCTGAGTGATGCTGTGGCGGCGCTGAGTGATGCTGTGGCGGCGCTGAGTGATGCTGTGGCGGCGCTGAGTGATGCTGTGGTGGCGCTGAGTGATGCTGTGGTGATGCTGAGTGATGCTGTGGTGGTGCTGAGTGATATTTTTGTGGCACTGAGTGATGCTGTGGTGATGCTGTGGTAGTTCTGAGTGATGCTGTGGTGGTGCTGAGTGATGCTGTGGTGGCGCTGAGTGATGCTGTGTTGGCGCTGAGTGATGCTGTGTTGGCGCTGAGTGATGCTGTGGTGGCGCTGAGTGATGCTGTGGTGGCGCTGAGTGATGCTGTGGTGGCCCTGAGTGATGCTGTGGTGGCCCTGAGTGATGCTGTGGTGGCCCTGAGTGATGCTGTGGTGGCGGTGAGCGATGCTGTGGCGGTGCTGAGCGATGCTGTGGTGGTGCTGAGTGATGATGTGGTGGCCCTGAGTGATGCTGTCATGACGCTGAGTGATGCTGTGGTGGCGCTGAGTGATGCTGTTGTGGCGCTGAGTGATGCTGTGGTGGTGATGAGTGATGCTGTGGTGATGCTGAGTGATGCTGTGGTGGCGCTGAGTGATGCTGTGGTGGTGCCGAGTGATGCTGTGGTGGTGCCGAGTGATGCTGTGGTGGTGCCGAGTGATGCTGTGGTGGTGCCGAGTGATGCTGTGGTGGCGCCGAGTGATGCTGTTGTGGCGCCGAGTGATGCTGTGGTGGTGCCGAGTGATGCTGTGGTGGCGCCGAGTGATGCTGTGGTTGCGCCGAGTGATGCTGTGGTGGCGCCGAGTGATGCTGTGGTGGCGCCGAGTGATGCTGTGGCGGCGCTGAGCGATGCTGTGGCGGCGCTGAGTGATGCTGTGGTGGTGGTGAGTGATATTGTTGTGGCACTGAGTGATGCTATTGCGGCGCTGAGTGATGCTGTGGCAGTGCTGAGTGATGCTGTGGCGACGCTGAGTGATGCTGTGGCGACGCTGAGTGATGCTGTGGCGGCGCTGAGTGATGCTGTGGCACGCTGAGTGATGCTGTGGCAGCACTGAGTGATGCTGTGGCAGCGCTGAGTGATGCTGTGGTGGCGCTGAGTGATGCTGTGGTGACGCTGAGTGATGCTGTGGTGGTGCTGAGTGATATTGTTGTGGCACTGAGCGATGCAGTGGTGGCGCTGAGCGATGCTGTGGCGGCGCTGAGTGATGCTGTGGTGGCGCTGAGTGATGCTGTGGTGGCGCTGAGTGATGCTGTGGTGGCGCTGAGTGATGCTGTGGTGGTGCTGAGTGATGCTGTGGTGGCGCTGAGTGATGCTGTGGTGGCGCTGAGTGATGCTGTGGTGACGCTGAGTGATGCTGTGGTGGTGCTGAGTGATATTGTTGTGGCACTGAGCGATGCAGTGGTGGCGCTGAGCGATGCTGTGGCGGCGCTGAGTGATGCTGTGGTGGCGCTGAGTGATGCTGTGGTGGCGCTGAGTGATGCTGTGGCAGCACTGAGTGATGCTGTGGCGGCGCTGAGTGATGCTGTGGTGGTGCTGAGTGATACTGTGGTGACGCTGAGTGATGCTGTGGTGGTGCTGAGTGATATTGTTGTGGCACTGAGTGATGCTGTGGTGATGCTGTGGTAGTTCTGAGTGATGCTGTGGTGGCGCTGAGTGATGCTGTGGTGGCGCTGAGTGATGCTGTGGTGGCCCTGAGTGATGCTGTGGTGGCCCTGAGTGATGCTGTGGTGGCGGTGAGCGTTGCTGTGGCGCTGCTGAGAGATGCTGTGGTGGTGCTGAGCGATGCTGTGGTGGCGCTGAGTGATGATGTGGTGGCCCTGAGTGATACTGTCGTGACGCTGAGTGATGCTGTGGTGGCGCTGAGTGATGCTGTGGTGGCGCTGAGTGATGCTGTGGTGATGCTGAGTGATGCTGTGGTCGCGCTGAGTGATGCTGTGGTGGTGCTGAGTGATGCTGTGGTGGTGCTGAGTGATGCTGTGGTGGTGCCGAGTGATGCTGTGGTGGTGCCGAGTGATGCTGTTGTGGCGCCGAGTGATGCTGTGGTGGTGCTGAGTGATGCTGTGGTGGCGCCGAGTGATGCTGTGGTGACGCCGAGTGATGCTGTGGTGGCGCCGAGTGATGCTGTGGTGGCGCCGAGTGATATTGCTGTGGCGCCTAGTGATGCTGTGGTGGCGCTGAGTGATGCTGTGGTGGCGCTGAGTGATGCTGTGGTGGCGCTGAGTGATGCTGTGGTGGCGCTGAGTGATGCTGTGGTGGCGCTGAGTGATGCTGTGGTGGAGCTGAGTGATGCTGTGGTGGCGCTGAGCGATGCTGTGGTGGTGCTGAGCGATGCTGTGGTGGTGCTGAGCGAAGCTGTGGTGGTGCTGAGTCATCCTGTGGTGGCCCTGAGTGATGATGTGGTGTCGCTGAGTGAAGCTATGGTGGTGCTGAGTGATGCTGTGGTGGCGCGGAGTGATGTTGTGGTGCTGCTGAGTAATGCTGTGGTGGCGCTGAGTGATGCTGTTGTGGCACTAAGTGATGCTGTGGTTGTGCTGCGTAATGCTGTGGTTGCACTGAGTGATGCTGTGATGGCGTTGAGTGATGCTGTGATGGCGTTGAGAGATGTTGTGTTGGTGCTGAGTGATGCTGTGCTGGCTCTGATTGATGCTGTGCTGGCTCTGATTGATGCTGTGGTTGCGCTGAGTGATGCTGTGGTTGCGCGGAGTGATGCTGTGGTGATGCTGAGTGATGCTGTGGTGTTGCCGAGTGAGAGATAGAGTGAAGATATAATGCCCAATTAGAGAGGGTGGTGAGAGAGAAAGAGAGAAAGGGTGTACATAGAATAAAGAGTGGAGCGGGATAGAGAGAGAGAGAGAAAGAAGGGGAGAAAGAGTGAATGAAGGAGTTTGAAAGAGAAACAGATAAAGGGGTGAGAGAGAATGAAAGGCTAAAAAAGATAGAGAGGGGAGAGTTAATTAAGTAGAGAGAGAATTAGAGAGGGGAGAGAGAGAGAAGGAGAGAGACAATAAGAGTGGGGGGTGTGGAGTTTAAATAGAGTGAAGAAGTGACGCGGAAAAAGTAACCTTAAATATAGCTTTGTGCTTTGCGTGAATAAATATTTTTAAAAAAGAGTGAGACAAAAATACTGGTAATTAGGCTGTGACTCCCAATATAAAACAAATAGCGATATAAGGTGAAATCAACCCACCGAAGCAATATTTCTAACTAGACAAAAAAAAGCTTGCATTTCAATGCTAATCGCTGTTGTTTTTCATGTGACTGTAGTCCAGGGCCGTCAGTTGGTAATGTGAGCTGCTGCTGCGGTTGAAACATCAGAGTCCAGATAGTTAATGAGCCATGACGAGGAAATGAGGAAGAGATAGGAAACCCAGATGGCAGCTGCGCGCGCGTGCACGCCATCGTGAACGCAAGCTGGTCGCCAGCCGAAAGCCAGTGGGTTTGCACTTCCAAAACCCGCTTACTAAAACTCTCGGCCAGACCAGCGCAAGCGCTGGTGCAGGCCGAGACCTAAAAATGCTTGCCCTCCACGCAGCTGTGATCATTTTGTTTATTTATCAACCTGCCTAAGCTTGAACTTTCAGGGGGACACACCTGTCACGGAAAGGCTATTAAAGTGTCTTAGACAACTAGAAATGTATGTACTTTTTCTCTGGCACAAGCACAGAAAGAAGGACAGTTGTTAACCTACATGGACTTTTAGGTCTTGCTTGATAGTGCAACTGTCTCCTGACCTTTTAACCTACACCAATATTATTCTACAGTTCTTTGCTTTCAAACACATTGATGTCTATTAGCATGCTATTTACTTGTAAGGCTTCATGTTAGACTTGCCAGCCTTAGGGGGGTCTTCCCCCCAACATTTTGCCTTCCTCCTCCATTTTTTCTGATCTCGTTTTTTCTGGCCTTAAGACAGCTAACCAGGGCTAAAGTGCTTGTGCTCTCTCCTCTAAACATGGTGAAATTGGCTTATCCCCAACTGGCATATTTAATTTACTTATAAGTCCCTAGTAAACTGTTACTACATGTACCAAGGGCATGTAAATTAAAGGCTACTTGTGGGCCTGCGGCACTCGTTGTTTCACCCATTTAAGCATCCTTCAAACATGTCCAAGACCTACCATTACAGAGCATATTTGTGTAGTCTTAAACTGCCATTCAACCTGGTAAAATATACATTTTGTCAAACCCAAACCTTACTTTTTAATACATATAAGCCACCCTAATTTAGGCCCTGGACAGCCCAGAGGGCAGGGTGCAATGTATTTAAAAAGTAAACCATATACTTTTAAGTTTTACATGTCCTAGTAGTGAAAAACTCTCAAATGGGTTTTTCATTACTGCAAGGCCTATCTCTCACATAGGATAACATTGAAGAAGAGATAACCAGTTCAAGTGTGGTGCCTCTGGAATCACAATTTAAAATCCTAACTTATGGTGAAGTCGGATTTCAAATTGCCATTCTGAAAGTGCCACTTTTAAAAAGCTGGTATTTTTCTGCCTTATCCATTTAGTGTCTGTAACCCGTCTCTGGTCATGAGTGGGTGAAGCTGACAGTTGGGCTTTGTGTATTCCTCCTAGAAAGACACACACAAAAGGGAGCTTAGGTGCACCTGGATGAGCCATCACTGGCAGGATGGGAGGGAGGAAAAGGGCAATGCTCCATTTACACCTGTATAGGCTGTGTCCTGCCTCTACACAAAGGGCTGCATACCCCTTGTAGTTAGACTGGAGGCAGGGCAGGGAAGACAGAATGCCTGGGAACTTCAAAGGGAAACCTCTAGAAGCTTTTCCTCCACTTCAAAAACACAACTGGGTTTAAATACTAGACTTCAGACACCAACTCTTCAGTACACACTGTGGGGCGGTGAGGCAGGGCGGGGTGGGGGGTAGTGGAATTTAACATACGATGGGAATGTGAAAACTAAATAAATAAATAAATAAAACCACTTACCTTGCGCTTGCCGCATCGCCGATGGCCAAGTCCAGCTCCTGTCACAGGCTAGTGCCAAGGATAAAAATAGCACCTCCTGACACCCTCTTAATAACATTACTGGACCTTTGGAAGACAGAAGGAGGACTGCACCTGCTGCTGAGGCCTGTGAGGAGAACCATAAGGGCTTGACTTGCTCCCACTTGCACTGAGGAGATAGAAGTGGACTCCCAGGGTCAGTTGACTGACTGTTAATCTACAAGAAACTTACTTTCCGGAAAGAGCCCAGCTGACCAGTTTTTACTGGACCCTGCTGGTGGCTTCTGCTGGAGTGAGTCTTGACCCTCAAGTGCTGTTACTGAGGTCCTGGAACTCCTGTCTGGTGTCAGAGTGTACTCCTTCTGCCTAACCCTAAAATCTGGTACCTAGAAACGTTTTCAAGACTTTTTGACTGGAGAACTGGCAGAAGACCAGGATCAGCCTGCAGGCCGATCTGCCGAGGTTACCTTGCTTGTGGTCTTGACTTCAATGTAGCTCCCTCTCCATTCTTCTTCTTCGCAGCAAATTCATTTCAGCAGACTTGTCGCAAACAGCCATCCAATGATGTTGAGCTGTCTTTGGCTATAGCCTGCAGCTTGCCTCGTTGCAGGAATCCAACTTCTAGAAAAACCTCTCAGTCTAAAGATAGAAAGCAAAAACAAAGACAGCATCCCCTTTGGAATTAATGATCATTATTGTGCGAAACATGCAACATGGAAAGTAAGTCACCCAATCCTACTGGCCAAAAAATATCTGTTAAAATAATTTTAAAAAGGAAACTACTTTTCAGTATACCAGAACATGGGGGCGTGGCTTGGTGCCCAGCGGAAATGGCGGCGCACGGGTGAAGCTCCCGGAGGAGTCTCGGAATAACCCACTCCTAAGACCGAGATGTGACTCGGGGAGGACGGCGGAGAGCAGATGAAGGTTGGGAGAACAACCTGAAGCCTTCGCTATCATCAAATCCCATCAGCAAGTACATTTAAACCGATAATTTGCTCTCTGTCAAAAGCGCATTTTTGCGGCCGCCATTTTGAATTTTTGCCGCGATCGTGGACTTTCTTTATTTGCATTCTGAACTTCTATTAACTCCTGAACTGAAGTTCCCAGTATATTCTATCACCTAATAGTTGCTGGAAGACTCACTATCTAATTGAATTAGGAAGTTACAGTGAGTACAAACAAGATATTTAGAAGTTCGTGGAAGGAATGCATGGCGGCCATTTTAAGATATTTGAGTCAGCCTTCACAGAGAGCATTGGTTTTGCGTCCCACGTTGCTGTAGAGGAATGAGCGCGTTGAGCTCACTACTATATCCACAGACTGTCTTTTGATGCATTCAGCATAATTCAGCTTCTGACAAATGTTTGGCTTCTCTTCAAGACAAAGAGATATATTGTTGAGTATGGTTGCAATAAGTAGATGAGGATGTTCTGAGGTTCTTGTCAGCGCTGACTTCAGGTTTTATAAAGGGTCCTCAGAAGGAGTGCTCATTTTACTCCCATACTGTTGACTGGTGGCGGAGGGGCTTGTTCAGAGGTTTATGGGCAGAACAAAAGTACTCAGTTCTTCTAGCTCCAAGAAAAACATTTTTATAAAAAATTCCAGAATCTTCACTGAATTTTCTAGGCTTGAGGAGTCCTTGTTATCTTCACCTCGACAACTAGGAACAACTATGGATCCTTCCTCTGGCCCCACTGGGAAATCTCTTACCAAGCGCCTCAAGAAGGACCCTCCTTCACCACCCAAGTCAGCCTCGCCTGTATCGTTGGAGTTGCTGCTTGAGGAAATCAGAGCCCTCCGACCCTTTATGGAAGAGACTAATACCAAACTGCAAATTTTAACAGATAACTGGTCCCAACTGGACACGAGAGTTACAGAAGTTGAAAATACTGTTTCTTCCCTAAAAGACACATGTGTAGGTGTTTCTCAGCTGCAATCTCAGGTCTCCACACTCCAGAAACAAGTTGAGGAGCTTGAGAACCGTAATAGACGGAACAACCTATGCATTTACGGTCTGGGAGAAGGACTTGAAGGTTCGGACTCTCTCGCTTTCTTTAAATCCTTTCTCCCTAAACTACTTCACATGCCAGAGGGGACTCAACTCAATATTCAACGAGCTCACAGGTTAGGTCGGATTCCATCTCAAACTAGTTCTTCACAGAGACCAAGAGGAGTCATCTTATATTTCTTAGAATATACAGATTTATTGAAGGTGCTTGCGGCGGTCAAAGCTTCTCCAAAAATCACATGGTCAGGTTCGTCTTTATTCTTCGCACAAGATTATGCTAAAGCTACTGCCAACAGACGCAAAGCTTTCCTGAATTTGAGGGCGGATTTACGTTCCTTGGGGGCCAGATACGGTCTCTTCCATCCTTGTCTCTTCAAAGTCACGTATAACAACAAAACAACGGTGTATGAAGATCCGATACGTTTACAAAGCTTCATTAACTCTTGTAAGACAGTCGATATGGATTCCTCTGGACCCTCCTCTTCATTTAACACTTGACTGATTGTTTCTTCTTTTCTTCCTCCCACAAATTCCTCAGACTCTGCTTGCTCAACAGTTATACTCCGCCATCTTAGAAGTGCTTTTTAACAGTTGGTGATATATCTGATACTGTTACTATGATGTTACAGAACGAGTCACGTTGTTTAGTGTTAACAGTTGGTTCTCCTGTTTCTGTTTTATGAGATAAATGGTTCACGGACATGTTTTGACGCTTCTCCTAATCCTTGATTGTTATTGTCTCCACAGGTTTTTCTACTCGTGTACCGTGGTTTTTCCTTGACTCTCCGTTTTGTTGATCCCGGTTGTGTTGCCTATCCCATGAGGCCCCATCCATCCTCCCGTATATCCATGATCCTTCCTTTGTAGGTATGTTTTTTTCCCGCATTCCCTCAAGTTTGTTATTGGGTATGTCTTTCGTTTTTTGTCTTTTTTCTTTCATTGCTTGTATTTTTTCACTTGCTGGTGTCTCATGTATTATTAACTCTTCATACTTCTTTGTATCTATCACTTTCTTGATCATTATAATTCTGCTTATTTCTATTTTCACATTTTCCTTTTGCCCACTTCCCAGCTTTCTCTCTTCTCTTATTCCTGTCTTCAACTCACATCTCACGCTTCTGTTACTCGATATGCCTATTTTTCTTAACTTTGAAGTTGAAGAAACTGCTCCTTTCCTGTTTTGTCTCTCTCTTATTTCATATTGCTACTACAATGAATTGGACTTATGTTTCACAATCTCAGTACAAATTGTTTTTAATTACTTATGTCATTAAAATTGATCACTTGGAACGTTAGGGGATTAAACTCTCCCATCAAAAGGCAGAGAATCCTTACCTACTTAGCCAAATTAGATGCCGATATTGTATTCTTGCAAGAAACCCACCTCTCGGATGTTGAATCATTAAAGCTGAAAAGAGGCTGGGTGGGGGAGGTCTTCTTTTCCCCTGGTGATGTCAAACGTAATGGAGTGATGATAATGTGCCGTAAATCCCTTTCGTTTACAGTTTTGTCCCAAAGTTCAGATGTTGATGGTAGATGGTTGAATGTTAAGTTATCTTTGAAGGGTGTTCCAATCTCTTTTCTTAATGTCTACGCCCCTACATGCGGAGAACCTTCCTTTTGGCCCACACTGGCTAAGCAAATTACCCAACACATGGAAGATAATTTCATTTTGGCGGGTGATTGTAATCAGACCTTTGATCCGTTTATTGACAGGAATTCCAAAGTTTCCTTCATTCCCAACAAACCCCATAGATCTTTTGTGCATGCTATTAATCAACATAAACTCTTGGACGCTTGGCGTCTTTGTAACCCGACTACCAGAGAGTACTCTTTTTATTCCCCTTCCCATCAAACTCAATCAAGGATTGATTACATATTTGTCTCTCACAACATCTCACAAACTCTTACAAATGCAGAGATTGGTCCCATCCTATTATCAGATCACGCACCTGTCTCGATCGGCCTAGATATCATACCTAAAGTTACAGGTCCCAAAAGATGGCGCTTTAACAATGCCCTCCTTCTAGACCCAAAGTTTACTGCCTCGTTTACTACCTTTTTTGATGAGTTCTACGAGATGAATCAAACAGATTCCATACCATGTTCAACTATATGGGATGCTTTCAAAGCCTCAGCGAGGGGTTTCATAATCAGCTTTGTTGCAAAGAAACAAAAACGTTTCCGTAATTTAACTAAGGATCTCCTTCAAGATATTAAAAGACTGGAGCATTCTTTCTACACTTCACACTCGAAAGATTGTCTCACAGCTCTTATAAACGCCAAAATGCAATTTAATAAGAAATCAACGGAGGATGCTTCATTATATTTGTTAAAGTCCAGTGCAAAATTTTACGGGGGCAAAAATAAGGCTGGAAAACTATTGGCTAATTATTTAAAAGTTAAACAAAATAAGCTGAATATTGAGTCCATTTATGACAACAGATTAGACCTAAAATTTAAAGATGATGAAATTTTGAATGAATTCTCTCTCTTTTACAAGTCTCTGTACGCCTCTGAAACACAACCCTCTGACAATTCTCTTATGCACTTTTTCTCTGGTATTCTAAAACCTCAAAACACTTTGCCAAACCTATCTTCCCTGGAGTCCGATTTAACATACCAAGAATTGTTAAAGGCTCTTCAACATCTCAAAAGGGACAAAGCACCGGGACCAGATGGTTTCACCGTAGAATTTTACCAACACTTCTCTAAACTCATAATGCCCAAGTTACATTCTCTATTAAATTCCTTTAGTACATTAGGTAGTTCCTCGGGTTCTTTCTCAGAAGCTCATATTTGCCTTATTCCCAAAGAGGGCAAGGATTTTAAATATTGCAAGAATTACAGGCCTATATCCCTGGTTAATATAGACTACAACATTTTTCTAAAGCATTAGCCATACGATTAGACTCATACCTACCTGATTTATTGGGGAAAGAACAATCTGGATTTGTCAAGGGGAGATTTATTACTGACAATACGAGACTTCTTTTTAACGTCTTGTCTAAATCCTCCCATTTAAAGTACCCCCTGGCAGCAATTGCACTAGATGCTGAGAAGGCGTTCGACAGAGTTGAATGGACCTTTTTGTTTTACACTCTCAAGTGGTTTGGCTTTGGCCCTAAGTTTACCTCCCTAATTTCTCTTCTCTACTCCAATCCTCGTGCGGCAGTATGTGCCAACGGTTTGATCTCACCATTTTTTGATTTAGGGAGAGGAGTGCGTCAGGGATGTCCACTCTCCCCTTTCCTTTTCAACCTGGCTTTAGAACCTTTTCTCTCCAAATTACGTCAAAATCCTGGCTTATATGGTTTTCAATCATCTAATTCCCATATTAAACTCGCAGCATATGCTGATGATATTCTGCTTTTCATGTCCAAACCAGATGATTCAATACCTACTTTTTTGGCGGAGGTACAGGCTTACTCTAGTATTACTGGATATAAATTGAATAACGATAAATGTGAGATTTTGCCCTTAACTAAGTATACTTTCAAGTCGGATTTTTGTGCTTCCAACTTTACCTGGAGTCCTCACCACATTAAATATTTAGGACTACACGTGACCTCTTCAATAGCTGATACGGTGGCACTTTGCATGACCAAATGCATACAAAAGGTTTCGGATTTAGCAGCTAAGTGGCATCCCCTTTATATATCTTGGTGGGGTCGTCTAGACACTATAAAGATGATGTTGTCGCCTATAATTTTATACACCATTTCTAATATTCCAGTCCCTATTCCTAACATTTTTTTTAAGAAGATCAATTCCACACTCTCTTCCTTCCTATGGAGTAACAAGAGATCCCGAATGTCTTTATTTAAATTAATTCGTCCCAAAACAGAAGGTGGGGTTAACTTCCCAGATTTTCAGACATACCAGACAGCTTTTCTCCTATGTCAAGCATCCCTTTGGTTACTCGAATCTATAGACGATTGCCCTTTATGGACTACAATTGAGCATTTCTTTTTATCCCCTTTCTCTTTTCACGAATACCTTTCCTTCTCTCGCAAACCACAGGCTCTGTCTACTCCCATAATCAAACTGACCTCGAAGCTTTTGGAACCCACACTTGCTTCCACACACAATACTATGGATCTATTCCTCAATTCCACAATTTGGCACAACAAAGGTCTAACTATTCGGAGTAAACCTTTCTATTGGAAGACTTGGCGACAGAGAGGTTTGATTTGGATCCATCAGTTATTTTCAAAATCAAACTTTTTATCCTTTCCCTCTCTTAGTCAATTATTCAACTTACCTACCTCGAGCATTCACAAATATAGATTACTTAAAACTGCTGTGATGGACAGATACACTCAATTATCCGCCACACCCACTACTTTCACTTCATCAGGCCCTCCCTCTAAACTTTGCACTTTATTAAAAACTAGACCCAAAGCTTCTACTATATATAAGTATTTACAGGGCGGGGACATTGATAGGCAGAAATCTAAAACAGAGGAGGCATGGGAACGTGATCTCACGTCAACACGCCAGTCTCTTTTTGGAATAAAATATGGTTTAAACTGCGTAAATCATCCAGGGCAGCTAACACAATACAGACGCTGTTTTTTGTGTACAATAGACTTTTACTTACACCGAGTGCCTTGAGCAAAAGATTTGCGACTGTGTCAGACGCCTGTTGGACATGCTCCTCTTCAAATGCTGATCTATTTCATATGATATTTTCATGTCCAATTGTAAAAAATTTCTGGAGGCAAGTGTGGTTTCAAATTAATCTGATTTTTGGAACTAAATTTTCTTTTTCCTTTATTCATGTTTTCTTAGGTAGTCTTTCACCTTGTTGGGAGAATGTTACACTTAATGTTAAAATTATTGACTTGTTATTAGCGGTTGCATTTCAACAGATCACCGTAAATTGGAAGGATTTCTCTAAAATCTCCGCATGGTGGTATGCTGTCTGCCATAATCACAGGTTGGATACCTCCTTTGTTTATCCTATACACATGGCAACGAAACGTTTAGATCTGTGGTCACCTGTTACAGTATATCTAGACGTTTGTGCCAAACAATGTTTCCAATTACAACCATCCCAGCAAGAAGTCCTAAAACCCCCCTAAACCCCCTATATGTTCCTACATTATCTATTAATTAACTACTTATAAGATTCATTCGTATTGTTTAGATCTTTCCAAATTTACCCATAAGTCCGGTTTCTTATTCTTTATTGTAGCAAAATTTATTGTAATGACATGTATTTAATGCTATGAACTCTGTATTGACACCTTTACTTCTATTAATAAAATTTTCTTTTTGAACTTAAAAAGTATACCAGAACATACACAGGATACATAAAATCAACTTGAAATGTTCTTATTTATTCAAATAATGTATTTGAAATTATATTGTACGGCCACTAGGATTGGGTGACCTATTTTATGTGTTGCATGTTTCACACAATAACAATAACTAGCGCCCTAGGAGCAGTTCTTTTCTGTTTTTGCTTTACTGCTTACCCCATTCCCTTGTTGCTTACTTAGAAGACTATGGGCCATATGTAGGTAGCTAAATACCGGTCGGTAACGGCCGAAATTCGGTAAATCTCCCGTTACCGACCGGTATTTAGGCAATTGAGATGTAGGAGGCTGGATTTAAGGAATCGGTAATTTACCGATTCGTTATTTTAAGGAATCGGTAAATTACCGATTCCTTAAATCCTATGTAGGGAGCACTCAAGTGAGTGCATTTTTGGTTTCAGGATTCGTTATTTACCACCAACTACAAGTTGGTGGTAAATACTGAATACCTTTTAAAAAGCAATTTTGTGCTTTTTTAAAAGTGCCATGTGGCAGACATACATGCCCTTAGGGCATGTATGTGCGCCACATGTGCACACATGCACGATTCAGGGGTGCAACAGGGTGTCAATTTGACACCCTGCCACCCTTGAATATGCTCCCCTATTACCGATTCGGTATTTACCGAATCGGTAATAGTGAATGGCTTCCCATTCATTCCTATGGGCCTCCAAGCCCATAGGAATGAATGGGAAGGTATTCCTTATTACCGATTCGGTAAATACCGAATAGGTAATAACGAATATTACCGAATCGGTAAAATTTACCGAATGTTTACCTACATTCTATTTACCGATTCTTAAATACCGAATCGGTAAAATTCGGTATTTAGGAATCAGTAAATAGAAATTACCTACATATGGCCCTATGTCCTATTTTTGTTGTTTTGAAGGTAGAAAGCTTCACCAGGCCTGACACTGAGAGGCAGCTGATCGATGTCTTCCTGGGCATGAAATCCAGACTTTACCCACTTGAAGCTTTTCCTGACTTCATTTACAGCTTCACCGGGACTGCAAACAGCAGCAACTCGTTGTTGGCATTCCCGTCTTTGGATGCAGCTTGCTGCCTTGCATCGTTAAAGACTCTACCTTCTTAGTATATTTCTAAGTTCGATGGTAACTCTTTGATGGGACCAACCTGGCCCTTATATCCATCCCATGCAATTCATGGTTAGCCTAAAAATGTACCCTTGTCACAGTCTAGTACGGCCAGATGCCCACGATTAGTGCTTAGCACTTTTTGGCACTATTTTTATTTTTAACTTTACAAATTCATATCTCTGGTTCCTGTTATGGGATGTTTGTCAATTTGTTAATTAAAATATTCTCTATTTACATAAATTAGGTTGGGATTTTTATTGTGTTGTGTTTTTGACTTTGTAAACTGTTTTGGTACTTCTAAATGCTTTTCTTAAGTTATGCCGGTCTACTCTGTGCCATAGCTACCAGGGGTTGAGCTCAGTATTAAATTGTTGGAACCTTTATTGGACCTAACAAGAAAGAGACAATATTACTTGTGGTGGACTACAATCCACCCCAATTAATAATCCACTTCCTCACACCTGTGAATGGCTACCCTGAATATTTCTGTTCTGCACTATCCCAGCACATGCACCAACTCTATCGAAGGGGAACTTGTCTGCACTGGACTCATCCAGAGCAATTGTGCACCAGTGCAATTTGACCTGTGCACAGGGGCATACGGTAGTCCCTCCCCCCCCCCCCAGCCCTACAGGGGTCTCCTAATCCATCATGGGGGCCCACATTTAGACCAAGGCCAATCCATAATTGTGAGATATGGCAGACGCGCAGGCACCTCTTCGCATTCTGCAAGGGACCCCTTCATTTTGCGTTACGCCACTGACGGTGTGCTCCACTTATAATTCATCCTCTGTAAAAATATGGTGACGATTTGTAAATTGCTTTCAAAGAATTTCAAGGAAAGAAAAAATAATTTCAATGCTCAGTCTGCAATTATAACATTGGAAGGGTACATCAAGAGCAGTGTCTAGTATCCACGGCATCTCTAAACTGGGAACAATGGCATTGCCACAATAACCCTTGGCAAGCAGCTAATTTCATTTTAGTGTCAGACTTGTAGCTTGGTTAATGAGTTTTACATAAGAGCTCCCTGGGGCTGGAGGAAAAGATAGCAAGTGCGAGCTTGTGTTTCCTCGGGTCAGTCGCTGTAATACTCCAACTATTACCGGTGAGCTAGAGAGGATCTTTCATACCAACATGTCAAGCACATCAAATATGACGAAATGCCGTGCACAACGTGCAAACATAAGCAAAGTGCCAACTTGGCGTCGTTGAACATACTGCCCAACATTTCTTGTTATACAGAAACTTTGCATCAGATTCTGCACCTGGAATTACCAGTAGCATAATGATCGGTAATTGTAGGATGTGTAATTACAACAATATTGCAAGTTAACCTCTACGGAAGCGGGAGGTGTAGCGATAATCAGTGTTTTTGGACCGATTTAACAGGTTTTCGCGATTTGTTCAACACTTTTCCGCTGATACATTCGGGCAGTTTTACCTGCCGAAATGTATCCCTACAGCAAAACAAGTACAGACAACAATACACCTGGTTGAGCGCAGTGTACAGCATAAAGTGTGAATATAAATGTTAGGCAAAGGTCACACCCCTGAAAACACAGGTAAGTAATAACCTCATAACACAATTAAACACACAAATGAATGAGGTAAAATACCACACACATCGCCGTGCCATAATTGTGCCAAACCTTGAATTGTCTCCCCGGGGACAGCTATGCATATAGCATGCTGTAGCATCCCAACCAGGTCCCAATGATTAAAGAGGCTCCACCCACCTATGCACATGTTCTGCTCCTTGCTTGCTCACCTGAGAGGCGTCATAAATGTCCTGCAATTGTTATTTTGCAGGGAAAATTAGTATTTCCATTTGTCCTGAACACAACACATAATTTGGTAATAACGTGTGCGATTTTCTTTTCTAGGGTGCTTGCTGTATACGACAGTTTGAGTCAATGAACACTTAATACAAGGCCAGGCCAATGCATAAGGAAAGTTCTTCATATACTGGCGAATAAAACAGATTGGACATCACTGAAAGCCATGTGCGGCTACTTATCTTGTTCAGTAGCTTTGCTGGGGTTTGTACTCCTCCCAGAATGCAGTGTGATTGGCAGACTTGTAAGCTTCACGTCGGTACAGTTTCTTGCGCAATGATGCCCCCTCTCAAGGTGCAGCCAAAATAGCGCTGGCAAACAGCTACGTTGAATGAATTCATGCACCAGAAGTGAATACAAGAAGCCAATAAATGGCCCTGCACCAGTTTGTGTTGGTGAAACTTTGCTGCACGTTTATTATAAATATCCAAGTTCAGTTGTGTTTACATTCAGATAGCGCCAAGACACTCCAGGGTAATCGAGCGCTTAAAAAAATGATCTAACATAACATAACAAAACATAACATGGTTGCACTTGCTGACAATCCAAGGGTAGCCGGTGAGATAGGACCTATGCTAGCCATCCAACCACATGACTAGCCAAAAGGAACCATTGCTTTCATACTGGCGCTCTCCTGCAAAAACTCACAAGGTTTTGGTATGAAGTGCTCCGTTGTTTAGAAAGGCCACCAAAGAGGAGGGGCCCTGGAGGCAGCTGGCACGGCACCCACTGCCTCTACCAAGGAAGTGAACTTGCCAGCAAGGGTATGGCTTGCCCCCTCCCTGGCACCACTATTTGCTTCCTCTACCACATACGGCTGAGGGAAAAGTGGCGCGTGCTTCCCCAGTCGCATGAGGCACTTGGCACCGACCTGCTAAAAGGGACACGCTGCGCATTCCAATGGCACCCCCTTCCTCCCTTTGTGTAACATGCCATCTTTGGGTTTGGCATACACAACTCTTTCTCTTTCCGAAAGGAGGGTGCTACCTTGTTGCAAGCAGTTGATTATTTGATGGCGACAAGGTACCTTGACTGCCATAGACATGGGTCATGGCCACTAAGTGAGCATATGGGACTACATGGGTCTCTAACCACTATAACACCATGTGCATTATATGTCCGATTTTTTGTAAAGGGAACTTCCTGAAGAGTGTTCCCTTTTCTTCTTTCTTTGCTAGGGAGAGATGGTGTGTCAGCAGATGCTGGGACTGCGCAGCCTGTCAGTGTCTGTCCTAGCAACGGTCGTTAACAATGTGTAGCTGCCTTTTTAAGTTGTGCACATTTTAAATGACCCTTCAACATGCTTGTTAAAGCACGTCACTGTATTCTGTTTTTAAACTCTGCGCTGTTCATCAAATCTGTGTGTGCTCTTTGTCTCACAAGAAGAGCCCAATAAACCTTATCTCATGTTTTGAACTCGTGTAGCACCTCATAATTTTCATTCCATTTATTAAATACAGAATTATGCCCACTATGCAGCCCAAAATGAACACCATCATAAAATCGTGGTAAAATATTTCACGAATCTGCTTCCTGTCCGAATATCGCATTAATGTTAATTATTTTCATCCACCTATCATTGTGAGAAATTGTGATATTAGCGCATTAATAATAATTTCACCCTCACGTCTTCAAATGCCATCATCAGACACACAAGTCAGTGCTGCTAAACATGTAAGCTCGCCAGAAAAATAAAAACATCATACAACGCGACCACTGACAGAAACACGGTTTCCTTCAATATGACTGTACCATAAAAGTAGTTTTGCAAATACCCCGTTTTTTGACTCAGGAAGTTAAGTCATATCCAAATACTTCACAGGCATTGCTGTCGCTCCTGATATACCATAGGTCAATGACAAGAAATACTAATTTTAATAAAAGTGGCGCAATTGACATAGCAAAATCTAATAGTTCTAAGGGCAGCAACTTTTCATAATTAAAAGGACAGCCCAATGCCCATAATTCAACAATTAAAACCCAGCTATTCCCTGCCTGCTGTCAATTACAGAGATTTAGCTCGAAGCTAGCATTCTCTGGGGCTCCTTCAAAATGAACACCTGGTGTCTCAATGCTGTTAATAGGGTGAAGAAACCCATCACATTCCTTGTTTAAAATATGTTCGCTCACCTTTTTTAACATAAGAAGACAAAGAGCAAAAATATTGTTAGGACACAATAATTTCATTTATAATCCTGGTGAATAAGAATAAAGCAGTGAAAAGTACTGTGTATAAAGTTGCAGCGTAAAGCGTGCAAAAATATTTATTATACGCTTACTCTCCTTACTACTCTAACCGTACTGGGCCCTTTATGATGAGACAATCTGAAGCAGTTCCATTTACAACAGAGGAAATGATCCTCTGATGAATCTTTCTCCGCCGATAGGAGGGGTGGAAGTTATGGTGACCAAACTCCATGTTAGCTTTCCAATGAGGATCATTAATTGACAGCCAACTCACAAATTAGAGATCAAATTTAGGTACACCACTATTAAGACCATGCTGTAGAAATAAAGAATAGCAACAGTAAGACGCAACCTCCTAAAGAAGTTAAGTCGAGCTTGGATAGTGCAAACCAAAAGCTCTGCAACTGTAATGAAAAACAAAAGAAGTAACACCGGATGTTCTGTGAGACCTCGACGATTCTCCCAACAGCACATTAAGGACCTTATTTCGAGTTTGGCAGTCCCGTGGATTGCCGCATCAACAGTGGCAGTCTGGGTGCGGTAAGCTTGGCGGTCCGACCGACGTATTAAGAGATGGGCTGACCGGCTTTGCAAAGACCGCCGCTGGACTGCCAAGACTGCCAGCAGATCGCTGACTGTTGGGTTCACGATCGGGGAAAGGCAGCCGCCATAGGGTGGTACAAGGGAGCTGCACCGCCGTACGTATTACGAGTTGCCTATTCCATGAGCGCACCACACCGGTCTGACCGCCTGCTTCAAGGTGGAGGTGACGAAGGATTTGGGGTGCATACTCACCCTTTCTTCTTCTCCCAGGTAGATTCCAATGTGGATTCCTTTGTCCAGGTCCCCCCTTCACAGCAGGATCTTCACCCCCAGGATTACGATCACAGTGATCTTCAGGTGAGTCCTTTTCATACCATATGCCCATTGCCAGGACTGCCCACATATGGGCTGGACCCCGGTAATGGGTATATGGTATTGTCCCACATATATCATGTATATATGTGCATCCAACACATATACAGTTGAAATGCACACACAGGAATCAATATTTTTGGTAATAGTTCTCAACACTGCTGCAAGATCCCCGCTTCCACACCTCCATCCCTGTAGTCAATTCACAATACGATGGTCTTTGGACCACCAGCATCAGGGGCTGCTGTTGAGGCGGACTGGGTCCTATAAGGGTAGAGCCGCCAAACTTACATTAAGGCCCATAGTCATTAGAAAAAAGCACAGTTTGAATGGGAGAATCAAAAGGTCTCAATAATAGACTCAGACAGATAATTGGTTAATTTGGTTATTTATAATAAAGATTCAAAATTCATTGCCACAAGTAATTTCTTGAGAAGTTCAGTTAAGAATATTAAAGTTTGCATAACAATGCCAAACATTTAAGCAGGCTTTCTTGGATGGTTATAACCAGAATCAACTACAAAGTTACAGAGTCCTACCACCATTAAGGCCTAAGGATATTTTATTATCTAACAGTTCAAAGTCTACAAAGATGGGAAAAGGATTTAAAAGTAAAGTACATTAAGGGCAAGTCCATTAGTATAATCTAAGACTTAAAGGAATGGAAAAAATATAAATGGTTCAGCAAAGAAGTTCATTCCATTAGCTACCAACTGTATCTTCAGTAAGACAGTCCAAAAGCAAAAGATAATTAAAAAATTGAACAGCATAGCATCCGGGTCCTGAGTAGGAAAAATCAGAATGGCGTTGCTTCTTTTATAGAGTTTTTAAGATCGTCCCAGTGAGTTGTCATCACACCACCATCAAAAGACTATCACATGTCCATATTCACATAGTGTCACCTAGTACACTTACAACAGTAAGAAGTTTTCCCTTACCAGTCATGAGACACGAAAGATTTGAAAGTCCACATAGGCCTAACATTGGTGGAGAAGAAATACAAAGTTGCATTCTAAAGTAACAGATGCAATCCTGTTCCCACAGAAATATTTCACTGTGAATGTTGAAGAAACATTCAAGAATGTTGGGGTGTAGACATGTACAGAACAAATAAAGCAACATTTTACTAGTAGAAAATGAACCATTGTATTAAATCTGGGGAAAGGGCAGCATTAGAAAAAGCACATAGACAAAAGGCCTTTAAGTTAGCATCACATGTTTGTTTAAATGAAATGATCTCTAAACCAATATCACTTATAGGGGCACATGCATCAAGCTAATTACCGGTCGCAAATGGGCCGATTCACAGAATTGGCCCCTTTGCGACTGCTAATTAGCCTTTTGGGATGCATCAAGCCCAAAGCCATTCACAAAATAGGTATTCGCAAAATTTGTGATTACCTATTTTGCGAATGCAGTTGGGGAATCGCAATTTGTGATTCCATAAATGCAATGCAAGAAGCATTCTCAGAATGCGACTTTGCATTAAGGAATCACAAATTACCATCAACTACAAGTTGATGGTAATTTGCAATTCCTTAGAAAAATGCACAAAATTTAATTTTTCTAAGTGCCATGTGGCGCACACACATGCCCTTAGGGCATGTGTGTGCGCCACATGTGCACACATGCCAATTTTGGGGTGCATCAGGGTGGCCTTTTGGCCCCCTGGCACCCTTGAAATTGCATTCGCAATTTGCGATTACCTATTTGGTAATCGCAAATGGTTTCCCATTCATTCCTATGGGCCTCTAGGCCCATAGGAATGAATGGGAAAGCATTCTCTAATAGCGAATCGCAATTTGCGATTCGCCATTAGAAAATGTGTAGGAATCACTATTTTTTTAGCGAAACCTACATGCATAGGCAATTGCGATTCCTTAATAGCGATTCCTTAATAATCGCTATTAAGGAATCGCAATTGCTTAGTTTGATGCATGTGGCAGATAGTGAAATTAAATCAGTTCACAAAATGATTATGTAGAATGTTCACCATTAATTATTACATGAAAATGGCAAGCGTTAGAAATACCCTACTACCACAATTTTCTTCCACACTTAGATAAGTTCATATTTTTCTAACCTCTTATTACAAAAATCATTTTTATATTTTCAAAAACTATAGAAGCTCAATGTGAATTTTCAAGCTTGTACTTCACTTCTACACATTTTTGCACCGACTTTTCTAACTGGTGCATTCTCAACAGAAAGCATTTGAAACCCTAGGCCCCTTCAATTAAAATCAAAATTCCATCATTATATGTTAATAAGCAAAGTATGAATTAGAAATTCATTAATGCAACTTTATTGATATATATATAAGTATTGTCTTGTATATATGTTTTCTTCATCTCATGTTTTAAAGCATGCTTTTTCAGTGCTTCTACTACACTTGACTCATTTTCATGTGTCACTGTGTCTAGCGCATGCAAAGCGTACTTTCAGCTTTTTATCCTTTAGTTCGCAAATATGTAATGAATTATGATTTTTATAAATTGTGCTGCTTTACATTCCTTCTTTAAAATATGTCCTTTCAACTTTTTTTTTTATATGAGAGGATAAACAGTAAAAATATTGTTTGGACACAATCATTTTATTTATAATCCTGGTGATTAAGAATAAAGCATGGGAAAGTACTGTACATAGTGTATACTTACATCATTATATTTTGTTATGTATCGAAATATTTGCTAATAGCTTCTATCTGCTCGAAAGTCACGGGGTATGTTTTTCGTTGGTTCTGTCGTAAGCTAAGTAAGAAAAGCTGCAGTTAAAACAACCTGCATGTCTTTGAGCTTTCTGTCTGGAGACTGTGTGGAAAGGACAATAAAAGGATAGCTTCTGTATTACATGATGTCAAGCACCAAAGGCAAGGCTTGCTCTTGGGAATCAAGTTTTGAAGCTACAACAATAAATGTGTTACATACGTTTGGCACTCCATATTTCTGCAACACTTATTTTTTGACATGCTTTTCATTTTTGCACATTATGACATATGGGACACACCATCTCAAGTCTTCATGAAACAAATGGACTTAGGGGATCATTTTAACCTTAAACTCTTTGATACACTACTTATGTCTTAGCAGAGCATCTAATATTTTTGAATATCCAATCTCTGTACTAAAAGTTCTGTTGCTGAAAATGAGATCTATTTATATGTTCCCAGTAAACCTATACCCTAGAATTAGGGACAACTTCAATCAGTAGGTAAATACCCTGTTCTCCTACATTAAGACTTTTATTGACTTGGAACAGAGGGCATGCCTTTCCACATTTCAATTTTAAACACAGAATGCACATTCTATTTCCAATGCCTACAAGCAGAAGCTTTGAAGAAATTCATGAAATTAGATATTTTTTAATTTAGGATTGTTAGACCTGGCATTCTTGGCATGGCTTTTCCCCTTAAGATTTTGCCTTAAGACCTGTTTAGCTGACTTCGTTTTTGCTGGCCATAGGACTCTACACACTTTACCACTGGTAATCAGTGCTAAAGTGCTTGTGCTCTCTACTTAAAACATGGTTGGATCGGCTCATACCCAATTGGCATATTTAATTTACATGTAGGTCCCTAGTAAAGTGGAACTACCTGTGCCCATGGCCTGTAAATTGAATGCTACCAGTAGGCCTGCATCACTGATTGTACGACCCACTTTAGTAGCACTTTAAACATGTCACAGGCCTGCCATTGCATTGCAGCATGTCTGTCTGCAGTGTTTTAAACTGACATTTCAACCTGGCAAAATAATCCTTTTTCCAGGCCCAACCCTTTCTTTTTAATACATTTAAGTCACCCCTAGGGTAGGCCCTGGACAGCCTAGAAGGCAGGTGCAATGTATTTAAAAAGTAGGGCATGCACTTTTAAGTTTTACACGTCCTAATAGTGAAACACTTTTAAACTTGTTTTTCTCTACTGCAAGGCCTGCCTCTCCAATATGATAACATTGGAGTTACCTTATTACATTTAATAAGCTGTAATTTCCAAATGGGAATAGATCACCAATTAATGTTTGGTGTCTTTGGAACTGTAATGAAAAATCCTAACATGATGAATTTGTATTTTTAAATTACAATTTTGAAAATGCCACTTTTAGAAAGTTTGTAATTTCCTGCCACAGCCATTTTGTGCCTGAAGCTTGTCTCAGGGGCACATGACTGTGTTGGTGACAGTTGGGTTTTGTGTATTCCTCCTAGGCAGTCACACACAATAGGGAGCCTAGATGTGCCTGAATGGGCCATTACTGACAGGCCCCAGACCCACTTACACTTGAATAGGATGTTTTTGTCTCCACACAAGGAGCTGCCTACCCCCTGTAGTCTGGAGCAAAAGCATGGAAGGCAGTGCACCTGTGCACTTCACAGGCCTACCTCTAGAAGCTTCCCCCCACTTCAAAGGCAAAACTGGGTTTAAATACAGGACCTCAAACATCAACTCTTCAGTACACTGCTGGCCCTGTGGATATTCTGTCAGGAAGATGGACTGCTGTGCTGCATAAAGGACTATATATAATAAACAGAGAGAGACCCCTTGTGCCACCAAGGGAATAAGGTACTCTTCAACAAGTAAAACAGAGATGTTTCCCTCAGACAAAGTACAAACACACCTAGATAATTAATAGGTTAAAAAAACTACTGCTTGTCTACTACACACTTGTACTACTTATCCGCTCCAATCCACATAATATAGAATCAGATGCTGACTCATATAATTAAAATATTAAAAAACATGTTTTTATTAAAATCCTGTTATCACAAGAAATAAAATCTGATTTTTCAATCACATTTAGAACATCATCAATACATTACATATACTTGATAAAATCAATTCAAACAGATACCACAACGTTACACAAAACACAAATGACACTATACCCCCACATAAAAGAGAAAAGAAGATTTTAGACACTCAATTTTGTCATTTTTCAATACATATCCTTAAATATAGGGACACGGTCTGGATGCCCTCCTAATTTAGCAATTACAGAACCACGTTCCTCCAAGGATTATGTAACTAAATTTGCGTCGACGCGTTTCGATGGTTAAAAAGTTTTTAGTCCATCTTTTTCAAGACACTCGTTTACATTTTCTCTGTAAGGTTCCTTATTTTCTTATTAATAACGTCCTGTGTAAAACAAATATATATATATGTATAAAACAATATTTCTATATTCGTCTAATACATAGTACTTGGTATACATATTATTATAATAAAAGCAAGGGAACTATTTTTTCATTCTTCACAGCTTTTCCATATATAAGGTACTTGATGTGGAACTAAATCAATGTGAAGGTAGAAATAGAATATAAAAGTAAAAGAGGTATGAGCCAAATATATAGAATATATGTAGGATCGAGGGAACATAATTAGCATGTTAATAACAAGGTAATAATAATAAAGACCTCACAGGTGTAAATGCAATATAATAGATCATATGGGGGGAGGTGCAATAAATAGAAGTGCATGACTTTATGTGTATATGCAATGTTTATAAATTATAGGATGTTTACATAATATTGAAAGAATATGGAGATAATGTGAAGTCTTCACACAATCATGATATTGTTTGCACGCAGTGTATGTATTTTTATGAGGTGTTCTCTAGGCAAGAATGAAAAAATAGTTCCCTTGCTTTTATTATAATAATATGTATACCAAGTACTATGTATTAGACGAATATAGAAATATTGTTTTATACATATATATATATTTGTTTTACACAGGACGTTATTAATAAGAAAATAAGGAACCTTACAGAGAAAATGTAAACGAGTGTCTTGAAAAAGATGGACTAAAAACTTTTTAACCATCGAAACGCGTGGACGCAAATTTAGTTACATAATCCTTGGAGGAACGTGGTTCTGTAATTGCTAAATTAGGAGGGCATCCAGACCGTGTCCCTATATTTGGTTTTTAAGGATATGTATTGAAAAATGACAAAATTGAGTGTTTAAAATCTTCTTTTCTCTTTTATGTGGGGGTATAGTGTCATTTGTGTTTTGTGTAACGTTGTGGTATCTGTTTGAATTGATTTTATCAAGTATATGTAATGTATTGATGATGTTCTAAATGTGATTGAAAAATCAGATTTTATTTCTTGTGATAACAGGATTTTAATAAAAACATGTTTTTTAATAATTTAATTATATGAGTCAGCATCTGATTCTATATTATGTGGATTGGAGCGGATAAGTAGTACAAGTGTGAAGTAGACAAGCAGTAGTTTTTTTAACCTATTAATTATCTAGGTGTGTTTGTACTTTGTCTGAGGGAAACATCTCTGTTTTACCTGCATAAAGGACTGCCACTCTGCTGGACTGCTGCTCTGAAGGACTGCTGCTGCTCACTCTGAGGACACCTAGCATGGGCAAAGCTAAATGGTCTGGTTCAAAATGCTAGTGCATGCAAATAGTACCCGTGCAAGCCTGTGTTTGCCTCCATTGGCACATTAGAGCCAGACCTTTGGTTTTCCCAGTGGTTGTTTCCTATAGGTGCACGGTTTTGTGCCCGTGAGCTACAATACATGTGCACATATATGAAATTACAGTTTGGTCCCCATACTTAATTGAAATGTGTACTCTTTCCAATCCATCTACCTGACTGTTTTGTCTCGGAACAGCAATTTGTACATTTCAGCGGATACAATCCCTTTCACGTTCTGCTAGCGGGATTTAATTTTGAAAAATCTTCTGTCTTTGTATTTGGAGATGGAGCAACATGTTTTCTGCTGCATATTGAGTTTTTTGTTAATGGGAAGCCTTTCAGGTGTCTCGTAAATGGCGTCCTTCAATTTTCTTTCCTTCGTGTTGTTGCAAATAGCTCTGCTGGGTAGAAATGTTAAAATCAATGTCCTGCCTCCAACCTGCTTTGCACGTTATTGCAAGAGGGCTTTCTTCCTTATGCACAACCCTTTTACTTGCACACTGATCAATATTTGCAAATTATATTTTTCTGCTGCTTTAGAAATCATCAAATTCAACGTATCTGCTTGGAATGGTGAAGCAAGACATCCTTTGAAAAGACTATTGTGATCCAAGAGCCCGCTGAGGGAAAAGGTGTCAATATGCGAGCTAGTGCATCAGAGCCGTTGCCTTTTTTCTCTTCTGCTGCAATGATTCTATTTTTCGGCTTTTTTGATGTCATATTTTCATCAAGGTCTTACCTTGCTAATTACTGAAAAGGGAGGGACATGCATTGTGTTGTGTTCCAACCTTTATGGCATTTATAGGTTTTTGTTTGTCAGTGGCACTGCGAAAGCTTATTTCTGAAAAGCCTGTATTCATGCCCATGACATAGTGCTTACAAAACCCATCAACAACAAACCTGCAGTAAACATTCAGCAGTTCAATGAAAGCGATACATGTCTCGGGAAAGTTTTTAGTCTCCTTAGTTAGAATAATGGTATGCAGCAACAACAACTTTTTGGAGTGCTAGAAGTAAATACCTCTTTATCCTAGACCTAGTTATAATCCTGCTGGTGGCAGAATTTGGACTGCGATGGTACAAGAACACAAAAGAAATATAACCGATCAATGGGTCCTGAAAAACCTCAAGGAGAGAGTAAAGAAAAGAGGCCTGTGAAGGCCATGAGCATGGGGATGTTGAGAGTAGCTTTGAAGTCAATGTAGTCGCAAAGGGTCAATAACGGCTGATATAAGCCTTCTGCTCTGACGCTTCAGTGAATGGCTTTTTGTTTATCCTTGTTTAATTTAGTGCATTGTATCCTTAGTAGAAAGGCTATTTAACAGCAATATATCCCTTCTGACTTGGGCTATGCAGGACGGATAAGACCCTTTCTCTTATTATAGGGCATTTAATGACAAGCAAAGCCCAGAGCATGGGTTAAATTGTTTCGTTGCTTAATGCAATATCTTTGCCATAAAGTAAGCAGTAATTTGCTTGAACTACATGAACACATCTAGATATCTGCTAGGTGAACACTGTAAGTGGTAACCTTGGAGAAGTTTCAATTAACTTGGTCACAGAAACTGAAGCTTCACTAGATAGTATTCACCTTTAAACCATGAGGAACATTCAACCCTAATATCCCAATGGAGCAATTCACTGGACCTTCAAAAAGAAACTGACAACGTACCTTTCTAGCTTTAGTTCTGCATTAGATAGGAAGCATCCAGAAGGAATTCAGTCTATGGACCCAGAGTTTACATACCTGATTCGGGTTGACCTACAGCTGCTGCCACAATGGCCAGATAGAGAAGATCAAGTATCGCACATTGCTCTACTTCTCCTGTAGCACACTCGGCATCTGGTGTCCAGCACTCTCCATAAAGGCCAAGCTACAATCAGTGGTATTCTCCAGACACGTATCTATCAGAGATTAATTTCAGGTGGCTGTGAGGGCTTCCCCTGGTTCATTCTGTAAACACTATACTCATAATGCCTAATTTCAACTTGATGCTAGATTTGGCAAGTAAGGTTTCCAGAATCTGTCTCCTAAGTCCAGCTGCATAACGGTGATGTATTTGAGAAGCAACGATGATCAAAACCTATAAGCCACAGCTATAACAAACCATTTATTTGGCCCTTAATTTTTTCATTGGTCACAATGCCCATTACATTTGATACAGTAACATAAGGACATTGTTCATGACATCAATGTTCAGTGCATATGAGTTACTTGACCAAACGGTTATGTCATGTATGATGCCCCTTGTAATGTAACATATCACAAGAGTATATTCACGTGGTATATATTGTCTTCGATGTGTGAGAGGCATGGCAAGGTAAGTAAAAGCCATTGTCACTCAAAAATCAAAGTCAAAGTATTATAATTGTCCAGACTCCAATAATGAATTAAAAGCAGATTTATTCAGCACGGCAAAATAGGTCCATCCATGTCAAGCTCCAGATGCAACTGGGCAACAGGAGAAAAGCATGTGCACAGAAGTGGAGAATGTAACACAAAGCATTGCCTTTTAAAACACCTATCTGTTCATGTGTGGTTTATGCCAAGCAGAGGACGGACATAACACAAAATATAGCTTCATAAAGAACTCGTTCTTATCATCAAATGACGCATGCATGGAGCTAAACACTGCAAGGCATTGAATGGCAGTTTTGTATGTAGCTAGAAATTGACCACCGTCACAGATCTGCAAAAGGGCCACCCTCTGGAACTCCCTTCCAATATCCTGGCCTCCGCAGAATTCAGAAGAATGCTATAAGTCTATCCAATCTTTTCAGATTTTGTTTTTTATTCTACGGAACTTCCAATAAGACCTGCTGCTCTCCCTTTATTCTACTCTTGTAACTACCATGAATCATCCACCTGGTTTGAGCAAGATATATTTAAAAAAAGAAAACAAATGAAATCATAACAAACAGCCAATGTAACTGTTTCTCTTTAAGTATGTATTCAGATAAATATGTTTTGCTAGAACGTGTTTTAGACTAAAATGACTAACTACTCCGCATTCTTATGTTATATGCTAAGGGAAGATGCTGCTTTCTGTACGGCAGAAGGATTGTCAAGAAGCTGTATTGATAGTACCTGGATCTATTTGTGGGATTCTATCTGTTAGAAATGGTATTGCACCCAGGCCAGGCAGGAACCACCACTCTAGTCAGGGTAAGCTACATACACACTAATATATAACCTGTGCTCACCCTCTGGTAGCTTGGCACAGAGCAGTCAGGCTTATCTATTGAGGCAATGTGTAAAGTATTTGTAGAACACACAGTAACTTAAAAGTGTATTAAGGAATTCCTAATGCTTGCCTATGAGAGGGGTAGGCCTCACAGGAGTGGAAAACTAAATAGGCTGTTTTTCACTACCAGGACATGCTAAACATATAAATACATGTCCTACCTCTTACTTACATGGCACCCTGCCCTTAGAGTTAGGGTCTACCTTGTGGGTGACATATATGTAATAAAAGGGGAGTTTAAGTCTTGGCAAGAAGTTTTAAATGCCAAGTCTAAATGGCAATACACTGCACACACAGTGGCACTGCAGTGGCAGACCCGAGACAGGTTTGAAACACTACCTCTGTGGGTGGCACAATCAGTGTTGCAGCCCACTAGTAGCATTTGAAGTACAAGCCCTGGGTATACAGTATGCCACTTTACAAGGGGCTTACCAGTGCAACAAATATGGCAATCAGGTATACACCAATGTCATCATGTTTAGAAGCACATGCACTTTAGCACTGGTCAGCAGTGGTAAAGTGCTCAGAGTCCCAAGGCCAACAAAAACAATCATCAAAACGTGGAGGCACAGGGCAAACTATATTTAATGAATGCTTTTCTTCATCCTCAAAATCACGCAATACTAAATGGCCCTTCATTTGAATAATATGCAGATTTCCTTAATCTTTTCTTGCGTATTTAAAGCTAAGGAAACATTATAACATTATTTGACATTTTGTAAAATGCACTTCCAGAGCAACACATGCGAAAATTCTTTGCTTGAATTCTATGCTCACCGGACCTGCAGTCCGTTCGTAAATCAAGGAAATTGTTTCAATGCTCCTCCATACATACAATCACGAAAAAAAATGTTCCTGGAAATTCAGAGCCTGCCATCTATCTTTGTCAGAAAGTCGTCAGATCAGAATGGAGTAAATTGTCACCACATGTCACGAATGAGAAAATCTGTTGTGGAGATGGGTGTAGCAGTCAAGGCATGATAAGCCGATGGCAGAAACAGAGGAGTGAAAAAGGGAAACTAAATTATCCATGCACACAGTGGACATTTTAGCAAGCGCACACGTGAGGCTCATGTAAAAAAATTATTTCTGCTAAATCGGATTGAGAAGGCAGCCAACTCCAACAAGGAGCTTTACCAAATCCTAAAAGAATTTACAATTCCACCTGTGCAGACACAAGCTTCTATCTCACAGGATTGGATAGATTCCCTTTCAAAAAATTTTGATGACAAAATCATAGCAATTCATAACTCCTTCCCCCCACAAGACAACACTAATGTCTCAGGAAATCCTTTCAGGACAGCCTCAGATTCCCTACATATTTTGGACGAATTTACCCAGTGTAATTCAGACGAAGTGACCAAAGTTATGTCAAAAATAAAATCTGGTTCACCCACAGATCCTATGCCGCCGAGACTCCTTTCAATCATAGCCCCAGCGCTGCTAGAAAATCTTACAGACCTATTTAACAAGTCACTGTCACAATCTGAAGTCCCCAAGATATGGAAAACCGCCAGAGTTAGGCCAATACTAAAAAAATCTACCGCAGACCCTAAACTTCCTTCCAATTATCGCCCAATATCGCTGCTCCCTCATTTTGGGAAGATGCTCGAGTCGCTGGTTAATCAACAGCTCGTTGTCCATCTAGAGAGCCAGGGATTGCTAGACCCCTCACAATCGGGTTTCAGAGCAGCCCATAGTACCGAAATAGCTCTGCTGGAAGTAACTGATAATATCAGACTGGCATTGGACAGAGGGCAGTCATCTATCCTCGTCCTGCTAGATCTATCAGCAGCGTTTGACACCATCTCCCACAGCATTCTTGTACATCGGCTTTGGGAGATTGGTGTCAGGGGGAAAGCCTTGCAGTGGTTTAGAAGTTATCTGACTGATCGAACTACGATAGTACAAGTGGGAAATACCATCTCGTGTAGCAGATCAGTCAGGATGGGAGTGCCACAGGGCTCGATTCTGAGCCCGACACTCTTCAACCTATACGTGACCCCACTGGCCAAATTGATCAAATCCTATGGGTTTGATGTTGTGTCGTATGCTGACGACACTCAGATGATGATCACTCTAGGTCCAGATCCAACGGAAACTAAGTCACGTTTTAAAGACTGTATGTCCCACATTGATAAGTGGATGAGCACAAACCATCTGCAATTAAATGGAGGAAAAACTGAAATCATGCTCTATGGCAAGGCTCATGAATATTGGTCGCCCGATTGGTGGCCCTCAAGTCTTGGCCCCTGTCCAACTCCAACACAGATGGTCCGGAATTTAGGCTTTCAAATGGATAATAAATTATCAATGAAAAACCAGATAAATAAGACAATCAGCGTTTGCTTTGGCAACATGCGTAATTTACGCAAAGTTTTTAAATGGATTCCTACGGAGGCGAGAAAACCCCTAGTCCAGGGATTGATTATTAACCGCATGGACTATGGATGCCCTGCTGGCGTCCATAAATGAAAACCTTCTTTCAAGGCTGCAGGCTCTGCAGAACACTGCAGCCAGGCTAGTACTCAACCTTCCACCAAAATCCTCGTCGGCACCCAACCTGAAACTCTTACACTGGCTGCCTGTAAGAAAACGAATTCGTTTTAAGATTCTATGCTTAACGCATAAGAACATGTATGCAAGAGGTCCGGGTTTTTGGGCAAAAAAGCTAAGCTGGTATCAACCCGGTAGAACTTTGAGATCCAGCAATCAATCACTCCTTGTATCTCTCAGAATTCGTACTGCCACAAATGGAGGGAGATCTTTTTCCTTCCTTGCTCCGTCTTTTTGGAACAAACTGCCCCCACAACTACGCATCATCAATGACCATAACTGTTTTCACAGGAAGTTAAAGACATGGCTGTTTGACATCTGACTGTATTAAATCTAGCTTATCTTGGAGTTTATCCGCCAGCGCCATGAGACATTCGAGTGATATGTGCGCTAAATAAATATCCCATGATTTGATTTGATGTATTAGAATGAAAAATAACCAGTCCATTTGGGTAGACTCGCCGAGCTAAATATTTGTTTCATCATCCCCTCATGATTAGTATTTGCACTGAATATAAAACTGTTTTAAAACCGTGACTCTATCGTGTATGGATCAAAAATGAACTGTAATTGCAGTTTACACTACTATGGCGCTACGAAGGGAACCTGGTTTTCATCACAAGTCAGGCGTTTCGCAGAATAACTAATTCACCAAACCCTCTAGGAAATGATTAGGAAAGTCCTACAGGCCTGCAAGATGGACAGATTAGGTATTAGAAGAGCATCTTAGAATAGTCCAACTTCAGGAAATAATGTCATGAAATCAGAGGCGGCTGCTGGATCCATAAACAACCATCAATGTTTAATGTCAAACATAACATTGATTCCAAAATGTAATCTTTTTCTGTAAATAGGTTAAGAACGGGATTTTAAGATGCATGTTCCTGGAAAAAGCAACATAGCATATTGCCAATGTATAACTGCACATTGGTGTGTTGTTATTATTAGGGATAATTATGTTTTAATGGGTGTGTGCATGTACTGGTGTTTCTGATCGATGGACCTAACTGGAAAGAAGCACAACAATCTATAGCCACACCAGGAACAATGGGGGTCATCTAGGATTCAGCAAAGCGGGAGAATCAATATGTCACTAATTCTGCTCTGCGAATCTTGTAGTAAGAGTGGGTGGAATGTTTCAGAATTGGCGGAATTTGGTGACTCTGCGTTACTCTTATAATGCAGAGTTCCAGCCAAATTGCATCACGCGCCGCGTAGCAGAATTTCTTTTCCGCAAGGCTCCAGAAATGAGATCTGGCATGTGCCAACGAAATTTGGTGTTCCCTAGCGTGATTTTCGAATGCAGCAGGCGGTCGCAGTCAGAGGGCGGCTTTTCAAGTAGACTTTCTGCTGCGCGAGCACATTTTCTACTTGAGCGGCAGCAAAATCATCTCGAATGGCGGCGTGCATTTGTGCACTCCATGGTGCGGTTCGCGTGGATTTTTCAGCGCTACTGGCGCTAATTGCAACACAACATGCATATTTTCTACCCATTGGTGGTAATCTGCAGAATCTCTCTGACGTTTTATGGAACTCTGCGGAATTCCACAGAATGAAATTCTACGAGTTCCACCCACCTTTAATTTATTGATGAGGAACTGCCTTATTTCCAAAGGCTGAGTCTTATCTCTCTCTCCATTGCTGGAAAGTCGTAGCTGACAACCCCTCCACAAGAGGGCCAATGGCTAATGAATGTCAGAAGCCCTGACCTATTTAGGCCCAACCTTCTGATATCCATTTTTCCTGTCCTGAACCGCCATGCAAGACATGCATTGTGGGTTTTCTCGAAAAGTATGCTTGAAGGCTCGTATGTCATCATGAATAATTCCAAATAATTTGGCATTCATTGCAAGGAGAGGTTGGCGTCAATTAAGTTTCAAGTTAGTCATACTTCAATAAGATCTTGCCAGTCGCATTTTACAAAAAAAATAAATGCTAAGATTTAGGTGTATTTAGCTAATTGATTTATTGTATTCTATTAGGACATGAAAGATCTTGAGAAGTTCAAAGTCATGGTAGGATAAATATTACAGGTAGAGTTGCATGCAATTGGAAAATTGATGCATTCTCACTTACATTGCACATAACCACTGTAGCACTCCAGAGGAAATTTATAACATTATACATATTAAATCGCTTAACTCGTTGAGTTGTTTTTAGTTGGAGAGGCATGATGTTGGTAGAATTTAACAGAACTCTGTGTCAAAAGTTGAGAAGTGAGTTATGGATCTGAAATTGGCAAGGTCAGCTGGCAGCAACATTAGTTCCTTCATAGGTTTTTTCAGGATGATGATAGTGTGAGGGAGGATTCGACTGGCCTGAACCGAAGAGTGGTCATCCTTAGGCAATGGCAGTGGGATTTTACCACTGTATGGTTGTTTGAAATTTGCCCTTCCTGCAGAATCATCCTAGATTTTTGCCTTTTTTTTCTGAACCTGTTTTTGCTGGCCCTAGAACTCTAAACACTTTACTCCTGCTAACCAGCAGTAAGGTGCTTGTGCCTCCACTTTTACATCTGGTTAAACTGGCATACATCCATTTGGCAAATTTAATTTGCTTATAAATTCCTAGTATCTACTAATACATGTACTTAGGGTCTGTAAATGAAATGCTACAAGTGGGCTGCAGCACTCATTGTGCCTCCCATTGAAATAGCACTGTAAAGCATGTCTCCAGGTCTGCCCCTGCAGCCACCTAGGCCGTTTAACGGACATTTCGATCTGGCAAAACAAATCTTCTGCCAGGCCTAAATTTGACTTTTTAATACTTACACATCACCCCTAAGGTAGATCCTAAATGCCCATGGGGCAAGGTGCATGGTATTTAATATGCGAGACATGTATATTTACTGTTTTACATATACTGACAGTGAAAAACCGCCAAAGTTGTTTTTCACTGTGGCAAGCCAAGCCCTCTCATAGGAAAGCACTGGGTACTCCATAACAATATATAGTGCTTAATTTCAGTTTGGGAGCAGCTAGAAATATGGTGCAATGAATCATTTTAATAGTAGTTTAAAATCCATCTTAATGATCAAGTCAAATTTTATATGACTATTTTGGAAATGACACTTTTAGAAAGCTGTACTTTTCCTGCCTAAGCAAAAAGTGGCCTTTTTCCCAGTGTAATCTGACTGCTGATGTGTGGATTGCTTTCAGACAGTGGACAAAGGGCTTGGGTGTGGAGAGATGTTTTCTTCCTTGAGCAGGAAGGCATGGGGGTTGTTCCCAGACCCTTTCTTAGGTTCAGAGGAGTGCCTACCCTGTCACTGGCAGATGTAGCTCACACCTAGGCCTGCCCTCCCTTTTGTCTTGCTAGTCTGCTTGGCTCCAAACTCAGTGGAAGGGGGGAGCTACTCTAGAACTGCTTTGCAGTGACCACAAGGGAGACTTTGCCCATTATCATAGCCACATCTCCGACCAAGGTAAGAAGGGTTCTGCCATATCGGATTTAGGTAGAGATGTGCACTGTGGGATAGTTTACAGTAAAACATACAGGAAGTGCTGCAAAAGTGAGTAGGGTCACCCCTGGGAACCTTTACCCTACTGTATGGATCGGCCAGGTCTTTCTCCCACTCACAGACTGGCACTGGGCATAAATGTGTCATCGTCAGTACCCTCCTCAGATCACTTCTGGAATAGTGGAAGAACAGAAGAGGACTAGACCTACTGTCTGTGACCCTAGAAGAGCCTTGAAGACTGGACCTGTTCTTCCTCTTGCGCCCAGGACAAAGTGTACTCCAAGAGTCATAAGGCTGGCCTCCTGTTTGGGCTGCAGTGAAACAACAAACTCCAAAAGACCTTTCTAGTGCACTCCCAGCTGACTGGTTCCAACTGGATCTACCCAGGACCCTGATGCTGGCCTCTGCTGGAATGAGTCTTGACATCCAAGTTTTGGCCACAAAGGTCCTAGACCCTTAGCTGATGTCAAAGGTTACTCCTCCTGAAGTTTCCTGAAATCTGGGACTTGGAAACTTTTTGCCACCTTTTTGCTCAGAGAACCACCCGGGTCCAGGACCAACCTTGAAACTGATCTGAGAAAGATGCCTTGCTGCTGGGCCAAAGACTCAGGCTACTCCTGCTACTTTCTTCTCACAGCAGCAAATCCGATCCGGCAGAACCTTGTGGAGAAGGTGTCCGGCCTCGTGGAGCTCTCTTTGACACAGCCTGCAGCCTTGCCCTTCTAGAATAATCCGATCTCCCAAAAAACATGACTAAGTCCAAAAGTAGAAAGCTTCATTGTCGGCGAAGACATAAAAAGTATCAGGCCTGCGTGGAACCTTTTCCGGGCACAAAATTAAAATTTCTGCCACTCTGGGTAAACGTTCACAGCTTCACTCAGACCAAGCACAGCGGCTATTCGATTACATGAAATCCTCTTCGTGCTCAGCATGCTGCCTTGCCGCACTGAGAATTTTTGACTTCCATTCAAGAGACAAAGGGCCAGATTATGATGTCGTACAGACTGCCATCCGCACGACATCCAGGGCTGCGGTCCAACCACCGGATTATGATGCTGGCGGTCGGAGCGTTGCGTGCAGGGGGAAAGGCTGCAGCTTCCGTCAGGATCGGAGATCCCGTTGGGGTTCGATCGGACAGGTAATCCCTAAATGGCCGCAGTGTCTGCACAGGCACCGCTGTCAGGATTACAATGTCCCTTTCCCGCTGCCTTTTCATGGTGGTATGACCGACATTAAAAGTCAGACGGAAAGCAAGTTTGGGGGCAGGGCCCCGTCCCCCCTGGGCCTCTGCTATGGGGCCCAGGGGGCACATGTGGTGCCGCCCCAAACATCCATGCACCGTGTGCCAGGCACCAAATGGTGGCTGGCACACGGTGCATGGATGTTTAAAAACATAACCTTTACTATTGCGGCTTGTGCTGCAGCCCTTTTCTGGCCGACAGCACAAGCCGCAATAGCGAAGGGTATGTTTCCAACAGCCATGCTGGTGGTCGCATTGTAGTTCGGTGGGTGGAACCTCTGACTCCTTGTCAGGTGGTCCCATTCCTGCTATGATGGCAGTCGGACGCTCGTCCGACCAGCATCATAATGAGGGCCATTGTTCGAAGGTAAAACTTTCTACCGGGACAAACCCAGTCCCTTTATCTGACCCGCACTCCATTGTAGTCGGCCTTAAACCGGACCCTTGTCCCAGTCAAGTGCAACAGATGACTGCGGCTGGTACGTAATGCTTTTTGGCTCTATTTTTAACCTAAATTTTAAAATTTCATATGAGTGGTTCTATTTATATGTTTTTTGTTGCTTTGGTGTGATTTTATTCATTAAAATGTACTTTACTCATTGCCTCGAAGGAACGCCTCATTGGTTTGTGCCAGGCTACCAGAGAGTTAAGCACAGGGTTATTGAGTGACTTCTGTGGTTCAGCCCCTCAAATAATTCCTCAATCTCTTACAATGGTTGTTCTCCAATGGCAATAATCACATACTATATAACTGCAACACTTCGCAAAATAATACAACTATTTTGGCAAGCATATTCATGTTTTTCTAAAACATTATGGAGAAATCCAGTCAGTCAGTTTCGGAATTCGAATTATAATACCGAAGTCAGCATATTAAAAACCCCATGAGATTTCCAGAGGTTCAATGCACCATCTGAAGAACTCGACGTGAAAATTCTGATTGAACTAGACAGCAAGCAACAATATCGACTGACATAAGTTGTATCTGTGCTGTAATTGGTAGTACACATTACTTGACAAACAGGTGCATTTTGGTAGGAAAAGAAAAATATTTTTGATGGTCTCACACTACTATCGATTGCCCTGCCTTTCCGTCTGTTCCTTCCTCCATTGCACATCACCTGCTGTGAATATGTAGCGGTTCTCATGCAGTTATCTATTTACTTGTTCAATACATCCCAGCTGTGTTTTCCCTAAAGCGCCTTAATACTCATGGGTCTAAGCGCACTATGGCAGTATACTAAATTAGGAAAAATAAAAAAAAAATAGCTCAAAATAGAAAAAAATAAGAAGGAATGGGAATAGAAGGGCATTAAGCTGCAGAGGAAAATATTAAAGTGTAAAAAGGGAGAGGGCTGCAGTTGCAGGGGTTGTCTCACAGGTTTCCACTAGTAAAACAATCGATATGAACCTCATTCCACAACAAACTGCTGAATTCAGGAAATACCTTGGTATTCACATGTATGCTTTCTGACCAGAAACATGCAAATGTGCCCCCACTGTCACCGCAAAAAAACCTGAAAGGCACAGGTGCAAACACCAGTGAGGGTCATTCAGCCATTCTAGCGTTCAAGATTCAAAAATCGCACTTTGGAATTGGATGAAAGTAGAAGCTCAAATTTACGATAAATAGAAAAGGAAAGCTTCTGTATTAGCAAGTGCTATTGACACAATTTACTACAAAAATACGTTTTTTTTAAGCTGTTATTTGGGAGGAGTGCACACTTTGCCATTTAAAAAGCCACCATATGCTCATTTCCGTAGCCAACTAGACATTTACATGACAAAATACAATAAATAGGTATAAGCCAGGCAAAGTAGAATACCTGATGACACAAATCGTGGTTCAGGTGTACGCAGGAAGCAACAAAAACGAACTAGTATATTTTTAAGTTCCATCTTCAAAATTCAAAGCGCACCAAAAAATATGACTATGCGCACTGCATTGTTAAATCAGATCAATTGCTTTAGTTGAGCGGTTGGAACAAAATAAATTATGTAATGCGATTAAACCCTAGGTGTACAATTTCATAATGTAACCTAGTGTGAAAATCCAAGTCATATTGGACATCTTTTACACATACATATGATGAGGCTAGAGAAGTTTGCTGTCTGCATCCTTTCCGTAAAATACAAGGATATCACATCTTGCTTCCCTATGAAACAATTAGGCTATCAGAGACGGCAAGGTTCTCCAGTGGAGCTACCTTCAACTACTCTTGCTGCAAGTAGGCTTGAGTTCCTTTCAACGCACTGGATAATCGGGAAAGACGTTGAATTTTATAAAGAAAGCAGCAATAAAGTAATCCATGCACCAGCTCTGAAGAATACAGGCACCAGTGAGTGATTTGTAAAAAAAAAATAGGAGCCATGGTCCTCGTCAGGAGGACTCTGCAGATTGCAACACCCATTGCCGCTGCCAGCGACAGAACATATACAACTACTAACCATCACATTTCTACACGTGTGATAATTCCGACTAGTCCAGGCCGCAAAGCTATAAGAATGGGTTGGGAGGCAGGTATTAGTCGTTTTTAATGTCTATTGAAATAATAAACATTTGTTTTTTGCTCATCTCTAAATTACTCAAGCAGCACCACCATTTTGCAGACTGTCATAAGTGCTGGTGTTAACAATTAAGTACCAGTGCCGAGCACGGGAAAACACCGGCTCAAATTAAGCACTAACAGGCACCCACATCATCCACTGTCCTCAGCATTTAAATTCGGCGAGCCTCTAGCAGTTCTACATAACTAAAAGCCCTCTACAAGGCGAATCACACCACAGATTTAGGACAGTGCTTCAGAGCCTTCTGGGCTTCTGAGCAAGGGTCATTATCATCTGCAAGCGGTTAGGTGGCCACTGTAGTAAGAATTTGGTGGTATAAATATAGAGGAAGTAGACATCTCCTACATTAGTAAATAAAGCACATTGACTAGCCAGGACTATCTAAAAGAATGTTTTTGATAGTGTTGGACTTGGCCCTTTTTGCAGGGTCATCCCAGGACTTTTTGCCTTCCTCCTGTATTTTTTCTGACCTGTTGTTGGTGGTTTTATGACTCTGTGCACTTTACCACTGCTGATCAGTGCTAAAGTGCATATGCTCTCTGTTAGATTTGGGGGTCTCTAGTTGGCAATCGTTTGCACCTTTGTCCAAATAGGGACCCTTGCGTCTAGTCAGGGTAAGGGGCTACACTCCTAAATAACCCCTGCTCACCCCCTTGGTAGCTTGGCACGAGCAGGCAGGTTTATCTCAGAGGCAGTGTTGTATAGCATTTGTGAACACATACAGTAATACAGTGAAAACACTACAAATGGACACTACACCAGTTTAGAAAAATAAGTAATCTTTACTAGACTTAACACAAGGTCAAACGACAAAAATCCACAATACTGTAATCAAAAATGAGTCTTTAAAATGGTAGAAGTAGCTTAGTTCAATGTAGATGGTAAATGCAACACTTTACTCTCAAAGTACCTTGGATACGTAACGCAAAACAAACAAAAGGGTCGCAGGGAAGGTGATGCGCCGTTCCTTACACTCAGGGGAGTGGATGCGTCGGTTCCTTACTGCTGCGCAGGGGAGTTGAGGCTCGCTTCCTTACTGTGTGGAGAGTTGATGTGTCGGTTTCTTACTGTGATCCGGTGCGATGCGACAAGATGGCGCCTCGATGCGATGACGATCCGGTGCGATGCGACAAAATGGCGTCTTGGTTACGGTGCGACAATGTAGATGCGATGCGTGCACGCCCGACGGACGTGCGGCGACTCGGTGAACTTCTGAGCCGCGACAGGCCCTGCGACACGCTTCTCCAGGGATGCAACGGCGACCTCTGCGGCACGCTTCTCCGGTGATGCGATGCGCCTCGGTGATGCGATGCGAGCAGCTGGGGCGGCGGCACGCTTCCTCGGCGATGCAACAGCAACTGCTGCGGTGGCAACATGCTTCTCCGTCGTTGAGTCGCGCTTCCAGCTCCCAGAGACACGCAGTCTTCAAAAGGGCCCAACACAACAGCAGGCACCTCTTCTGCAGGTAGAATTCCCAGCAAGGGAATTCAGGGGAGCTGGTTGGTGAAGTCTTATATCCCTGAGACTTCAGGCAGGAGGCAAGCTCAAACTTCAAGCCCTTGGAGATCTTCAAGATGATGAAAGTACACACACAGTTCCTTTCTCCTTTCTTTGGCAATAAAGTAACCACTGCAGGCCAACCCCAACAGCACACAGCACAGGGGCAGTCTCCTCCTTCAGTTTCCTGGTTCTTCTCCTCAGCAAAGGTTCGTCTTGATTCCCAGAAGTGATCTAAAGTCTTGGGGTATGGGCCCCAATATTTATACTCAAAAAGTCTTTGTTCTCTGAAGGCAGAGAGTGTCTGTGCCTGACCAAAACCAGTTCTGTGCAGCATCCTGACAGGAGGTGGAGGCAGCATTGTGTGGGAGCAGACCTGGCCCAGGTAGCTGAAAGGAAATCCCCGCCCGACTCTCTATTCTATGAGGGCTCAGGTCAGTGAAAGGAAGTCTCCTCCCCCCCTACTCTCTATTCTATGTGGGTCCTATTCAGCCCAGCCCTGACCCATCAGACTGCTGGAGCCAAGACCCTCTCCAGCCCCCTGTCACTCACAAACCAGACAGTGCACAACCTTAGCAGAGGCAAGCTGGATGGTTAGGCAAGAAAATACCTATTTTCTAAAAGTAGTGTTTTCAAACACAGAATGCAAAAATCACCCACACTAAAAGATGTATTTTAACATTCTGAGTTCAGGCATACCAAACTCGAATTTCCACCTTGTTCCCTGGGTCAGTTAGGATTATAAGGTGTTATAATCAAACTGCCCATTCTGACCTATGGGAGCAGGTAGCCTTGCAATTGTGAAAAACGAAATTGGCTGTAATTCACTATCAGGACATGCCACACACACCAGGGCATGTCCTAACTTTCACATACAATGCACCCTGCCCTAGGGCCTACCTTAGGGGTGACTAACATGTAGAAAAGGAAAGGTTTGGGGACTGGCAAGTGGGTGCACTTGCCAAGTCGACATGGCAGTCCCAGACTGCACACAGGCTCTGCAATGGCAGCCCTGAGCCATAGTTTACAAGCTGCTTCTGTGGGTGGCACAACCAGTGCTGCAAGCACACCAGCAGCATTTGATTTACAGGCCCTGGGCACACACAGTGCACTGTACTAGGGTCTGACAAGTAAATCAAATAACCCAATCATGGAATCACTAATCCATACAATAATTTACAATAGGGAGCACTTGCACTTTGGCACTGAATAGCAGTGGCAAAGTGCCCAAAGCATCTAGACCAGCAAAAACATAGCAAAACACAGGAGGCAACAGCAAAAAAATGGAAGGGAGACCCACGCCAATGGTGCCAGGTCTAACACTCTCCCTGTAAACTGTTGTTATGAATTGGTGTTTCCATGATTGGCATATTTGATTTACTAGTCAGACCCTAGTACAGTGCACTGTGTGTGCCCAGGGCCTGTAAATCAAATGCTGCTAGTGGGCTGCAGCACTGATTGTGCCACCCACAGAAGCAGCCTGTAAAATGTAACTCTGGCCTGCAATTGCAGAGCCTGTGTGCAGTCTAGTACTGCCATGTCGACTAGTCCCTAACCTTCCCTTTTCTTACATGTTAGTCACCTCTATGGTAGGCCCAAGGTACCCCTGTGGGCAGGGTGCATTGTATGTGAAAGGTAGGACATGCCCTGATGTGTGTGGCATGTCCTGATAGTGAAATACTGCCAATTTTGTTTTTCACTATTGCAAGGCTACCTGCTCCAATAGGAAAGAATGGGGAGTTTGTTTATAACATCTTATAAACATAACTACCCCTGGGAACAAGGTAGGAAAATAAAGTTTGATATGCCTGAACTCAGAATGTTACAATGCATCTTTTAGTGAGGGCGATTTTTACATTCTGTGTTTGAAAATACCACTTTTAGAAATCAGGTATTTTCTTGCTTAGCCATCCAGTATGCCTCTGCTAGGTTTGTGTATTGCATGTCTGGCTTTGGAGTGTCAGGGGCTGGGAGGAGCAGTGGCTCCAGAGAGCCTGATGAGTCAGGGCTGGGCTGAATAGGCCTGGTCTGCATTTGGAGTGGTGGGAGGAGTAGCACCTGCACCTGAATAGGGCTGTGCCTGCCTTCCACAATGATGGCTCCGCCCCCCTGTGGTGTATCTGGAGCCAGGGCTCACACTGACAATGGAGGTTGTTGTGCACTTGCAAAGTGCCCCACAGAACTGGTTTTGGCTGGGTATAGACACTCTCTGCCTTCAGAGAACAAAGGATTTCTGTGTATAAAAAGAGGGGCCCAGACCCCAGACTTTTAGATCACTACTGGGAAATCAAGAGGAACCTTTGCCTAGGAGAAGAGTCGGAGAAGCTGAGGAGGAATACTGCCCCTGTGCTGTTTGCTGTCTGTGGTTGACCTGCAGTGGCTACTTACTGCCAAGGAAAGGAGAAAAGGACTTTGCTGTTTGCTGTATCCCCTGCTTGAGGAAGATCTCCAAGGGCTTGAAACTGAGCTTGCTTCCTGTTCTGAAGTCTCAGGGACACAAAGACTTCACCACCAGCTCCCCTGAACTCCCTTGCTGGGAGTTCTGACCTGCAAAGAGGTGCCTGCTGTTGTTTTGGACCTCTAGAGACTGTTTTCCGCGGGAAGCTGGAAGAATCTACGCATCGTCCCGGATTGTTGCATCGCATCGAGGTGCCAAGTTTGTCGCATCGTTGGGGGACGCAGTAAGAAACCGATGCATCACCTCCCCATGCAGTAAGAAACCAACGCATCACCTCCTCTCCGGTAAGGAACCGGCGCATCACCTCCCCTGCGCAGCAGTAAGGAACCGACTCATCACCTCCCCCGGAGCAAGGAACCGACGCATCACCTTCCTTGAGTGTAAGGAACCGGCGCATCATCTTCCCTGCTGCCCATTTTGTTTGTTTGCGTGACGCATCCCAGGTACTTTGTGTAAAAAGTGCAATTTGCTTTGAACTGAACTATTTCTACAATCTGAAAGTCATATTTCTATTACTGTATTGTGGATTTTTGTCATTTGGTCTTGTTTTGGTTTAGATAAAGATTACTTATTTTTCTATACTGGTGTGGTGTCCATTTGTAGTTTTTTCACTGTATTACTGTATGTGTTCACAAATGCTTTACACATTGCCTCTGAGATAAGCCTGTCTGCTCGTGCCAAGCTACCAAGGGGGTGAGCAGAGATTATTCTAGAAGTGTATCCCCCTTACCCTGACTAGAAGCAAGGGTCCCTATTTGGACAAAGGTTTCTACCTCTGCCAATAGAGACCCCCATTTCTAACAGATAGCGTGACTCAAAATCCGGTATAGGGCATATTAACAAAAAAGTGTTCTCACTGATGTCCTAAGATGTATGTACTCTAAGGAACATAGAGACCTCTTCCAAATATGCCAAGTTAAGAAAGGATAAGGAGGATTTTAGATTTGACGAAAGGTGTTCCCCAAGGTTCTGGACTGAGTCCTCTATTGTTCAATATTTATGTGACTCCTTTTATTCTGCTGGCTGAGGAGCTGGGTGCTAAAGTCATCGCATATGCTGACGACACTCACCTTCTTTTTACATAGAATAAAAATGAGTCCTCCACCTCCCATGTCAAAACATGCCTGACTGCAGTTTTCCATTTGCTCACTTCGGCTCAGTTGAAGTGCAATGAGGACAAAACAGAGATTATTTTCTTTGGTAACTACCCTACTCTGTTTTGGCATTCTTTTTGGCTGGATGAATCCCCCATGCCTGCTCCTCTAGGTCGACCTACCAAGAATTTAGGGATCTGGTTTGATGAAAAGCTGTGTTTTGGCCCTCAGATTAATAAATTGTCAGGAATGTACTTTGGCATTTTGAAAGTACTGAAAAACTTCCTTCCACTACTCCCACTTTCAGCAAGGGAAACGGTTACCCTTGCGCTGATCACATCCTGCATTGAATACGCCAATGCGTTGTAATGTTGGCCTGCCTGGCTATTTATTGAATAAACTTCAGGTTATTCAGAACGCTGCGGCCAGAGTTCTTCTTAACCTCCCTAAGAGGGTCAGCGTTAGGCAACACCTGCGCAGCCTGCACTGGTTGCCTGTGAAAGAGAGGGTGAAATTTAAGTCCTTGGTCATTGCTCATGTTGCTCTTTACGGGCATGGCCCGGTTTATCTGAGAACAAGATTTAGGTTATATTCCCCCGCCAGGCATCTGTGCTCTTCAACAAAGCTTATGGCATGCAATCCAAGGTTCCGTCGACAAAAGATAGGTGGCAGCTCCCTTTCACGTATGGCTGCCACAGCCTAGAACCGACTCCGAGTGGAGTTGCATGCTCTTCAAGATCCTAAAATCTTTAGGAAGAGAGTGAAGACCTTCCTCTTTAACTAGCTTGCTTCTCTGTTCACCACCTTGCTGGGCACACGCCGGGACACTCCTTGGAGTAGCTGTGCACACTATAAATACTGTTAACATAACATAGCATATACAGGCAATCTTTTGGCTCCTCTTGAAAGCTATAAAATTCACCAAAAAATAAATAAGCATGCTTATCTTTCTGCAGGTAACTCAAAGTAAAACAATCTCCTGAGTCCATTCATCAGGTAGGCTCACTCTCAGCCAAACCCTGTAAACCCTAAGTCTACATGTATTATTCTAGATATGATGTTCTATTTTACGATATGTATTATGGTAAAGCATAATTCTGTTGTTCATTACAGAATGTTTAATATCCTATTTCATATAACTATGATCAATAAAGTCTTTCTAAAACTTGAAAAAAAACACTGTAAGCCCAAAAACAATATCCTTCCAGAAGTAAACCACCCAAATCTATGCAGTTTCCTTTCATCAATGCTGTCTGCTTTGCCCTGTCAATCATTTTCTGTGTACTTCTTAATTTGACTTATGTGTTACAAATGCACAATGTGCTCTACCAGTGTATTGTGCAATATTCTGTGAACTAATGTAGGAATTTGAGTGCACACAAAAGCATTAGCAAACAAGCATGGACAGTAAATATTTTAATGTACAGATAGAATATTTGTAGAAAATCAACAACCACCTATTTTTGCTCCCATCATAAAATGGAGATTTAATGCCTGTGTAGCCCTAAAAACATACACATTATGGAATTTTAAAATGTCTCATTTTCATTATTATTATTATTTATTTTTTTACAATATACAACTAACACCCAGAGCAATGTATTTTGTTGGCTATAGGTGCCTGATGAGCTCATGGAAGATCCAGTTCTGTTGAATAGCAATGAAGAGACAGTTGACTGAGATAAAAACACACTTTAAGGATATTCATCAACCTTTCTCGACTCTGCCACATACAATTGCAGCACATATTTTTCATCGTTTTATTGTGATCCCATTTCAATACACATCTATCGCTAGTGACACATACATTCACAGGGCCTCATCTACAAGAAAATGACAGCGCAGTGCTGGAAGCCATTTTGCTGCGCCGAGCGGCACCATTTTTAAAGCACAGGGATGCGTTGCATTAACAGCAATACGACACATCCCTGTGCTTTCCCCTGCTCTGGCGCACAATTGGCTGGCATGCGCCAGCGTAGGCTCCCTTGCGTCATTTTGCAAGGTTTCCTGTGCTGCGAGGATGATTGTTTTTGTACAGGAAGAGACACCTTTCTGCACAAAAACAATCATTAATGGCATTTTCCTCTTTCTATCCATACTGCAGAATGAAGCAAGCATAGAAATAAGGAAAAAACTAAGAGAAATAAAAGTATTTCTCCTTGTTGCGCCCCTGGGGAGGTGTAGGATTCTGATGCATTCCTAGTTTTACAAAATGTTGTAAATCTGGCAATGCGTCAAGTTCCATCAATGTTGCGTGGGAACACCCACAGCAACACTCATGGAATGGCCCTTTCATGCAGAGTAATGAGTGAAAGGGGCCCATATTTACAATGCCATGAAAAGTCATGCAGGGTGACTAACTGGCCTTGTAAATATGGGCAAGCTCTTTGCCTGCCGGTGCGTCAAATAAAGTGATGTACCGGCGGCGCAATGGGCTTGTAAATAAGCCCTATAATGTCCATTTAATTTTGCAATTGATGAAATCATATGCCTTAAAGGAATTGAACAAATATTACATCTATCCATGAAATTCAATAGGTAATACCAAAAGATCTACTATTCCCACACATCTTTCGAGAAAAACAATACCTCACTTGTGTGGGTTGGCCTTTCAATCTCGACAGGAAAGACAAAAACAAAATCATTATTTTTCCATGAAATATCAATTATTCTGAGGATGTGGCTAGCTGCCAAATTTGCTCTAGCACCCGGGGAAATCTATCAACACCATGCCTTTGTGAAAACTAGAGACTTGGGGTAGCCCTGGGAGGTATGGCTTGCATAGATCTCACTAACTTTGCATACACTGATAGCCACGCAAACATCGGCTAAAATCATAGAATTTCCTCAGGCTTGTGCAGGGAAGGGATCTAGAATCTGTGGGAATTAACAAAACTTCTACCACGGAGCATTCCCACATTTCCCATAAAAACAGTAATCTAATTGTAGGGATGTTTCTATCAACTGCAACAGGAACTGGTCAAAACGTGGAGCATGTGAAGTTAATGTAGTGTTAATGTGGTCTTCACATAGTTACAGTTTTGATCTGCTCCAATAAGGTGTGTTTGGTACACCCACACATGGGTGGTAGTGTTTTTATCTGAAGGAGTGTTAGAATGGTAGTAGTAAGAATTTGACCATTGGGTGGAAATTAGCAAGATTTTGGTCATTCAAATATGCAAATAATTGTATTTTTGACTGATGTTTGCAGGGCATTCTTGGTAGAAAAATGTGCTAGGATCCATACAAGCAAAACTACCCTGGAATCCCCTGGATCTCTACGTTTCGTAAATTTTGGGGTTCTGGCTGACTCAAAGCCTAAATACTGCAGCTATTAACCATGGCAAGTGAGAGGAACTTGTGACTTAGTTGGGCATATATTTGATGTATGAGCTGGGAGAGAGGGAGTAAACATCCATCTGTCTCCCCCGGGGCAGAAATACTGTCTGATGACCAGGGATATGGCCCAAAGCCAGGAGAGTGCAGGGTGCCACCCCAATACTTTTCTCACTTTTTGTCCTTGACAGTTGGGTCGGCTTTTAGTGACAGGTTTTCCATTTTTGGATGTTTAACCCCTATATGACATTCCCAGGGGGGGTCAGAAAACCCACCTTACCATTAGGAAAAAAAATGAGAAACAGAATGGGGTGAAGTGCTTGCCCATCCTGGCACTGGACTGTAACCCTTTCATTATTCACTAGTCAGTCTTTCTGTCCCTTCAGCCTGGTAGATTGAAGGGTTCTCCACCTACCTTACTATGCTAGGGGGCTGCAGCCCACTTCACACCTGGGACTTGTGATAAAAAAAAGCAATGGTATGAGGCATTAGCCTGTCTACTCATCAGGTACTAATCTAGGGGACCGGAATGTCTTTCTGCCATTCAGGAGATCAGAATGGGTGTCTACTCATCTCTGCTAGCCCATATGTTAAAACTGTGGCCAAAGGAATCCAAATTTCCTCTTTCATGCTGTTGGAATGGCTGTAGTAAAGGCGGGAGCTGGTGGGGGCAGAAAAACTGCTTAGGCTTCAGAGGTGTGGTGTGGCCAAATGCCCGGACAGACTGGCCCCCATGCACCATGATACACCCTTAATTAAGAGCACCAAGCACCCAATTACACATCATTTTGTTGACTTAAGGTATTCTTTCAAAATGTATTAAGTGAACCACAGCCACGTGTTTGCTGACACAAGTAATTGTCTTCTTATAAGAATCATGGCCTTAGGGAAGGTAGATATTGCACAGCTGAGCTTCAGTGCTTAGCACATGGCTCTTTCCAGTATGGCACCATGGAAGATGCTGGTTTCTGTAAAATCATTTTCACATCATTTAACAAAGGGAACTAGATAGTTCCTATATATTTTCATAAATAGTAAAAAGACATTGGTATAGTTGTTTATCTTCTATCGCGCATTAAGTATCTGATAACTGACAAGTCTTAGCATGCAATACAAGCAGTTTGTAAGCATTTAAAATAGATAATCAATACCACTTACGTGTATGAAGGGCAACTTGTGTACCAAGACTATATCAATTCACAGTATTCAACACCAGACAGAGGTGCAAAAATCATGTTTAAAGAAAGGCTACTTCGATTCAGACTCATAGTAAGGAAATTAAAGGTCATCTCCTTATAAGGCAATGATGCTGCATTTGAAGCTAAGAACAATTGGGCTTATTACGATGTCGGTCAGAGTTGCCTACAACCGACACCATCTCCGACTCGGAACCGACTAGCCGGAGTGTAGTAACCACAGAGGCAGTGGTTGGTGAATAAAGTAGATTTATTCAGGAGTAGTAATGTACAGCAACCTCCAGCTTCTTCAACTGACTGTCTTCCAAGAATCACTCAGTGATGTCATTCTACTACATCACTGAGTTCTACAATGGAAGTAAGAAATCTCCACACATCTCCCCCCTTACAAGGAATTTCAACACAAAATTGATATACTATACATGCTAAAAATAACAAGTGAGGAAATTTAACGTACAACTAAGGTAAAATACCATTAAGTAATGAAAAGGAAAAAAACCCACATATTATAATAAACAATAACAGAAGAATTATTCAGTTGAATTTGGAGCATCAATTTTGCACAGGTTACCCATGCTCCACTCTTTTCCATCATCAAGAGTCACCACTGAGTTCCTTACTTTTACTACCCTACGTGGTGTAGAAAATTTGCTCTCTCCTTTTCTCACAAATCCCATTTTCCTGGTGTCCACCCAATCACCATAAACAATTCTAACATCCTTCACTCCTTTTCTTCTGTCATAATCATCCTTATTTCGTTCTTGAGACCCTTTAACTCTCGCTGCAATTCGTTCCCGGTCTACCCAAACTTGATCTTTCTTTTGCAAACACACAGGAGACTCTTTGGTTGCCGGTTCTCTTCCTTTCAAAGCCACAAAAGGTGACACACCTGTAACAGAGTGAGGAGTCACCCTATGAGCCCACATCATTTTAACTAATTCCTCCTTCCACCTTAGTCCATTAGCCAAAGACATTTGGATGTTGTCCATAATGATGCGATTAACCCTCTCAACTAATCCATTTGCCTGTGGTCTAAATAGCGCCACTCTCTCATGCTTAATACATAATCCCATAAGAAAATTTGTCATGACAGTAGAAACTAGCTGAACTCCATTGTCCGTAACCAAACTCTTAGGTATCCCTTCTTCCAGAATCACATTTCTCAAGAATTCAACCACAATCTCAGACGTAATATGTTCAACAGACTTAACTACAAACCATTTACTGTGGTAGTCTACCAAAACAATCAAAAATCTATTCCTTACACCTAATCTATCAATTGGACCCAAAAAATCCATCGCCAACTTCTCCCAGGGTCGATCAGGAACCCACACACACCCTAGCGGAGGTTGACGGATCACCCTACACTTGTCACTATTACTACATGCTTGACAATTTTTTACAATCTCCTCCACCTCTCTATCCATTTCGGGCCACCAAAAATTTGCCTCAATCTTCTTTTACACATGCTTCTCCCTAAATGTCCTTCATGCACGAGTTTGATTAACTTTCCTCTCAACATTCTAGGTGGAACAACACGGTTGCATCTCAAGACCTTATTCGTTTGGATACTCACCTGATCCTTCACTTTTATATATTTTTTTAACTCCTCATTTAAGTTCATCACATTTTTCCACCCATCACGTATAGCTTCTTTAAGCTCTATGTACTCTCCATCTGTGTTCAAAGCTTCACTCCACTCTTCCTGTCTTAAAGCCAAATCTACATCACTAACAATGGATAAGGAGTCCACCTCAAACACCAAGGAAAGATCCTCTTCCTCAGCCTCAACCGGCATGCGCGACAAGCAGTCAGCTATGACATTTCTATTACCTCTGACGAAGTCAATTGAGAAATTGTAATCCATTACTGATAACAGCCATCGAGAAATTCGGGGAGTCACATTCCCTTCAAGACCCTTCCCACCTTTAAAAATATGCACCAAAGGCTTATGATCCGTCCTGAGAACGAAAGGCAGTCCCCATAAATAAAACCTAAAGTGATTTATCGCCCAACAATAACCCAAAGCTTCTTTCTCAATAGCAGAGTAAGACCTCTCCGCTCCCTGTAAACGATGCGATGCAAATCCAATCAGCAGTACTGATCCCCTGATTACGATGCGACTGAACACTGTTCGGTTGGATACTCACTTTTCTCTATGGGAGCTTGTGTTACGACAGTAAACCGGACGTAATACAGGCACCTATGGAGAATGGGTGTGTGTGTAAAACCCTGCACCCGGTGGCAGGCACCTCGGGGATGGATTTACAGAGGGGCACCCTAGGTAACCCCTCGGCCACCAACCGTAGGCCACAGAGGCAAGGGGGCCCTGCTAGGGGCCTCCAAAGTCACTTTCCGACAGCCTCTCCATGTTGGAAAGGCTGGCACAGAAAGGCTGTGGGAAACCGACATCATAATCCTGACGGCGGAAATGCCTTCCATAGGGGATTCTGACTTGGTTCCGACCGGCTGGATGACTCCGAGAGCCAGTCGGAACCGAGTCGGAATGACCGGCCAGTTCACCTTCCAACCCTTGACATCGTAAATGGGCGGTCGGACCGCAAACCGACCATGTTGGTCAGAAAGCGTCTGACCGCGGTCAGAACACTTCCGACTAGCAGTCGGAAGCTTTCCGACCGACATCGTAATCGGCCCCTAAATGTGAGGAAACAACAGCCTGACAGAAGGTTGAGAAAGAGTAATCAGCTTTACACAGTGCATCAAATCTCTTTTAGCACCCACACTATTTTGTAGTTATGGCAAGTTCAAGACTTATAGGGGGAGGGAGAAATTGTGAGTAAAATTTTCACTCCCAGTTCACAATAGCTTAGAAAGGAAAAATTGAATTTGTCAGGAGTAAGAAGACATATATTGTAATACCTCATACACTATAATATAGGTCTAACTTCCATTAGGATTTTAGAGCGTGCCCTAGAATAAAGGTTTATTATGTGGTCTCAGTAAAGTCTACAAGGTTAAAGAATACAAAAGAAATTGTTCCAGTGGGTGTGTGAGTGCAACAAGTTTGGAAAGGTTGTATGCTGTTCCAGAGCACGACAAATGTGCGTCAGACACTGCTGGCATGAGACAGAGGTTTGCATGCTTAATAAAGTTGCCTTTGCAGTTTGATAATTTCAGAAAGATCAATTCTTATAAACGGTAATAAGGTACGTTCAGTGTTTGACTTGGGTTAAGTATCCCATGTTGGTTTCATGGGGATCACATGGTAGACGGATTTGAAAAACATGTGACATCAGAAACATTTTCTGCTGGGGGTGCCACATGATGGACAGTCCTCAATTACTATTAAGTGGCTTCTCTTGGTCGGATATTTTGCCTACGGCAAACGTCTTTGGGGTGGTTGTTGGTGTTAGCGGTGTTTGAAAGACTCCTACTGCCACTTAGTAGGCTCTCAGCCAGTTTTAGTAGTTTCCACAGAGAATATAATTTCATGGTTAGCATGCTTCACAGATTCATCTTGTTTTGCTTCCATTTTAACTGTAACAATATCACTACCTTCAGATTAGCCAACATATACATTGGTTGGCTCCCATTTAACCCCTTCCCTGCTCATGACGAGCTCAGCTCGTCATGCTGCGCGGTCGGGCTGTGCGCATGATGAGCTGAGCTCGTCACGACCACGCCCGCGATCGGAATGTCCAGCACCTGGGCGGAATTCCGATCGCAGCGAAGGCGTTAAAGCTTATCTGCTCTTCAGGAGTGCCAACGTGTGCATCAAAGGGCAGAGTCCTGAACTAAGTCAACACCCATTGACACATATCAGTTGCACTCTCCATTCAGCTGTCTGGACGAGACTGTCCCTTTTGGGGCAGGATAAAGGCTTATTTGCATGTCAGGAAATGACATGGACAAGTTAAAACATAATGGAATGGAATACCCTTTACTGGATCAAGTTTTGTCTTCTCCATAAAGCTTGCATATTTTCAAAGTGGGTGGTTTCTGCCACAAAGCCATTAGTTTCAACCAACCTCAAAAACCTATAAATAAACTCACCTATGATAAGATTTGTATAGATAGGCACTCCTTTCACTTTAGTGGTCTTGATAAAACCAACGTATTGTACAGCTCTTTGCTCGACAATATTCCTTGTTTGTAACATCCTTTCCCATCCAAAGTCCACAGGTTCTCTTCACTTCTGCCAAGATCCTAAAATTTATCTCATCAAATACCTCCTCATCCCTGCAAGAGCTTCTGTTGCAAACACCACATTACCTTGTTGTATTAAGGTTTCCCCAGGATGCACGAGTCTTAGCCCTACCAATTCATCTACCACAAGCTTTCAGAAACTTCAGATGCAAAATAGAACTCGGAGCCTATATACCATGCTCTCCAGTGAGCAGGATAGTTTAGTGAGCAGGATAGTTTAGTGAGCAGCAGAACTGTATGCAATTGGCTGTGGTAGTAGTGGTGGGGGGGAGGGGATGATGGAACACTTCTAAGAAAATAGTCGTTACTTAGCAGCTATAATTAGATGGAGTTGCAGATTAATTCAAGTGAGGTCCGCTTCTCTTATGGAATATGTTAACATGGAAATGAGACATGCTGCAATTCTGCAGAGCAGATTTTGCTGCAATTTTTATTTTGCAATGGAACAAGTTTAATTTGCATATGATGTCTGCAAGACGGGGATACTAGTGCACAGATGTGTGCTGGATGAGAGAAGTTTGCAATATGCATGTTTCAAAGCCAAAGTTATGTAGGACATTGTGTTAAACATCGGCAATAAATAAACCATCGCTTTATTTGCTTTTCTAAAAGAACATAAGGTGAGAAGGGTTATGCTTTTTTAATAAAAATGGGCGGGTTACATTTTAAATCATTGATTGGGGCATGGGAGGGCCTTCCTCATAAACATCGAATTTGTCCATTATGAACTAAGTGTATTCAAAATGTAGAATGTGTTATTCAAATGTAAAGGTTTGGTACTACTTCGAAGGCAAATGTTATGACTTCTGTTTTCATTTAATAATATTTGATCCATAAACGGTGCACAAACATTTTTGCTGTCCCTACGCCCCTCCCCCCCATGCTTATCTCAATTTTACATTCTTTTTATAGTTTCTCAGACTGTGTTCACTAGTGTTTTATTGTGTTGCCAAAGGCTGATAAATTCAGCTAATCCCATATTTAAAGAAATATTAGGCTACTTGTTGTAAATCACCCTTCCTGCAGGGTCACCCCTAAACTTTTTTGCTTTCCTTCTCCCTTTTTTTGCTGAATTTGTTTTTGTTGGCTTTAGGACTCAGGGTACTTTACCATAGCTAACCAGTGCTAGAGTGCATTTGCTCTCTACTTAAAACATAGTAACATTGGTTTATCCACAATTGGCATATCTAATTTACTTATAAGTCCGTAGTAAAGTGCGCTACATGTGCCCAGGGCCTGTAATTTAAATGCTACTAGTGGGATTGCAGCACCGATTTGCCACCCGCCTAAGTAGCCCTTTGAACATGTTTCAGGCCTGCCACTGCGGAGCCTGTATGTGCAATTTTAAACTGCCATGTCGACCTGGCAAGTTAACCCTCTTGCACGGGCTCAAACCTTCCTTTTCAATACATCTAGGTCCCCATTAAGGAAGGGCTTGAACAGCCCAAGAGCAGGGTGCAGTGTACATAAAGTGTAGAACATGTACTTTTAAGTTTTACCTGTCCAGCTAGTGAAAAACGCTTACATTTGTTTTTCACTACTACAAGGTATATCTCTTCCATAGGATAACATTGGGATTACCTTATTACATTTTATAAGTGTAATTTCCAATTCAAAATAAATGGGACCCCCACGTTCGATGTCTCTGGAAATCACAATTTAAAATCCCAATTAACGGTGAAATTAGATTTTAAATTGTAATTCTGAAAATGCCACTTTTAGAAAGTTGACCCAAAGGCGCGTGCATTACGCGCCACCCCGTCGCACTGCTGAAGAAGGGATTTTTCCCAAAACTTTTCACCAATATATCGTTCGTCAAATTCAAAAGTCAGTACTCCAATGTCATGTTCATGATTCGTCCAAACATTTAATACACACGTTAGAAGTCACTCAAAATCACTGCGAGGACGCCGAATTTCTCCATTGATGTTTTTTTATTTATTTTTCAACTGCCTTCAGCGTGCCCATCCGGGCTTCAACTTAAGCATGTAGAGATATATAATTCATATTCAGAAGCGCACAAAATTCCACCCAATGCATTTCGGCCTCTCTTTAGACCTTCGTCAGGGGTAACTAAAAAGACAGAAAACGACATCTAAACCTGTTGCTCAAAAACATAATTAAATTAAACCCTCATCCTATACCTTTAAAAACAATACATTTTCAATCATTCCACCCCACCCAATTTCATAAAAAACATGCCCAACAATAATTAATCCTTTTTCTCTTACCTATGAGAAAATCCTAAAACCAGTGCAGTCAAAATGAACGTTATTATCATTAACTGTTTAACAAATGAAACACTCAATGCGTTTTAGTGCAAAACATCCTTGCTTATGTCAAACCGTAAACTCTTCCCTCCTCCCTATTATCAGCCTGAAACCTAATGAGACGCTACCTTTCCCAAACCCGTAATAATAACCACTCTACCTTGAATATCACGGTCGGTGACCTTATCGCCTCCTCTACTTTCTCGCCCTCTACGATAACCATGTGTTCTCTTTCCCTTATCTTCCCATCAGCTACTAAACACACCCACCTGAGTCCTTTCTTATATATAGCCAATAGAACCGTTCTAATCCTGGCCTCGTGACTTCTTCCTGATTTCCACTAAAAACCTTAAAGAAACAGTGATTTAACCTCTCTAAGTTGTCGTGCCCACCCTGACCTGCTACTAAACAAAACCGAAAAACTGATTACCACCCGCAAATGTGTACATCCCATATTTTAACACAAACCATATCATCCAATCTGTGCATTCCTGTGAACAAGAAGACCAACAATATTACAACATGCATGCACAATAAAGAAATTACGAAGAAAATCCACATTAACAACAGAATTTTAGTGTCCCATGTTATTTTTCCTTGTCTTTTTGCTGGTTGAAATTTGGAACTTCATGAGATTCCATTTGAATCTGCCCATCATACGCGCTGTCCTCGAAGTGCTAGTTCCTTCATTACTTATATTTCCTTCAATTTGAATCATTATTCTCCGCAGGGTGCAAACTTGCGTGGGACAGTGAATTGAACAACAAGAATGCTAGAAAAGCAAGATGCTCTCCTTTCCTTAGTTTAGATTTTCAATGTTACTTAACGCAATGAGTGCGTGTGTTACGGGTGCCGTGAACTATCCCACTCACAGCGACTGTAACAGTGAACCCAAAGGCGCGTGCATTACGCGCCACCCCGTCGCACTGCTGAAGAAGGGATTTTCCCCAAAACTTTTCACCAATATATCGTTCGTCAAATTCAAAAGTCAGTACTCCAATGTCATGTTCATGATTCGTCCAAACATTTAATACACACGTTAGAAGTCACTCAAAATCACTGCGAGGACGCCGAATTTCTCCATTGATGTTTTTTTATTTATTTTTCAACTGCCTTCAGCATGACATTGGAGTACTGACTTTTGAATTTGACGAACGATATATTGGTGAAAAGTTTTGGGAAAAATCCCTTCTTCAGCAGTGCGACGGGGTGGCGCGTAATGCACGCGCCTTTGGGTTCACTGTTACAGTTGCTGTGAGTGGGATAGTTCACGGCACCTGTAATGCACGCACTCATTGCGTTAAGTAACATTGAAAATTTAAACTAAGGAAAGGAGTGCATCTTGCTTTTCTAGCATTCTTGTTGTTCAATTCACTGTCCCACGCAAGTTTGCACCCTGCGGAGAATAATGATTCAAATTGAAGGAAATATAAGTAATGAAGGAACTATCACTTCGAGGACAGCGCGTATGATGGGCAGATTCAAATGGAATCTCATGAAGTTCCAAATTTCAACCAGCAAAAGACAAGGAAAAATAACATGGGACATTAAAATTCTGTTGTTAATGTGGATTTTCTTCGTAATTTCTTTATTGTGCATGCATGTTGTAATATTGTTGGTCTTCTTGTTCACAGGAATGCACAGATTGGATGATATGGTTTGTGTTAAAATATGGGATGTACACATTTGCGGGTGGTAATCAGTTTTTCGCTATTGTTTAGTAGCAGGTCAGGGTGGGCACGACAACTTAGAGAGGTTAAATCACTGTTTCTTTAAGGTTTTTAGTGGAAATCAGGAAGAAGTCACAAGGCCAGGATTAGAACGGTTCTATTGGCTATATATAAGAAAGGACTCAGGTGGGTGTGTTTAGTAGCTGATGGGAAGATAAGGAAAGAGAACACATGGTTATCGTAGAGGGCGAGAAAGTAGAGGAGGCGATAAGGTCACCGACCGTGATATTCAAGGTAGAGTGGTTATTATTATGGGTTTGGGAAAGGTAGCGTCTCATTAGGTTTCAGGCTGATAATAGGGAGGAGGGAAGAGTTTACTGTTTGACATAAGCAAGGATGTTTTGCACTAAAACGCATTGAGTGTTTCATTTGTTAAACAGTTAATGATAATAACGTTCGTTTTGACTGCACTGGTTTTAGGATTTTCTCATAGGTAAGAGAAAAAGGATTAATTATTGTTGGGCATGTTTTTATGAAATTGGGTGGGGTGGAATGATTGAAAATGTATTGTTTTTAAAGGTATAGGATGAGGGTTTAATTTAATTATGTTTTTGAGCAACAGGTTTAGATGTCGTTTTCTGTCTTTTTTAGTTACCCCTGACGAAGGTCTAAAGAGAGGCCGAAATGCATTGGGTGGAATTTTGTGCGCTTCTGAATATGAATTATATATCTCTACATGCTTAAGTTGAAGCCCGGATGGGCACGCTGAAGGCAGTTGAAAAATAAATAAAAAAACATCAATGTAGAAATTCGGCGTCCTCACAGTGATTTTGAGTGACTTCTAACGTGTGTATTAAATGTTTGGACGAATCATGAACATGACATTGGAGTACTGACTTTGAATTTGACGAACGATATATTGGTGAAAAGTTTTGGGAAAAATCCCTTCTTCAGCAGTGCGACGGGGTGGCACGTAATGCACGCGCCTTTGGGTTCACTGTTACAGTCGCTGTGAGTGGGATAGTTCACGGCACCCGTAACGCACACACTCATTGCGTTAAGTAACATTGAAAATCTAAACTAAGGAAAGGAGTGCATCTTGCTTTTCTAGCATTCTTGTTGTTCAATTCACTGTCCCACGCAAGTTTGCACCCTGCGGAGAATAAGGATTCAAATTGAAGGAAATATAAGTAATGAAGGAACTATCACTTCGAGGACAGCACGTATGATGGGCAGATTCAAATGGAATCTCATGAAGTTCCAAATTTCAACCAGCAAAAAGACAAGGAAAAATAACATGGGACACTAAAATTCTGTTGTTAATGTGGATTTTCTTCGTAATTTCTTTATTGTGCATGCATGTTGTAATATTGTTGGTCTTCTTGTTCACAGGAATGCACAGATTGGATGATATGGTTTGTGTTAAAATATGGGATGTACACATTTGCGGGTGGTAATCAGTTTTTCGGTTTTGTTTAGTAGCAGGTCAGGTTGGGCACGACAACTTAGAGAGGTTAAATCACTGTTTCTTTAAGGTTTTTAGTGGAAATCAGGAAGAAGTCACGAGGCCAGGATTAGAACGGTTCTATTGGCTATATATAAGAAAGGACTCAGGTGGGCGTGTTTAGTAGCTGATGGGAAGAAAAGGGAAAGAGAACACATGGTTATCGTAGAGGGCGAGAAAGTAGAGGAGGCGATAAGGTCACCGACCATGATATTCAAGGTAGAGTGGTTATTATTACGGGTTTGGGAAAGGTAGCGTCTCATTAGGTTTCAGGCTGATAATAGGGAGGAGGGAAGAGTGTACGGTTTGACATAAGCAAGGATGTTTTGCACTAAAACGCATTGAGTGTTTCATTTGTTAAACAGTTAATGATAATAACGTTCGTTTTGACTGCACTGGTTTTAGGATTTTCTCATAGGTAAGAGAAAAAGGATTAATTATTGTTGGGCATGTTTTTTATGAAATTGGGTGGGGTGGAATGATTGAAAATGTATTGTTTTTAAAGGTATAGGATGAGGGTTTAATTTAATTATGTTTTTGAGCAACAGGTTTAGATGTCGTTTTCTGTCTTTTTTAGTTACCCCTGACGAAGGTCTAAAGAGAGGCCGAAATGCATTGGGTGGAATTTTGTGCGCTTCTGAATATGAATTATATATCTCTACATGCTTAAGTTGAAGCCCGGATGGGCACGCTGAAGGCAGTTGAAAAATAAATAAAAAAACATCAATGGAGAAATTCGGCGTCCTCGCAGTGATTTTGAGTGACTTCTAACGTGTGTATTAAATGTTTGGACGAATCATGAACATGACATTGGAGTACTGACTTTTGAATTTGACGAACGATATATTGGTGAAAAGTTTTGGGAAAAATCCCTTCTTCAGCAGTGCGACGGGGTGGCGCGTAATGCACGCGCCTTTGGGTTCACTGTTACAGTCGCTGTGAGTGGGATAGTTCACGGCACCCGTAACGCACGCACTCATTGCGTTAAGTAACATTGAAAACTAAACTAAGGAAAGGAGTGCATCTTGCTTTTCTAGCATACTTTTAGAAAGTTGGCATTTTCTTACTTTAGCTACCTGTTGCCTTCTGCCTGGCTCTGAAAACACATCTGGGGTGGGTGACAGCTAGGCTTTGTGCATTCCCTCTAGACAGCCTCACACAATTGGAGCTTAGGTGTGACTTGATGTGCCTCAATGGGCCCTTTACTGGCTTGATGGGGGGGCGGACCTGAGCACTGCCTCACTTACACCTGAATAGGCTGTAACCTGTCCACACAAAAAGGGCTGTAGTGAATCTGAAGCCAGCGCAAGACGGGCAAGGACTCTGTGCTCTACAAAGGTATCTCTTTGAAGTCTCCCCCAGTTCAAAGGCACAAATGGGTATAAGTATTGGACCTCTCACACCGCCAACTCAGTACACTTCTGAATCTGTGGATACTCTGCCAGAAAGAAGGACTGTTGTGCTGCTGAAGGACTCTGCTGAACTGCTGCTCTGGAAGAATTGCTTTTCTGCTGTGCTGATCTGCCTGCTGACCCCCTTTTCTCAGAGTGAGAAGGACTGGGTCTACACCATTTGAACTCCAAGGGCTTGTCTGCTTGCCTCCTGTTCTGAAGTCTCAGGGACATGAAAGACTTCCAACAACCCTGCTACAGCACCTGGACTCTGCCATCTGTGAGTCTTGCTCTGCCAAGGGGTGCCAATCCAGTTCTGGGCCTTTCGAAGTGGGTATAAGGGGCTGCTCCAGCAGACATCCACGCATCAACGCCGTTGCGCCTCTCGGAGCAATTATTCCTCTACTACCAGAAAACCACTGAACAGCTAGAAAAGACAGTGTTAACAATGTGCAGTATAGTGTCCGGAGAAACACCAAGTGAAGGACTAAATTCACAGCTGACTCAGGTTATACAGAAGGTCGAAAGACATACAACTCCTCTGTGATGCACCCAACAGAGACTACCCAAACATATCTACCAACTCTGCATGGGTATGTACAGCTAATCAAAAGACACATAATTCAGCAGATCCTTTCTCTAGCACCGCACTGCACAACTCTTTCTCTATGACCATGGTATTTTCATGGATTTTATGACGTGGCGGTATGGTACCAGAACATTCTGTCTCACATAAATATTGAGCCCTTATTATTAATTGCAAAAATATTCCCCATTCGAGGTAATAAAATAAAATCTACCCCAATGGATAGCACTTTTGTAAATAATATTTAGGCCACAGTTACTATGTCAGACTCTAGTTCTGTCCAAAATATTTTGGCATACAACTCCCAAGTTGATCAGGTCCGAAGGGTGACACAAAAATGACAAACAGGCTCTACAGCAAACCAGAAAGTGGCCAAGCAAATGCTGAGTATGCATTATTTAAAGACAATGTTACATTAACATAACACTCCCAGCATGCCTCGTGTATGATTTTCTTCTGTAAAATACAATGAAAATAAGTGTAGAAAATGCATGCATGACCCTTGGCATACATGGTAAATCGAAATGAATATCAGTGTTTACTGAAAATATCATATCAAATGTTTGTATAGATTCCATTCATAGAGAGTAACCTCAGTGCCCTCCAGGTACCCATCGACTCATTACTGAAAAGTTTGGATGTGGTGGGTTGCAATCATTGACCTTCGATTATTGCCTCGACCAGTGATCGATAACGCAAGTAAACCACCATGACCCCGACTTATTAACGTTGTATTAATATTATTTATCAGAAGAAATTCACCAGTGGCACAGTACATCGTAAACCAACAATTTCAACTCATGTTTCTATGTGTTATACTAACACACAGTAGTAATGAGTTAAGAATTTGCATATTTTACATATTTTGTAGCACATTTATCAAATTAACAGCATTAACACAGAACTGACTGATATTCATTTAATCCTCATGCAAAAACGTTTGTAATTGATGGTTTTTACAGTTCATCGCACATCTAATGTTGAACTACTAATGTGTTCTGTTCCAAAATTATGCCTGCTTTGTACAAATAATTGTATCCTCGCTGTTGATGGAGCAGGGTTTGAGAAAATAAAACCTGCTCGGATTAATTCCTCAGTAACATTTACTAACAGTGTGCGGTGAAACTAACATGCAAAAACACGAAAACACGGGGAAATGCTTATGCGCATGTGTGCACTAATGTGTGGACTAATGCATGAAAGACTAGGCCGCATTTCGCGTTCTGCTTGGAAATAAAAATAATAATAATGCTGCTTTCTGCGCGTTAATGCTTTGTTAGACAAATAACGTGGGATAGTGCAATGGGCGGTAAAACAGGGAGAATTACATTTCATGAAATAAATAATGTCTGAGTTTTATTCATCGTAGTGATACTTGCATGGGCCTACATCGTTGCATGACGAGTTAAGGGTTAAGAAAAGAAAACGAATAAAAGCCGAAAATCGAGCTTTGAGAGAGAATGGAGAAGGCAATGTTGATGACCTTCGAAAATCATTGTATGCCTGCCAAGTAACGGAAGGATGGCTGTGGAACCATGAGCAAATGTGCAAACTTCTTCCGCGGAAGCTGCAGAGGCGGACAATGAAAATATAGAGATTTGAAACATGTTACTAGTTGGAGGAAGCGTGTATTCATGAAACGTGGATTACGTATTGCTAGAAATGTAAAACAAAGAATGCTGTGAAAACATGGACGTGACTATGGTGGTGTGATAGAACACCCCCTAAACTGACCAATGAGAGACTAAGATTCTGAAAATGTTGCTACAATGGTGGGTTGGACGTTAAGGTTTTTAGAGTATAACCGGGGTGCCTGGGGGGTGTTTGGGAGCGTGCCTCTTTGAAGAAGCTAGAGAGGGGAGATCGTCGCTGTCCGTCGGTTTGCTGTATGCAGATAGAGGCCTACCTGTTTCTTGTTCCTGTCCTACACTTTGTTCCCTGAACTTTCTTGGGGAACCCCCATTTATTTCCCATGGCCAGGGGGTAGATTTTCCACTAAAATACATAGGTTAGTATAGCTAAAATCTGAACCTGCATAATCATTTTCAAATGTATTTTCGTTTCTGAAACTTATGTCTCTTCATCTATCCACTCCTTTCATTGCATTCTGTTCATTGTGATATGAGTTTGACATCTTTTTGCTTTGATAAATGTTCTCTCTCTGTGATTTATGCATTGTTTGCCTTGTAAAACTGTACATGATGAGCACTTACCGTCACATTATTTGCGATAAATATTATTAACCTTATTCTGAGTTTGTGATTTATTTAGTAGTATAGATTGATAGTTAGTTTCTAGTTATTACCATCAACTTCTCAACTAATGGTCCATCGACCAGAGGAAAGAGAGTTGATTACAGGCTTAATTATGTATCTTGTGTGTTAGGACGAGCCTGTAGTTTGTGAACAACTGATTTAACGTAAACTTGAAACAGTGCTACAAGGATTTATGTGTTGGGTGTATGAGTATGGACCAGTGATTGTGTTTTATAGTTTATCGGTCCCTGATTGGCGCTGGATCACTGTTAGACACAGATAATGTATGGAAAATGAAATATTCTTAGAGGCTTAAAGCCCAATTTGTTATGTGCATTCAGAGACTCACTATTATATCAACTATGGGTAGATGCTGTGGAAAGCAAACCATGAAATAATGTCAGCACCAGCACAGCAACAGTGGTATGAGGCTTAGTAATGGATTACCGGAGCACCAATCTTACGAAATGAAAACTGCTGACAGACACATGCTCCTTTTATCCAAAACAGCAGATGAGCTTTATCTAAAATCCAATAAGTAGAACTAGAGATATACATTTTTTTTTTGTCAAACTTATGTTTATTGAAACTTTTTCCATTACATCAACCAAGAGATTGCCATCATGTCGCTCATCGCAGTGAGCTCTTGAAGAGGATGCGTAATACGGGTTTGAGCAGTGGCATAGTACACAGCCAATGTCCCGGCCAGAGTCTCATAAGGTAGTGCCAATATAGAAGGTACAGTTTCTGACGTTATAAAGGCTCGGTCCATTTCTCAATGTCCATTAAAGATAAAGTTAACTGCTCAATCCATCCTTCTTTTATGATGGGCTTCTGTCAAACCTTTCCAACGGGAAGAAGCAATGTGAAATAAGTAAATGCCCCCAAAAAACAAAACCCCGAAGAGAAGTAACAAAAACCCACCCCTCCCCCCCCCACAAACGATGGTGGCAGCTCACTCGTACTGGTGTGTTCGACAATGAGTAATAGTAGATGGTTCAAAATTGAAAGAGATGCATTTCTCTGACAGAAGGAGGACAGACGGCCAGGGGCAGACCCCGCGAGAGAAAGGTAACCAATGGACCCCATATATATTCAAAATTTTTATAGTTGTCCCGGAAGATATCAGACATCCTTTCGAGGCTGAGCAATTTCCATAGACGAGAGTGCCAGAGGGAAATCGCCGGGGCTTCTTTCCGTTTCCAGGCGGCCTCTATGGTTACCTTGGCTGCACCGATACATAACCACATGATTGCTTTGTCAGCTCGAGTCTGGTGTTCAAGGGCTGGGTCACGGAGCCCTAAAAGTGTCTCCGCCATGGAAGTCGGGATGGGGTAGCCTAACATGTCCTTAATATGTGTTAGAATTTCTTCCCAGAAGGGGCGTATAGTAGGGCAATCCCACCATATATGTTTGAAGTCGCCTAGGAGCCCGCATCCCCTCCAGCAGCGATCAGAGGTGTTAGGAAAGATCTGTTTGAGCTTGGAGGGGTGAAGGTACCAATCCATCATAGTTTTGAGATGGGCTTTCCGCAACTCTATGGAATGATTGTGTCTCGTGATGTCAGTCCAGAGCCATGACCATTCCCCATCCGAGATATCCCGTTGAAGTAAGCCCTCCCACATGTGCATGTAGCGTGGCCGTGGGGCGAGAGTAGTGGTGAGTAGGTAGTTATATATGAATGAGATTACCCCTTTCATGGTAGTGGCTTTTGAAATGAAAATCTAGAATTTCGTGGGGGGGCGGGTGGCCGCCTCCTGCACGTGTGGGGTGAGAGCCCAGTGTATCAGTTGAGTGTAGTGATAGCGCTCCGTGTTCTCCAGACCATAATCTCTTCTGCAATTGTCAAAGGTGAGGGGATCTGTGTTATGGAAGAGGTGTGTCAGAGCTAAGCAACCTCCCTCCCTCCAAGCGTCAAAGGGTCCTTCGTGTAGAGCCGGAGGGAAAGCCGGATTAAAATGAAGAGGCGTATATGGTGAAGGGAACGTGGTCCACTGCGCATTACTCGCTATCGAGTCCCACACTTCCAGGGTGGTGCGTGTAGGGGTGCTTATGTATGCATTCTTAGGCCTATCTTTCTTGGGTCTCCACACTAGGTCCCAGATGGTTCTCCCCGTTACGGAGCGGTCCATATGCAGCCAATGTTTGTCGGACTCCGGTTTGGAAGATTCTGTCAGCACCCTTAGCTGGGCTGCCTTATAGTATAATGCAAGATCAGGTAGTCCCACCCCGCCCTCGGCACGGGGGCGACGTAGTAGTGTGAAGGAGAAGCGAGCACGTTCCCCCTGCCAGATGTAGTGGAGAATCATAGATTTAACCCTGCGAAGAAAGTCTCTCTCTAGTTCTATGGGCAAAGCTTGGAATAGATACAGGAGCTTAGGAAGGAGTGTCATTTTGACAGCGTGAATGCGGCCAAGCCATGATATGAAGAGAGGTTTCCACCTCGCAAGGTCCATTTGTATGCATGTGAGAGTGGATGGGAAATTAGCACTAAAGAGCCCTTCGACCCGAGGTGTTAACTGAATCCCCAAGTATTGTATTGAGGAAGCGGTCCATTGGAGAGGAGTGTGTATCTGCAATTGACGCACTTCTGCTTTCGGAAGAGTGAGATTGAGTATATATGATTTGCTGAGGTTTATCTTGAAGCCTGCCACGGCTTCAAATCTCCCTAGCTCCAATTGCAGAGGAAGGGACCGAGATGGGTCAGAGAGGGACAAGAGAACATCATCTGCAAAGAGTGTGATTTTGTGTGAGTCACCACTAAAGGGGATTCCCTGAATCTCTGGATTGGCCCTGATAGTCATCGCCAGGGGCTCAATGCTAAGAGCAAATAGAAGGGGCGAGAGCGGGCACCCCTGACGAGTGCCTCTAGTGTGGAGGAAGGGGGCTGATTGCATCCCATTAACTTGCACTCTGGAACATGGGTGGACATAGTTGGCCCGAATCATGTTAATAAATTTGGCTGCAAACCCGAAGCTTGTGAGCGTATTAAACAGGAACGACCAGTCCACCCTGTTAAAGGCCTTCTCGGCACCGAGGCCCACCAATACAGCGGGAATTCGTCGTTTGGTGGCTTTCTTTATCAAGTGTACTATGCGTCGGGTGTTATCATGAGTTTGTCGGCCCTTGATAAATCCCGATTGATCAGGGTGTATAAGATCGGGCATGAGGTCGTTAAGGCGTGTCCCAAGGATGGTGGAGTATAGCTTTGCGTCCAGATTTAATAGGGCAATGGGACGATACGACGCGCATAGTTGAGGATCTTTCCACTGCTTGGGTATAACTGAGATCACGGCTTCAGCCATTGATCTTGTGGCTTCCCCTTCCTCTGCCATTTTATTGAACAGCCGCGTGAGGTATGGTATGAGGTCTGGGGCAAAGGTTTTGTAGAACTCGGCAGTGTATCTGTCTGGGCCTGGGGCCTTGTGGGGTTTGAGAGCTTTTATAGAAGCGCTTATCTCATCAGGAGTTATGGGTGCAGTGAACGTGTCGTTCCAGTCTGGGGAGACCTGCGGGAAGTGCAGTGTTTGGAGGTAATCGCGTTGAGCGTTCGGATCTCGCTGATCTGCAGTGTAAAGGGCCTTATAAAAGGAGCCAAAGATGTTAGCTTTTTCCACATCCTTATGTGTGAGCTCCCCGTGTTCCCCTCGTATACCTCCAATATGTTCACATTCTCGTTTTTCCTTCAGCTGTCTGGCTCGGTGTTTGCCAATCTTATTACCCTGGGAGTAGGATAGGTGGCGGAGCCGAAGGAGAGTAAATTCTGCTCTATTGTTATAAATGGCTCTAAGCTTGCCCCGCAGGGCAGTTAGGTGGCGAAGAGTTGCCCTAGTGGGGTTTGTTTTATGTGTATTCTCGGCTGCGGCCAGTTCCACTTCAAGGGCTTCCCTCTCCTTGGTCCGCTGCTTATTCAAAGTCGAATTAAGGGCAAAGCATTTCCCCCTGAAGACCGCCTTAAACGTGTCCCAGTTGGTATATACCGATGTGTCCTCTGGGTTATTGAGAGTAAAAAATTCAGTGATAGATTCTCTCAGCGTGGTGCAAAGCACCTTATCTCGCGTGAGGGAGGCCGGGAAATACCACCTGGGAGTGGCTGAAGCAGTGCTTCTCCAAACCAAGCAGATTGAGACTAGGCCATGGTCCGAGACTGAGAGAGGAAATATCTTGGCTTCCCGAAGTGCTCCCATCAGGGTCTGGCTAATGAAAATGTAGTCAAGTCTGGAATACGTGCGATGCACATGAGAATAAAAAGTATAGTCATGGGATTGGGGGTAAAGAGTACGCCAGGCATCCAGAAGTCCCAGATCATGTATTTCTTGCTTAATGTCAGTGGAAAATGAGCCCATGTCAGAACGTTGTGGATGGGATCTATCTAGGTCTTTCTGCCAGGTCAGGTTAAAATCGCCCATGAGAATCGTTGGACCCTCTGCAAAGTCCTGAACCTTTCCCACTAATGTGTTTTAAAAAGCCGTCTGCCCAGTATTGGGGGTGTACACTGCTATGAATGTGCAAAGTTTACCCATCAAAAGGCCCTTGACCATGACTAGGTGGCCTTCTTTGTCGGTGTGGACGTCCACTGGTTGAAATTTCATCGAGCAGTGGAAAAGGAGCGCCACCCCTCTATGTTTCGTCTGTGCAGAGGATCTATATATCAGTGGGTATTGCTTATGTCGGAAGCGGGTGTCCTCGGCTCTAGCAAGGTGGGTCTCTTGTAAGGCCACTATGTCAAGATGATGACCGGTGAGATATTTCCAGACCTTTTGGCGTTTTTGGGGTGAGTTAAGCCCCTTTACATTCCATGAGCCAATGGTTATAGCCATCTGTTTAGCATGAACATGTCTGCCTCTCCGCTAGTGTTAACTGCCTCATCGTGTCATGGTGTCTGAGTCATCTCAAGTGGAGCAAATCATGCGTGTGACTTATGCCTGAAGGTAAGTTGGAACAAACAAACCCATCAAATAATAGCATTATAGAGCCGCCACCATCACCCTCCCCCACCCCCCCATGTCCCCAAATAAAATAAAAACTAACATTACCAAACAGTGCGGTTGTGGAACCGCTAACATGTTCCCAGCTGGGGAAAAAGAAAACCCCACAGGAACTTGGAGGGGACGGTACGACCGAGGTCCCCGTCCACGCCCATCCCGAACAGAACTCAACGGTGCAGTCATTTACGGCCATACCGATATCTTCAGAACTATGAGTCAACTTGTGGAGACGTGTCATCTTCGCCTCTGCCTGAGGAATCATGTCTCTGAGCTGTTCGCTGGACCATGAGCTTCCGACCTGGTCACACGACTCCGGCACACAAACAGACTCTAGGACTCTGGAGTCATCTGTAGGGAGAGACCCAGGCCACAGCAGAAGGGAACCGCAACCCAGCCGTCACCCAGGCCTCGGTATGAATAATGCAGCTGGACTCGCCTTAGATTAAAGTTCTTCAGATCGTGGGACGACCAGTCCGTCCGATCGGCCGCAGAGCACTAGGCGCAATAGCCAGTTCAGAGGGGAGTACCCGAAGGCGTCTCGGCAAGCGCCCAGTGATGCCGGGCATATGCCCCCACAATGAGCAGTAAGAATTGCGATTGTCGTCGCACCCACCGCTCCGCCGGAAGACAACTGCTGCCTTGTTTCCAGATGAAAGAGATTGTCTACATGGCTTTATAGCGTATTCGTGGGCGAGTTGGAGAAGGTGCATTCTTGAGACTCATCTACGGTTCCCGCGTGAGCCCTTGGACCAGGGAGTCACCGTTGGGCCACCTTGTCTGGCCCCTTGCGCTGTGGTGCGGGCAGGGCCCGGCTCCTCTGAGGAGAGGCCCAGGAGGGCCAACCCTTCTTTCAAGTCAGAGATGTGGCGCTGTTTGTTATTAAACTCAAAGCTCAACCCAAATGGGTAAGTCCATCTGTACCTTATGTTATCGTCTCGCAGCTTCGAGGTGATGGGTCTGAACAGTTGTCTCCTAGCCAGGGTGGTCGGTGCTAGATCCTGGTAGATGGAGCAGGAATGATCCTGGAAGGAGATGGCCCCTGTCTTCCGAGCTGCTAGGAGCACCACCTCTTTGACTTTGTAGGAGTGGAACTTGGCCAGCACGTCTCTCGGACGTTTCTTTTCGCCAGTCGCCAGCCCGCCCACTCGGTGGACACAATCTAGTTTTATTTTGAGAGTTTGAGGGCTTAGGATCTCCGCGAAGAGCCCCTCCAGGAAGGCTTCGAGGTCAGGACCTTCCGCTCCCTCCTCCAGATCCCGTATCCGTAGGTTTTCCCTCCGGGCCATATTCTCGAGGTCCTCCGCTTTGAGTTGCGTCTGATGGAGCTGGTCCTGGAGGTTTCGGACATCTTCTGTCAACTCATTGGTATGTTTGTCGTGCTCTTGAGTGCGCGCCTCGAGGTCCAACACTCTTGTGCCCACTGAATCCACGTCTTGCTGTAGGGAGGACAGTCTTTCAGTAAGGTCGGACCGGAGTTGTTCCATCGAAGCTTTTATGTCCTGGCTAAGATCTTTCCGAAGTTCCGTTTTAAAGTCTCTAAACATACCGAGGAGGTCCTCTTTCGTTAGGGCCATGTTGTCTGCCCCCTCGCTGGGACCCGGCGATGAACGCTTCTCCGCTGGTGCAAAAAATGTTGAGACCCTGTTTGATGCCTTACTCGTCGTCTTCTTTGATGGCATAAGGGCGGGTCCCGAAGGACCCCTGTTGCTGTAGCAAGGGGGCCGTGCAGGTATCGAGTGCGGAGTCCTTTGGAGATTGACTGCGATGCAAATATTGGCGACAGTCTCGCACCTGGCTACTAGGTGCGTGCTGAGGTGTGGCGGTCATCCAGAATTACAGGTCACTTGCCTTCCGATCCTCTTCTCTGTAAGCACCCCCAGATCCCGTGGGATGCGCCTCGTTGGTGGGCAATGGGGTGCCTGGGAGGTGTCCTCTAGGCGGAACAGTGAATGGGCCCGACGATCTGATCTTTATGCCATCATTCTGACCCTGCCCCGGAACAGCCTGCCCGTAGCTAGAGGGATCCGTGCAGAAGAGCCTGGGGGACCCATCAGTCCACCGTGTCAGAGCCAGCCATGGCGAATGGGTCACCCTGCACCGGGTACCTTCCAGGAGTAGTGGTGCTTCATATATTGCCGGCTTCAATCTCCCGCCCCAGGGTCTACGGAAGCACTCCAGACTGTGGTCACTCACCCGATGATCTCAGGGGCGCAGTGTGGGCCCATGATGTTCAGCTATGGTGCACCCACAGCGCATGAGGTCTCCTCCACCGGGGCCTTGAGATTTCAGGAGGCTGCAACTTCCTCCCCTGGGTGCAGTGGCCGGGACAGCACCGTTGGAGAAGCCTATGAATTACGTCGCCGTCACTAGGAGAACGCCGCCTAACAGAACCCACTGGACACCATTTTTACGGGGTGTGGTTGCTGTCCGGTTACCTCTATATGTTTGCTCTAGGGGCCCGACCGTGGGGCAGCGCCGCTGTTACCCTCAGGCCACGCGGATCTCTGGTGCACTGCTGCCAAGACTGCATCACCGTGGGTTGAGCCGTGAGCCACAAGTCGGGGGGTAAAGGTATACCGTCGCCTGTAGTCACAACCTGACCGCCATCTTAAGGTCAGGCGAGGCGCATGGAAGTGGTCAATGCGGTGGTTTTTGGGCTCCCCTCCACCGGCGACAGGTCCCCGGCATCCAAATTCAGTCGGCCGATAAGGTGCCGTTCCCCAATCCTCTCCCCCGTCGTTCACGCCCCTGAAGTGATCCGCGTGACTCCGCAATGCCGCAGGGTCCGTCTAAGCGATATTGCTGTCTTTGCTTCTCCTCACCCGGGGGTCTTCAGTGTTCGCGACGGCACTGGGCGTCTTCTCCAGTCCTGACAAGTAGCGTGATCGTCGCCCCCACTGCCTAACGTGTGCTGCACCGGGCCAAGGCGTGTTCTGACTCACTCGGGCCGCGGGCGCCATTTTGATGAGTGCCTGAGCTCCGCCACGAGGTATCGTTACCGGCCATAGGAGTGCGAGTGGGGCAATTTGGAGCACTCAGTTTGCGCCCCGCATCTTCCGCTTCTCAGCGATGTGTTTTTCCGCTGGCAGGGTGTTGATTAGCCGCAGCAATCAGTTCAGGAATAGCGCGTGGACCGGGAGCCGAAACGTTCTACGTCCGTTTGGCCATCTTGCCCGGCCACGCCCCCGAGATATACATTTTTAACGTTTGAATCAAACAAAGAGTCAAAAATCACGAAGCTCGAATCGCGGTAACCTGGCCGCACTGGAACAGGTCACAGACAAAAGGTAAGGCTGACCACTATGGACTCAGGGTCAGATACAGGGACCAGGTTTGGTCCAGTGGAAAATTTACTTTTGGACTTCTAGAGAGAAAAACTGATCATTGAGCCTTGAGTGGGTGAAGCTGCAACCTGGATCCAAAGTAGGACTTGATGAGAGCAGGTTGCTAAAGCACGGGGTCCCGGAGTTGTTGTTGATAAAGCCGGAGAAGCTGTGAGCAGGAAAAGTCCGAAGTTCATGTCGGTTCGGTGTCGGTTAAGCCTTCTACATTCGAACTTAGAAAGATTTCTTGAACTCAGATTTCTTTTAGTGGGGCAAGCCAGCAGCAAACTGTCTACTACTGTGGCTTTAATGGTGACACCAATCTCCATCAGTTCTCCAGGCAGAATGATGCAAAAAGGTTCTAAGTCACTGATCTCGCACTTTGGAGACATTAGGAATACACTCTAATGCCAGCCAGGGTCCAGGACCTGCGGGCACCACTTGGGGGTTAGGACTCACTCCACTATGGTCCAGCAACAGTGACCAGGGCAGGTCCAGAGGGTACCTATTAGGTGGGCAGTTGCAGGGAAAGGCTTCTGAAAGCTTGTTGTGACCCTGTAGCTCAAACAGGAGGTCAACCACCTGAACCCTTGGAGTTCTTTCTGAGGTCCTTGGTCAAAGGCAAGCAAATCCAGTCTTCTTTCAGGCTTCACACAGAGGACAGTCCTTCTTCTGATCTTCAAATATCCAGGAGTGTTCTGAAGAGAGGTTTACTTGCATGCCCACTGCCAGCCTGTGGGTAGAGGGCAACCCTTTGTCCATCACCTAAACCAGCTCTAGTCAGTTCCTCTACCCCCCCCTTCCAGGGTTTGGTGCCAGTCTGACTAGAGAGATAAAGTGGAGGTAGGCTTAGGTGGGAGCTTCATCTACCAATGGCAAGGTAGGCATCCTTTAAAGCTCAGGAAGGGGTTGGGCACAGCCTCCTATGCCATCCTGAAAAGGGTGGAGTTCCCCTTTCCCACTCCAAGACCCCTTTCCTCTGTCCAAGAGCAATACACAAACTCACTAGAGACAAGCCATCAGTGGGAAAGTGACAGCTGGACAGCCTAGTCGGGCAGAAAAGCATTTGGTTTTAGGCAGGAAAATGACAAATTTAAAAAAGTGTAATTTCCAAAATAGTAATAAAATCTGACTCGACCAATTAGTTGAATTTGAAGTTACTATTAAAATGAGTCCTTGACCCATATTTCTAGCTGCACCCAAACTGAATTCAGCAGTTATTAAAGGTAATAGTGTAAACCAGTCATAACCTATAGGAGAGACAGCCTTTCCACAGTGAAAAATGACTTTAGAGGGTTTTCACTGTCAAGATATGTAAAAAGGTAACCTGGTTTAGCCAGGTCCAAATGGCAGTTTAAAGCTGCACACCCCGGCTGCAGGGGCAGGCCTGGAGACATGCCTTACAATGCCATTTTAATGGCTGACACAATGAGTGCTGAATCTCACCAGTTGCATTAAATTTATAGGCCCTGGGTACATGTAGTATAATATTCTTGAGGTTTAAAAGTAAATTAAATGTGCTAATTAAGTAAATGCCAATTTTACCAGGTTTAAAAGAGAAAGCACAAACACTTTACCATTGGTTAGCAGGAGAAATGTGCACAGATTGCTTAGGCTAATGGGTTCAGCAAAAGAAGGCAAAAATCTGGGGGAATGCCTTCCTAAAGATGTTCATTTCCAACATCTATTTTCTCACAAATGAGGATTTCGATGCATGCAGAGCTCTAAATGTCACTGAACTAAAGGCGTTTTTTTGTAGAATACAATGACCTGTTAGCAATACGAAACTCACTCCGCAATCTATTTGTGCTCGTTTAAAAAGAAATGTGTGCATGTGTGACAGTTGCCAAGCAGTATATGTGTATCTGCATGCGACCCAGGTGCAAAATTTGCATTTTCATGTGCAGTCAGGGCTGGGAAAGATGCAGAAATCATAAATTTCAGTTTCACTGAGGGTCGCAGAAAGATTTATGATCACTATAGCTCCCTTTCTCCAGTGAGTCCTGACCCGGTGACAAAGAGAAAATGCTGCCAGGACATACCTACATTATACATGCAAGGCTTGGTGTTCAGAATCTAATTTACACCATTCGATTAGTGGCAGTAATGATATCCTTGAGATGTCCTTGGAGGTTGCTCCACGACCATATGTTTAATTGGTGGAGGGTTTGAGTCATAATGATATCAGCAGGATCCACCTTTGTTGTTGCCATCACATGGCTCGTGGGAGACAATGGTTGCTAAAGCAACAGCTGCACAACCATGACCTTAGTATATCATTTCTGGGAAGCCATTTGAGTGATTGGTGTTGCACCATCATTATCAAGTCTTGGGTGCTAGATAATGATTGAACATTAACAAAGGTCTAAAAATACAATTCCCACATTTATCTAAAGATCTAAGTTACCCCTAATTTGATTTGGGTTAAGTGGCCCAGAAACAGAGCCAAACTGGAAACCAAAACCAGCCCTGGCAAAATTGTTCAACACACCGTCAAGCTGCATATAGTCGTGCTAACAATTGGACCATAGGGGCTTCTGTGGTTGGCTCACTTGAGCCCATCGAGCCCAGATATCAGGCCCCCCTAGCCAGCTGTCCACTGGAAAAATGCCACAGAGACAGAAAGGCAAATCCAACCTGTCAAAAATTGGTGGAAGTATTAACATTTTATTTATATTTTACAGAAGTATGGGAAGAGGTGCTATGCCTGGAAAATATTATAAAGTACAGTGAAATACAACTGTAAAAAGTATATGAATTCTTCAATTGTCTTGAATCATTATTTAAATACACTGCATTTTACACACATTACTTAAATGCAAACAGTGCTTAAGTTGCGCTGGTGCAGGTGGGCCCACCAGCAATTATTTTTGGGGACTGGCACTTATTTTACTCATGAGACTGACCCACAGCAAGAGAGAGAAAAAAACACAAATGGGGAAAGAAAGAGAAAAATGGGGAAACTGCTAGAAAGAGGGAGAGCAAGAATGGACAAGAACTTGCAAGAGGGAGATAATGTGGTAGCAGTGGCGTAACAGAAGCACCTGCAGCCCCTGCGGTGCAAGGGGGCCCCATCCGGCACTGGTAGGTCTCTGGCCTGAGAGCTTCGGAATGGGTCTGGAGCATGGGGGGCCCTTCAAGTTTCGTTATGACACTGCATGGTAGTTAGTGTCTGGTGGTGGATGAAAGCGGGATGAGGTGGAATCAAGACCATGTGGCTTTGGCAAGCTGGCAGCAACCGGATACGGGCCTCTGAGCAAAACTTAGGGCAACAACATTTATTATGTTCCAAATTAAGCGCTGAATGTAGTGTCATGGAACAATATGCAATTCGAGCAATGTATGTGGTTTTTTTTATATACAAGAAATTCTGGTTGACTGCCTTTTGGATTTTAGGATAGCAGGATTGAGTTTGACAGGAGCAGAGAAAGTTCATTAATGTCTTGGCTTGCTTTGAAATTCCTCAATCTAGAAATGTTGGTGTCACGGATGAAATTTCATAACAGTTAGATTTTTTCTTGTGAAAAAGGAGTAAAATACTTAAAACACAGTGTTGCTTTGCTGGACATCTTTGATGAGAACGTTACCTGTGATAAAAAATGATTTAGTTGCAACAGTGGCTCTCTTCCCGAGTTAGATGCGTCACTATTCACATATGGTGACCAGCCTCGTGGCACCAGGACTGGTATGCCAACATTTAGATAGCGAAAAGTGCACTTCCGTGTAGGACTTTCAGTTCACAATGGTACAGATAACCTATTTTAAAAATGTAAAAAATTACACATTCACACGTGAATACATTGTAAAGCAAGATCATAGCGTCATGTGAACCAAAATGTTCAACGCACCCAGGTAAACTTTCGAAAGGAATGGAATTCAGTGGCAAACTCGATAAATATGGCCCTTTAAATATATGTTGCTGAATTACACACTTTTGTTTAATATGCGCTTGTGAGAAAGTCATCCTTTTTGTCTTGTTCACCCCTATTTTATTTTACTGATACTGGTGGTAACAGACCGTGCCCTGGGCTCTGCAAAGCAGACCCAAGGCCACTGCTCTAATGAAAAAGATATATGGTAATTAGGTATAACTACAATTGACAATGACAGACCCTGTAAGTCCCTAGTATATAATAAGGCAGTGGGTTTAGAGGCCCAGTAGAGTTCCTGCACTGGAGAGTGCACTACTGTGTTGCCTGTTGTCATTTTTAAAGGCTGTCCTGCTTTGCGGACTGTCATTAAAAGTAAATTATATGAAAATTCAACTTTGGAATTAAAGGTACTTCCAAAGAGGTAATCTACCTTATTTTTAGCATACATACGGCACACCAAAGATCTCCTCTAGGTGCCAGTGGGGTGCCATGTAACTATAAGCAGGGACATTATAAAATATGTTTTATATACCCTGGTGAGGGAAAAACTGCCAATTTCGTTTTCTCCCATTGTAGATTATTAGCTCCACAGGCTAATATTGGAATATGCTATTTAAGTATAAATATTGCTAGGAAGGGGCTGAAAATGTCATTTAAAAACTTTAAAGATTGGCAATAAAATCCAACAATTTGCCACTGTTGAATTTATCATAACTAGTACAGAAAATAAGCTATGGAACTTTCTTTTCTGTGAGCCAAAATCCAGCCTTCAATGAGCCTTTCCTGATTGGTCAGCCTTAACAGGCTTAGCAAAGCTGCTTTGATCGGGTGATAAGTGACCTGCATAGAGCAGAGGTTATCTGATGGGGAGAGCTCTGCAGCTTCAGAAAACAGGACAGGTAAGGGGCTGGGTAAATCAAACTGCGCTTCAAAGAGAGCCAGGCCTACCCCCACTTCATGTAACCTAAGCCAGATGGCAGGCCCTGGAATGGAAATTTCAGGAGGGGGAGTGTTAATGGAGATGAGCCACACCAGTAGGTTGGTTTATGTTTATGTTTATAAGTTTTCTATAGCGCACAGCTGCCCAAGGGCTTCCCAGCGCTGCGGAGCAGGAGATCATAGTTAACATTGAATCATTCTGGAAACAACCATTTCTTAAGTCTTTTCCTGAAGCTAAGCTCGTCTGTGAGAAGCCTGAGCTCTTTGGGCCTGGAGTTCCAGAGTTTTGGTACCAAGTGCGAGAATGATCTTCCTCCACATCTAGACCGCCTTATCCTGGTGGTTTTGGCAAGGCGATCTGAAGAGGATCTTAGGGTTCTTTCCGGTGTATATGATGTGATGAGTGCCCTGAGGGGAGCAGGCCCTTTGCTATTCAGGGCCCTGTGTGCTATGCATAGTGACTTAAACTTGACCCTGGCCTGTACTGGCAGCCAGTGAAGTAGTCTCAGGTCCTCTTTTGCTGCTGGGTATGCATCTAAGTACCCTGGCTGCTGCATTTTGTACGACCTGTAGCCTGTTCAACACGTATTTGGGTGACCCCTGGAAAAGAGAGTTCCCGCAGTCCAGGCGCGAGTTCACCAGGGACTGTATCACGGTTTTTCGGGTCTCCTCTGGAATGAGGCTTAGAATTTTACTGAGCATCCGCAGTATTCCAAAAGAGGAGGTGGTCAGTTTCCTGGCTTGTGTTTCCATCGTAAGGTTAAGGTCTAGCCACATTCCTAAATTCTTTATGGAATTTTTATGGACCGGGGGACAGCCCAATCCTTTTGGCCAAAATCAATGGTGACTCGTGGTGGAAGATTATTACCTAGGAACATAAGTTCCATTTTGTCACCATTTAGCTTTAGTCTACATCTTGTCATCCAACTCGCTACCTTTTCCATGCAGGGAGCCACTAGGTTGTGTTTCGAGTTGGGGCCCTCTGCCACTGAGACTACCAATTGGGTGTCATCCGCATAAGATACGATTGACAACCCAAATTCCTGGACAATCTCGGCCAGAGGTTGCATAAATAGATTAAATAGAATAGGGCAGAGCCCTGTGGCACTCCGCATGTAGCCTCTATGGTGTCCGAGTAGTGTCCGCATTCTGTGGTCTGAAAAGATCTATCCTTCAGATATGACACTATCCATCTTAGAGCGCTGTCTTGTATGCCTGCTTTCTTTAGCCTAAGAATGAGGGTTTTGTGATCCACCGTATCAAAGGCTGCACTTAGGTCGAGCAGCAGGATGGCAGCAGTACCCCCTTGGTCGAGGATTTCCTTAAGTTCCTCTGTGACTAGTAGTAGGGCAGATTCGGTGCTATGTGATGGTCTGAAACCATTCTCCTCCATGAATTGGGATAGTGTAGGAACCACGCATACACGGCAAGTATGTTAAGTGGTTTATTCATGTATAACAGGCAGGTACGTCCGCACCTCAACTCGGTCAGCAGTAACTGACCTTCACATACTAACGCTCTAGAACGGTAGCATCTGGTTACCTAGGAACCGGTAACCAGGATACCACATCCTCTCTCTTTAACAGAATATAATGAACAGAAGGAGGGAAAAAAGGGATTAAGACAATATGGAGAAAGGATACATTTCCACTACAATTCAAAATGCATAAATGGGAAAGGAGACAACAGAGAGGAATACGTTAATAACAAAAGCACGTAATAACGAGCCATGCGAGCCATAAGGATATAGCATAATACAACACTGATGATGGTAAACAATGCAAGGAATATTTAAAGCAATGTACGTTATGCAATAGCAGTATCAGGGCACCCCCCCTCTTTAGCACAATCGAAACAACAAAACAATTTACATTACAAAATCTTTAAACTTCTTAGGGAGAACAATTTGTCTGCTTCTTGAAGAATGAACAGAATTCGTAACATGTCGATCTACACTATCAGCAGGTGAAGATATTCCATTTTGAGTACTTATTACAGTATTAGGATTAGTAACCTCATCCCACAACCAATTGGTGGAAGGACTGACTTGGCCCTCATTAATACTGCCCCAGTTCAAAACTTTATTGCACCTTGACATCCTGCCAAAATGCCACACTTTCCCATCACTTAATTTGGCTGATTTAGCATACACATCAATTACTTTTAGTGGATTTGAAAATTTGCTATTACCTTTCTTAATTTTGTGTGCAAATTTTACTCTTACCCAATCACCCTTCTTAAGAAACACATCTTCAGTGTTATGTTTCTGATCATACTGAGCTTTACACTTTTCCTGTAGTTTTTTCAAATTAGATCTTACAACAGCAGGTGACCACTTGCTACAAATTCTCTTTTGGTTCCAAGCCACATTGTCTTTTGTAAAAGGTACCCTACCTCTTAAAATTCTGAACGGACTGTAACCAGTCTCTGTGGGTGTAATCTTGAATGCCCAAATAGTTTTGAACAGTTCTTTCTTCCAATCCTTACTGACACTAATTGAAGCTTGGATACTGCCCATTATCACTCTATTGAATCGTTCTACGATTCCATTTCCGGCAGGATGATAAATAGGTGTCTTTTTCCCTTTAATACCATTCCTAGTCAAAAAACAACTGAACTTCTCTGCACAGAATTGAGTTCCGTTGTCACTTAATATGACTTTGGGGATACCTTCCCTTAAAAACAAACCCTCCAAGCAATCAATGATCGTGCTACTATCAATGTTATTAATCAAAACCACTTCAGGCCATTTAGAGAAATTATCTACAACAACAAACAGATACCAAGGTTTCCAATCCGTGTCAGTCACAGGACCTAACAAATCAACACTCAACTCTTCCCAAGGGCCATTGGGAATGTTCCTCTCACCTAAAGACGGTCTAAATAATAGTTGAGATTTGTCAGAGTTCGAACAAACACAACATGATTTCACTAAACACTCAATATCTTTGTCCATATTAGGCCACCAATACCAAAGTTTTACTCTTTTTTTAAGTTTCACTATGCCCAGATGTCCACTGTGACAAATATCAAGAATTTTCCTCCTTAACGTTTCAGGTACCACTGATCTATCACCTCTCAAAATCGCATCGTTGTCATCAACAGAGAGTTCATCCTTAATCTCCCAAAAACTCCTGTGATGAGCTAAAATGTCTTTCTTACAAGGCCAACCATTGATAATAAATTCCTTGATTGCTTGAAGATCAGTATCTTTGGTATATTCCTCTATCCACTCAACTTTTGAAATAGCGTTGAGATCTCCTTCATGAATAATTGCTACATCACTACCATCCCAATCTGCAAAATTGGCATCAGAAATGCATGCTACACTAAACTTGTCCCATTCATTCTCATTATGTACAGGATGAGGTAAAGGAGCTCTGCTCAAAAAATCTGCTACTTGGTTTTTCTTACCAGGTAAGTAAATTACATCGTAGATATAATCCAAAAGACGTAAGGTCATCCTAGCAATTCTAGGTGTGGCTTTCATAAATCCTTCAGTAGTAAGAACTTTCAACAATGGTTTATGATCAGTGCGTATGGTAAATCTAGTACCCCAAATATATTGTCTGAACTTCTCTGTGGCCCAAACAGTGGCTAACATCTCTTTTTCGATTACAGAAAATTTGTTTTCAGAAGAAGTTAATGATCTGGACGCAAAGGCCACTGTACACTCTTCACCTAAATCATTAAGTTGGGTTAATACAGCACCTAATCCTTTGCCACTTGCATCCGTGGTAACGATGCTGTGGGACTGATGATTGAATCCCTGCAGAGGAAGAGCACAGCATAATTCATTCTTAATGGAATCAAAGTCATTTTCTAATTCTGGATTCCATCTAAATTCCTGTTTGACTTTGAGTAAATCCCTGAGGTTGTGAGTTTTTGATGCGAAATTATTAACAAACTTTGAATAAAACTCTGTTAACCCTAAAAAGGATCTAAGATCCTCTTTTGAAGTCGGGGATGGGGCTTCCTTTATGGCTTTAATTAAATTCTTTTTAGGTGAGATGCCTTCTCCCCCAACCTCATGACCCAGATAAGTAACAGAATTCATGGCAAACTTGCATTTTCTTAATTCCGCTGTCAAACCACATTCAGAAAGTTTGCTCAACACCAAATCTAATTGTTTGTCATGCTCCATTTTATCTCGACCCATGACCAGGATATCATCCTGAAAATACGTTACTCCCTTGGTGCCCTTAAAGATCTTATACATCAGCCTCTGAAAAACAGCAGCGGCTGATGCTAACCCAAAAGGCATGCGTACGAATCTGAAGCATCCAAATGGTGTAATAAATGCTGTAAGGTCCCTACTTTCAGGATGTAATAAAACCTGGTGATAGGCCGAGGTCAGATCAATTGTTGAAAACCATTTTATACCTTATGACTGAGCCAATAACTCATCTATTCTAGGAAGTGGAAATTTATCCAAAATGATGTTTTTATTGAGGTCTCTCAGGTCGATGCATAGACGGAGACGACCATCCGATTTCCTTGCGACAACTAATGGGGCCAACCACTGAGCACATTCTATTGGCTCAATTATTCCCTTCTGTTCTAAGGAGTCAAGTTCAGCCATTACATCCTCTCTAATAGCCAAAGGAATATTTCTAGCTTTATGACAGACTGGAACAGCCCCTTCTTTTTAAAATGATTTTATGTACAAAGCTGTTAAGTTTGCCAACTTTACCTGAAAATACATTTTGAAATTTATTCTTGAGAGAGTCAATCAAAACCTGGTTTTGATCTTCCAGTAATAGAACTTGGTCACTCTTATTAGGGTCAAGTATGATTCCTAATGCTCCTTGGTCTTTCCACCCTAAAACTGAGGGTCCTTTTTCAGCTACATATAGTTTTCCCATCGCTGATCTGTCCTTGAACTTAAAGTTTACAACCGTAAAACCAACCATAGGTATTTTTTCACCGGTAAATGTTACAGGGTGAATATCCGTAGGTTGTAATTCTCTATTAAGGATATTAGCAAATTCCTCATCCCATACGTTTTTGGGATGATGGTGTACGGGGAGCCTGAATCTGCAATAATTTGAATTTGTACACCATCAATACATATGTCACAACGAGGTTTCCTTTGGGAGTCTGACCCTACTCCTAAAACTATGTTGTCAAAACACTTCTCATCATCGACACACAACACACAATCCTCATTTAATGAATCTTCTTCTTCAATATCTTCATTACCATTATCCCATACACACATGACTTGTTTGCGACCCAGTCTATTTAGTCTCCTTCTGCACATTTTTGCAAAATGGCCTGTAAATCCACAATATGTGCACTTAGACCTCCATGCAGGACAATTTTTGTCCTTCGCATAATGACCTTTATTACCACATCTATAACAAGTGGGTACTCTATCTTCTTGGCCCTTGTCATTCTGTATTACTTTGGGTTTATATGAATCTTTGGGACTAGGTCTATCATGTTTTTTATTATCCCATTTAGGAACGTTGGAGACTTTACCAACCACCTCACTTTCTTTTCTTAAAGCAGCTTTGGCGCACCTTTTTGACATCTCTGCTTTCTTGATCAAAGCAGTAACCTCTGATAAAGGCGCTTCACCTACCACCCAAAGTTTGTCTTGGATGCCAGAATTAGCTGTATGCATGACTAGTTGATCTCTAATGAAATCATCATGTAAATTCCCAAATTTGCATGTTATGGCTAACTTTTTCAAAGCTGCAACATAATCCTCTACACTTTCACTCGCTTCTTGTTTCCTTTGGAAAAACGTGTATCTGTCTATTCCAACACATACAGTTGGATGATAATGTAGGTCTAAGTCTTCTAAAGCTTCTAAGAATACATTTGTGCTACTAACCCTGACTTTTTTTTCCATCTGATAATACACCCGTAGACCTTCCGGGCCCAAATTATGTAAAAGTAATTTCCTTTTCCTGGAAGGTGAGTATTCATCTTCGCTTTCTTCCTCTAAAGCAGAGATGTAATTCAGAAAATAGTCTTTCCATTCTGGCCACTTTAAAATGGGTTCTCCAGGGTGTGCTAAAAATGGAACAGGAGCTGTGAGTCCAAAGTTAGATGCACTCATCTTGAATCACCCTAGTCTGTGCGTTGTATATACGTGCCGTGAAAAATTTTAACGAAGAGAATGTGGGAAAGTAAAAATAATAAACTCTTCTATGGTTAAAACAGATCCAGCAATAACTGTGTTTGCCACTCACCAAGTTTGACACTGTCAGTGTGAAGGGTGATCAATAATAATAGCAGCAGGCAATGATCTAGTTAATGAGGGCACTAGACACCGAGTGATGACGCTTCAGGTACATGAGCGATTGATTAATTGCCTCCTTGAAAATACACGTGAAAGCTGAGGAGCGTGAGTATGTCAATTGCTCCCGGAATGCTTCTCTGACGGCACACATCAAAACTCTTTTGTGCGTGACATGGTATCTCTACATAAAGTAAATAGAGATAAAAAAAAAAAACACTTCCAAAATGGCCGCACGTCACGTTGCAGCGCGCTGACGTCACCACGCTGTGTTGAGGATCGTATTGCTGGCACACGTCACCATTCACACGCGTTGGATTCCACGAGCGCAAGGATCTGCTGCAGCAACGACTCGCGCAACAGTCTCGCGCTCACCAACGGTCGCACAAGCCCCCAATGGCTCCGTACCTCTCAAATTGCTCAAAATCGGAGGACACGGAACCGGAGCATCTTGTTGACGGAGGAACAGCAGCTCTTCCCGGTGAGTCCGTTTCCGTCCGTTTCTTTCTTTTTCACGCTCGAAGCGGGCAGCCTCCTCTTAAAATTCCTTTACTCTGCCTGTTCTTGAGAGGAGTCGTAGTGGTGTGGATCTCATCCCAGTTCGTCGCCAAATTGTAGGAACCACGCATACACGGCAAGTATGTTAAGTGGTTTATTCATGTATAACAGGCAGGTACGTCCGCACCTCAACTCGGTCAGCAGTAACTGACCTTCACATACTAACGCTCTAGAACGGTAGCATCTGGTTACCTAGGAACCGGTAACCAGGATACCACAGATAGTGTAAGGTTGACATGTTTTTCTGCTATCTTTCCTAGGATGGGTAGGAGTGAAATGGGACGGAGGTTTTCTAGGTCTGTTGGGTCTAGCTGTGGCTTTTTCAGCAATGGCCGGACTATGGCATGTTTCCAGGCCTTCTGCACTTTCCCTTGCGTGAGGGATAGTGTGAGTAACTCTGTGGCGGTAGTCAAAATAGTATCTTTAGAAGAACATGATTTGATGCCTTGTAGAATCTTAATCGTGGTGTCTTTGTTTATCGCTGGGAATTGCGTTAATGTGGGTCTTGCTGTGTGCCCTGTGAAAGCCTTGGTACTTTGAGGGTCTAGGTTATTTCTACTCCCTAGCATGGAGTTGTAAATATTTTCAACTTTGTTTTTAAAAAATACTGCAAGTTCATTTCATCTCTTCTTGGATGAAGATTGTGGAGAGGCATCAGGTTCTGTTGACGTGAGGGATTTAATCACCTTGAAGAGTTCTCTGGAAGAGTGAGTGGCCGAGTTTATTTTTTCCTGGAAATATCTAGCTTGGGCTATTTTAATTTCATCGTGATAGTGTCTGATCGCTTTCTTATATTGTTCCTTAATAGTAGCATCATATGATTTCTGCCAAGTCCTTTAAAAATTTTTATATGCTCTTTTCAGGGAAGCAAGATGACTATCAAACCAGGTTGTTTTCCTTTGTGTCCGATTAGTCCCTGTCCTCTCTTTCATACTGCAATGTTCTGTCGCGTCGATGAGCCATTTGCCCCAGAGCAAGTCTGCTTTCTCTACATCCCCTGACATTTCCAGGGTATGCCTTTCTAATGACTCACTCAATTTTTCTGGAATGGTTCTGGGCCATTTCCTACCTAATTTAGGTACAGTGCTCCCTGTGTTAGCCAGATCTTACTCCAAAGAAGAGAAAATGTCCATCTTGAATTTTAAAGTGCAGCTCATTATGGGATAAAAATATGCCACACTTTGGAGGAAGCTGTCATGCTTTTGGTTGGCAAACTGCACTTCATTGGACAGGGGTGCCCCCCTGCTTGTCACCCCAGATCATTGAATAAAGATGTGAGAGCTGCGTAGCAACACGGATTTGCTGTCTGAAACTACAAGAAGAAGGACTGTCCTGCTAGAACCCTGGCCTACACTACACAGATATGCTCCCTGAAGGACTGCTCCTGTTGCACACTTTGAGCTACAGCCCTGAGTCACCAACTTTGCCTTGCTTCAAAAATGATTAAGGAGTGGACTCCCTGAAAGCAACAGGTTAACAGAGCTTCCCTGCACCATCTCCCTCAAAAAGTCCTCAGCCTGGATTGCACCGGGTGGACTTTTAAGGATTTAGCCAGGGGCATTGTTGAAACTAGTCCAACCTTCCAAGGACCACCTCAGAGCTTCTAGTCCCCTGAATTTGTGTTTTGGAGACTTTGGACTCTCAAGAGGAACTTCAGGAAGAGGCTCCAGAAGTTTGTAACAACGTTTGGAGAAATCTGCATAAGCGGACCAACCTGACATAGAAAGTTAAACCGCGACCCGGATGTCAAGTTCGCCCTGCTGAAAGCTCCAAAGCTCAAGACTTCCAGGAGTTAACCGGGAGCTCCTGCTGAACCAAGCCAGCGAACTCGCTGTGAATCTAGTTTCTAACTGTGAAGGTGAAATTTTGACTGGAGCCTCCAGCTTAGGCCCGATTACGAGTCTGGTGGTCCGAAGACTGCCAGACTTGCGTGGGCACAGTGGTGGTGGTCTCCCGACAACCTGATTATGACTCAGGTGGTGGGACCGCCATGAACCCGATGCCAGGGAACCGCCATTCCCTGGAGGTGGAGCGGAAGTCCTGAGGTCGCAATATGCTTGGGAGGACAGCCGTGGTTCCCCCAAGCATATTACGAGTTTCCTCTCCACCAGGGTTTACATGGCGGTCCCTCCTCCATGTAAACCCTGGAGGAGAGGTAACAAAGGGGGCCTTACAGGACCACCTTGTGCCTCAAGCTGTGTGGATGCACACAGGGGGCACAACATGTACCCAGGGCCGGACTGGCCGTAGCGGGCACTGGGCGTTTCCCCGGTGGGCCGCTAGGTTGGGGGACGGTTTTGGGCCCCAGGGGGCCGTTTTTGTAACCGAGGGCCCGCAATATCAGCCCCCGGTAACCAAATCAACCGAAACTGGGCCTAAGAACAAGCTCGGCCCTCCCCTCCCAGGGGGGCGGCCGAGCTGTTTGCCAGGGCCGGTTTCAGTTCCCAGTCCGGCCCTGCATGTACCCTCCTGTGTGCATGCACATCAGTTCCTGTACTGCATGAACTTTCGAGTCCATGCCATGCAGGAACTGTTTTTGACATTCCTATTGAGGTGCCTGATTTTAAAGACAGCGCTGTGGGAACGCCAAAAAAAGCCCACCAGACAGAAGAATAACTCTTAATCTGGCAGGCGGACTCACCACGGGTTTGGCGGTGCAGCAGCGGGGTAGACCCATTGCTGCACCGCCAAACTCATAATCAGGCCCCTTGTGTATCCGACCAGGGCTCCCTCGTGGTCAGCCACAAAGTTCAGCTTTGCCTCGGTCAAACGCACCCAGATGTCCCAAATTGGCGCTATATGTTTTTGAGCACTATAAAAGTGTTTAACCTTTAATAATTCATATCTCCGGTTCCCTACATCGGATTTTTGTTGTTTTTGTGTCATTTTAAAACCAAAAATATTTCCTATATTTATAAATTGGTGTTTGATTTTTATTGTGTGTTGTGTCTTATGTATTTAATGCATTGGTGTTTTTAAATGCTTTACATACCTGTCTCCTAAGTTAAGCCTGCCTGCTCGCAGGTATGAAGGGTTGAGCCAGGGGCTAATGTTCTGAGACCATGACTGGACCTTATATTGGTCATATTGCTAGTGGTAGGCACATACATACCCCTACTAATAATCCACTTCCAACAGTTCTAAACATAAAATAGTCAAAAAGAGACAAAATGTGTTTATTGTTCAAAGGCACAATAGCTTCTTCTTTGGCGACTGATGACGTTAAGTGTAGCCACAAAATAGGGTTGTGTGCATTAGTGGCGAAGAGGCAACTATTGAAGCCAATAACTCGCTCAAATATTTAAACCTTTAGAACTCAGTCCTGTGATGAGCATTGAAATACATCTTACTATCCAATAATTATCATAAAAATAAGATAAAGTACTATAGTAAATAAATAAGACATACTTGTATGCTGGGCTAGTATTTTATAGAATGAAGTGCACTTCCTCCCCTCCTTTTAGATGGCTCTGGTTTACCAACTACAGACCATCTAAGCAAAAAATGTCAATACTGCCTACCACAAAATTGACTAAAACATCAATAAATGTCAGACTGGGTTCTCCATCTGTCTTCATTAGACACAACAGAATTCAGCAGGAGTCCATTACACTTGCATTTAAAATACCATTTGCTCGCTGCACAACTACGGAAAGAAGCGACTGACCCATGCACAGTCTGGTATGCATGTATGGCCACCTGTCTTTTTCTGGCCAAGGCTACATTATTTCATCATGGAGAGACATTAATCTCAGTCTGGAAGCGTCTGGATTTTACAACATACATCCACATAGCCTAAAATAGGTGGAGTAAACTACACATTAAGAATCACCAGACGTCTCTCAGCGCAGCTTTCGTTTAAGATGTGGAAATATGAATCAGACACTCACACGACCCCCAGTGATGCAGGAAAAATGACTCTTGATCAAAGGGAAACGGAAATAGCTCTTGAAACAACACACATCTCCCAACAGATTTTGTTAAATCACTTGGAGCGCAAATAGAAATACGGGCATTGAAACTAACAGTCCTCGTGATATTGCCACAATATTTTCCAGTATGAGCCTGTCTTCTGTGCACAACGTCCGATCTTCTAGGTCCTCCTCTATGCATCCCGCTAAACCTCAGCACATTCCTTAGCAGCAGGACCTGCTGAGTTGTGGTTCCCACCTCTGCCCACCTAAACAACTTCAATATTTGATGTACTGCTGCATCAAGAGAACTGATGGCCCAGCTCTTTGCCACTGGTCCAGCCTCTGCTCTTTATTTACATTCCCTCTCACACACTTCTGGCTTCACTGGCAGTCAGTGGAGCATCTCTCTTGATGTAACCGGTGGTCAGTCTTCATCACTAATAGCCTCACCACACTCCCAGTCTCTTCTCCAGTCCCCCTCATGGCATCCCTCAGTGGTTCACCTGTCTCTCTGCCCTTGGTCCCACACTATCAGCCCATTGCAAATCATGGCATCCCTCTGAGGTTTATCAGCATAATGTTGCCTTCTGCATCTCTCAGTGATCCACCTGCATCCTGTAGGCTTCCTCCAGGACCCCTCAATGGTTCGCCTGCATACCTGCCCACGGCCCCATGCTATCAGTCTCACTTACATGGCACCTCTTAGCATCCCAAGATGTGTTTGGACCTTCTAGTGTTCTGCTGCTGTTGGGATTCCTGCCATACTGCTGACTAGCTTTGTTTTCAGTACTGTGTTGTACCTCAGATGGCCTGAATCCCTTCGCTTAACCAGTGCAGACTTTCAGAAGAACTTCCATGCTTCTTGTAGAAACCCCCTTAGTCAGATCATAAAACTGTCCTAATGTGTATTAAATAACATGAACATGATGGCCTATGGCATACAACAATGCCAAAAGGGTGTCCCAGTTTTAATGTGCCCCATGTTGATGGTGGCTGACCTGTGTGAGGTTTATGAGCTCCTGCAGTTGCACATGTCATGGAAATTATTGTTAAATTGGTATCTGGTTAGGTGATTTCTGGTACTGAGTAGACATTCACTGAAAATGTATTCTTTTAATTTAATGATAGGCGTCAACCACCAAGGGTGCTTAGGAAAATGAGGATAGCATGATAATTTGCATTTTGATGACATGTGGATGGAATTATGTTTGCAAGTATGCTGAAGTAATTAAGATGTAAATATTCTGGCAAGATCCATCTTTGCATGACTCTTCAGAGTTCATGGGTATTTTTACACAGTGATTATGACACAGTCAGAAATGCTGTTTCCAGGCCTGAAGAGGACCTGACACAATGTTGGTTCATGAAAAAGGGTTACAGAGAACTTCCTGATCCCTCCTTTATATCATCCTCCTACTACTCTACTCCAACTTGCCCTACATTCTGTTTGCTTTTATCCACTCTACACCCTTTCACTGTTTCACTGTTACTCTGTCACTCCCTGCTTCCAATAAGTTGGTCATTACCTATTGCCGGTTGCCAGGGCCACTCCCTTCACTCGCTATCAGTGCAACGATCCCAGGTTTATTCCCAAGAATCCCTCCAGTCCCCCTCAGAATTCTTCCTTGTCATACTGTCCATAAACATGTCCCCTTTACAACTCCTTTCAACATGGCTGGGCCAGCATTGCTCTTTTTTCCTTATTATCATCTTCCAATGACAATCGCGGGTCTGCTATCATTATGTCTCAGGCCATTCTTTGGGAGTCATTATATCGCAGGTAACATTTTCATCCTTTACTTCACAGAATATATATATATATATATATATATATATATATATATATATATATATATATATATATATATATATATATATCTCATCCAAAGAAAGCCTCCAAGCTTTAGAGATGCACTCCACGGGAAACAGGTTTACAAAACCTTTATTTAAACAGAAAACGGCATTTCAAGCCCAAAAAGTGACTGTCCCTTACGCGTTTCGGTGCTTCCAGCACCTTAATCATAGGGCGGGCAAAGTTGAAAAACAAAGAATGGACTGCCGCATATATTACCCATTAAGCACGTGCTCTCCAGTGAACAGCATGCTGGGAGCAGTTTCCCGTGGAGTGCATCTCTAAAGCTTGGAGGCTTTCTTTGGATGATGTTGACGCACGGCGGCTCCGGCCGTGGGAGATTGCACCGCCGTTATCATTGTATGCAGGTCTATGTGGCTTTATTGAATGACAGCCTTGTTCAGCACGAGAAACTGGTAATTGAAAGCGGCGTTTCAGACCCGAGGCCCTCTGGAGGGCTCTAAATTATGAAATTGGGCAGATGAAAGTTTGTTGTAAAACGGACCTCACTAAGGAGTAACAATCAGGACTACTGCTCCCAGCATGCTGTTCACTGGAGAGCACGTGCTTAATGGGTAATACATGCGGCAGTCCATTCTTTGTTTTTCAACTTTGCCCGCCCTATGATTAAGGTGCTGGAAGCACCGAAACGCGTAAGGGACAGTCACTTTTTGGGCTTGAAATGCTGTTTTCTGTTTAAATAAAGGTTTTGTAAACCAGTTTCCCGTGGAGTGCATCTCTAAAGCTTGGAGGCTTTCTTTGGATGATATATATATATATACACATACATGAAACAACAGTCCTGATCCTCCAAATGCAAGGAGGAGGAAAACAGCAGGTCCGGACCTCAAGCAGGCGAACACTCCAACAGAAATCCAAATAGGCGGGTTTATGGATACATGGTAGGATTTATTGCTCCATAAATTATGCAGACAAGTGTCCGCCCCAGACGCGTTTCGATCGCCTCCGCGATCTTGTTATATATATATGTGTGTGTGTGTGTGTATATATATATATATATATATATATATACACATATATATGCACACACATATATATATATATATATGCTACATATCTTATAGGCTACGAAGTGAAGGTACCCCAATGCCCCTATGTAAAGGTACTCCTAATAAATTTACCATAGTGTAATGACTTCCTGTGTAGAAGGCCTCGAAGTAACAACTGATATTCCAGTATTGGAAGTTTCATATCAGTTCATCAGACCAGGTGCATCTCGATGGGCAAGAATGTTTCTCGACCTGCTCAATCATGGTTAGCAGTTTGGGGGTCATGCAACCTATTAGAGTGGGTAGGGTTCGTATATTGTTCATGATCACAAGCAGCGGTTGGAGGCATAAAAAACTTGAGACATTCTAAGAGCAGTAGGACTCCTGAAACACCAGGAGCCATATAACAGAAAGTGCCCCAGGGGCACAACAGGCATTTGGGCCCACTTTGCGCTCCTTCTGGGCACTTTGGTATTACAGAAGGGGTCACAGGCACTTGTGCACCCCCTTCTGTAATGCAAATAGCGCTGGCATACATGTAGCACAATCTCTATCAAGAGAGGGCGTTCTCTCATTTGCATGGGGGCATGGCCTCATGAAAATGAGGGAATCACATTGCCTCTGCACCCATGCCGTATTACCGGTGTGAGCACAGAGGCAAACATGTCCTTAGGAGGTACACTAAAAGTGTGCCACAAAAGGGTGCACACTGACAGTGTGCCTCCTGAGGACAGCCCTCTCAAGAGATGAAAGGTGTGTCCCATGGACCCCCCAGACATCTCCTGCAGGCGGGTGCAGTCACTCACTGCATCTGCCTGCAAGAGGATCTCTAATCCCTTTACAAAGTGCAGGCAGATTGCCACCTGCACAGAGAAACATAGAGCAGTTTTTAAACAGCCGCTCCATATTTCTGTTGAATGTGCAGCCCTGGGGGCCAAGAGAGTAGGCATTCTTCATAATAGGGTGCTTTTTCCGGTTTGCACCCTGTGCACCTGCTTAGGGGTGCGCCATGGCGCAAACAGGGAAAGTGCGACCTTTCACTAATACGGGCCCTGGTAGGCTGAGTGGAGTTGAAATTCAAAGAGAGCATATTTGAACTTAAGTGCTGCCCTTGCTCCAGACTCTCACTTAGGTCACTGTTACTTAGGAACCTTCTATGGGAGTAGGCTGCAGTATAATGTAAACAGTTCTATATATGCATATAAATATACCAAAGGAAGAAACTGTTCCACACATTTTCTGCATATATATAGGGCATAACACTGTCGAGAATGCAGCGACACATTAATGTATCATTCAAGCAAATGTGTGAATATGCCAAGAGCTACAGAATGTGCAAAGTAGTAAAGGATTAAAAAGAACCTATAAACATGCAAACTCAATTTACATTTTATTTAGATTTCTATGCAAATTTGTTTCTGAGAAACGCATAGGTCACAACTGATAAAAAGACTGATGCACTCTTTCGCCACACAGCCTACTGTACACACTGTAATCTGAATAAACAAGAAATAGTTTAAGAACAATACATTAATTATAGATCTGTCTTATAACAACAACAGAATATTTAATTGTTTCTCATATTCTGACATCTTTCAAACCGCAGCTTATTAGCATGCAGGTAGTCAGCATAGTCTGCAGCATTCAAATACATCTTATAAAACACATGCATGCTCATTTTAACTCTAAGCCTAAACATCCGACGCAACAGACAAAGCATTCTCTCTTAGTTAAAGGCTAAATTTTCTGGTGAGCAATGTGGAAGTATGCCTTAGAGACTGTCAATGTTTGGCTCACAGAATAACTACAAAAGGAGCTGCTATGGGAGGGATTTACAATGTGTTTTGCACACCCCAAGTCCAATTTTGGTGCACATTAGACACCCATCTCTCGACCTGGCTGTCTACGTGCTAATAAGGGCTGCAGCCAGGATTGCGATATAAGCTGTGCTTGTCTACAAGTAGGAATGAATTATGAATTTGTGCTTCTCTCCTGTTGTAATTTACTTGTCTTGGTCCTTTTAATGTAACTTATTTATGTACACTTGCTGCTGTTGTAAGGGAAAAAAGGGGAAAAAATGTAATAATATAAATAAAATAAAAAAGTTTAAAAAAAGGAAAGACAATAGGACTGGTATTGTCTGCCAGACTTTTGGCTTTGCCAATGCTTGTTTTGTTTTTCAAAACGTTATTTTTGCAGAAGCTGGTGGGGCCTCATCAATCTAAATTTAAAAAAACAAAAATTAAGTTAAAGCAAAAATATATTTGTCCTCAAAAAGCATACATTATCATAGAAGCCCCTAGCACTAAAGGGAACTACCTCGAGTGTGGATGTGCTACTAGAGAAAGGGATGGTTGCCGTCCATCAGAGTGAAGTTGCCCAGTTGCAGTAGTGGAATGAGCTGTTGACCCATCCTCCATATTACAGTGGGTCGAATTAAAATGTGAATGACACAATGAGAGACAAATGGATGATGCTGGATGGCTGAGAGTTCCTAAAAGTAGGTATATTTAATATAATTTCAGCAAAATCAAAAGGTATTGGTTAATGCAAGATCTAAAAATAACATTTATGATTGCGATTCAACAGCAACAGAGTTCACCTGCTATTTAAACTACGAAGCTCATTTCAGTTATGTATAAAGCTGGCACGGCGAGTTTAATTCTACCAGTCACTGACATCTGTTCTGGCCGGGTGGTCATGTTTTCAAATCCCATTGAGGTCTACATAGCCTTCCACTGCACTAAATAGATGTCATAAGGAATTCAAAACTCCTCTGTAATTTTATGTTGGAAGCACCAAGGCACCTCTCTTCTCTCAACTACGTCATTCTTGTGTTTTCTGGGCACTTAGTGGAAATGTCATAGGTGGCATGGGTGTGTCCCTAAAACCGAAATTATCAAGCTAGATCCAGGCTTTTATCTGGCCATCGTTTCTCTCACTTCTCCATAAATTAAAACACTACATAAACTATTTTAAAATTCCAAAATAGCTAAATAAATTAATCTTTAATTCATTTAATCTTGTCCTGAGTATTATTAATTAATGCAAATGGTGTGTTCAGTAATCTCTTTTTGGTTTTAGAAATCACAAATATCTCATCTCTATTACTGTTCTGTGATTTTTCATTCCTCTTTGATTTCATATTTCGTATAGATATTGTTGGAGTTTTGGCTAAAATATTAGTGCTGGTGTTTTTCTCATGGCCTTTATGGTGTTTGGTCTTCGGACCAGCTGTCTTCAGATACTGACTGGGATGACGCGGCTCACAGGTTAGGCATTAAGGATGGGGGCATGATGGGCGAAGAACATTGTGCATCGCATAGGTTTACATCACAGGGTTATCAAATTTGGTTTGACAACCTGTCCACTGCCTGTCAAGCTGGTAGTTATGCACCAACAGTTTCTGTTCACGATGTCTCAGATGATTTGTAAGAAGTCATTGCTAATACTTCACCCTGGGACATTTTGCATTAAAACATGTGGAGACAACAATGTTTCCTTTCTTCAGATATTCCCGAACGAGAAGTACATTTCAAGCTATTTACTAATCCATGTATACACCTGCGTAAAAACATTCAGGCATATGGGAGGTGAAAAGTGTCATTTTTTTTTACTCCGGCTTTAATCCTTTCAAAATAAGATATATACTCGAGTTTATGTTTTTTTATTTAAGATGAAAAAGGTTATGAAACACAGTTCAATGCAAATACTTAGTGGAAGACGATCAAGAGTTTCCAAAGTGGGAACTAAAAACATTGTGGTACACACCCGACATGAAAAATGGGCAGGTGAGGGTGGATGCCTGCATCAATATCTGAACTTCTGCAATACTTTTTTATCATGAAATCCCCACTTTCACCTCTGTTTGTGAGTATATAGGACATCGCATATCTTTTCACCGAGACAGTGGCGAAACAAACATAAACAAGGTATGCACGTGCATGTTAAAGTCTCTTGAGATACCACCAACAACGTCTGTGGAAGTGGAAGGAAAACTGAAAATTACGCGACCTACCAGTCTCCCATCAAATGGGATCTATGCGAGATTATGCTTGCGTAACCAAGTCAAATAGTCTTTATTTGGCAGTAAACACAGCCAAAAGAGGCAATACAAATATAAAAGCACCATAAAAACAAATTCAAGACTCAGATAAACATCAAATAAATAAGTACAGAGTAAAACATTCAAAATAAAAACATGTAAAGAGTACCATCAACAGACAGCTTCAATCTGTTTAAAAATCATTTGCTTTCTCTTGACAAGGGCACATTTTAGAAATGAACAAACTTTCCTGCAGACTACTAAAAACGAACTAAAAATCTTTAAGAATCAGCCCCATAGTGTTTTCAGAAGAAGGTGAAGTGGAGCATGCTCTGGGAAGAGGACTGATCGCAGGGGCAGATTAAAACATTGGTAGAGTCGAATTGGCCTCACGGAAAACTCAAGTGCCACCTCATAATTCCATACCTGAATCTGGTTAACAGAACTCTGTCCAAGACAGATACGGTTCCATATTGGTGGTGGTTTGCAAGTTAACATTCTCTTTGACAGAGATATTGACTGATACAGAATCCTCTCTACGCTGACTGTTCCTGGTTAGAAAAGCTTTCCTGACCCAGGTAAGATCTGCCTTAGTTATACTAGAACTAGAGGAAAAAAGCTCAGGTCTCCCCAAGTTAGATTTTCCCATTTGATATATTGCAGCCAGGGGATGTTTAAGCCTCTGTCACAGGCAAGGCAGTCCAGGATCACCTTCCTATTCAGGCCTGCATGCGGGTTCGCCCATATGGCGCACCATAGCACCACTGGGTCTAGTTTAATGAAGTCTTCGTAAGCCAATAGCAAGCTCCTGGAGGACATTGTAGCCTGTAGGTAGCACAGGCCAGGGGTACACCCAGGAGACAACGCAGGACTCTGTTCTCTTTGGTCTGAAGGGCAGAGATGCCAATCAAGCCACAAATGCCAGCCTCGTAGGTGAGAACAGGGAGACATTTACTCTTAAATTCCTCCAACAGAGGGGACAGGGGGTTTCTGCCGATGTGGGAGGCTAAGTTGTATATAAAGCAAGCAGTGTTGGCAAACCTTTGAGAGGCTGTGTACTTACATGGACACCAGTTACCCTTGGCATCGATGACGACACCAAGGTAGGAAAACTCCTGAGTAGAGGCAATCTGATGACCTTGAAGGTTTACGCTTCTTGATTTAGTAGATTTGGTCTCACAGTGTGTGGTAAATGTTTTCGAGGAGTTGGTGGTTAGGCCCAAAAAGCTTCCAAATTTCTGAAAAAAGGTGTTTAGGCTCTCGTGTTCTCCCCATTAAAAAGGCTTGGTCCACATAGCGTAAAGTGGGAACTTTTTTCGTGCCCACCATTGGAACATAGGCAGACAGGTTATCCTCCAGTCCGTTAATATATAAAAGAAAGAGGATTGGGGCCAGTACACATTCCTGGCCGATGCCCTTTCCCAGCAGAAAGCTGGTGGTGTGCTCACCGGCAGGGCTGTATCTAACGAAGGCTGATAGATCGAGGTGTAAAGCTCACAAAAATTGGACCACCTCTCGGTCCACCCACAAGTCACCCAGCAGGGCCCAAAACGTGGACCTCACCAAACTACCAAAGGCCATAGACAGGTACATTAAGGCCAGACAGATGGAGCCCAGCTTAGCAATGGTATACTTATTGATTAGCAGGTGTAGATTGAGACTGTGCTCCACCATGCCCAGCTCCCCTCGAAACCTATAGTGCACCTCCAACCGTGTGCTCGACTCCGTAACCCAGGGCAACAGGCACTCCAAAACAACCATCCCTGTGATTTTTACTGCGGAATCCAACAGGGATATTGGGTGGTAGCAACTTAGAGGCTGTGGGTCGCCCTTTTTAAAAATGGGTACAATGGTGGCAGTACACCATGTGTCTGGAAGGCCACAATGAGTCAAGACATTAAAACTTGCACAATAACGGGGCCCACTACTCTAGGACAGATTTTTATATGTATATAGTGACCTCACCCGGGCTTGGGGCCTTATTTGGTGGAGACTTGGTGATGGCTTCCCAGACTTCCTCCAGGGTAAATTCCAAGGTGATCGGATAAACTACTACTGCCAATGTGGAATCCTGAGGCTTATCAGCTCAATTAAGAGCACTGAAGTGGCTCACCAGGCCTCTTGCTGATGGTAGTAATGACTGAATTGTCATTTGAACTCAGGGAGCCGATATCCTTAACCATCCTCCCAAAGCTTGTACAGTCTTTCTGCCTGCAAGACTGAACTAGCCTCCCAGTGTGCCATTTAGCTCTCCTGGCACCTGCATCGCCCCTTTCTATGCAGCTCTGTGTTCTATAATTTTCTGGCTGTCCCTAGGTTTTTCCTTTAAGGCTCTGTGCAAATTCGAGGAGGCCTTTCTACAGGAGGAATCAAACCATTTTGCCCCCAAGGTGGGTGGCCTAGTTGGTTTCAGAAGAGAGCGCTAATGGCGGACCCCATCTGTACAAAACTAATGGCCATAAACTGTGAGTCAGCCAGATGGGATAGACAATTAAGGAACATGTCAAAATAATTAGTGCACAAGCTCCTCAGCACTGCTTCTAGGCCCGCATTCCTCCAGGCTAAGTGAAGTGCCTAGGAATTGGCAATTAGGGAGGAGGAGGGGATGCCAATCACCCTGCTTTTCCCCTTATAGAAAGTCAGGCCCCGCCATAGGGGACTTTAGTCGCTCAAGGCTCTGACGATAATGCCCCCACTAGTGATCCACCTTCTGAGAAAATTGGAAACAAAAATGTAGTTAATAATTGACCCATATTCACTCCTAACATAGGTTACATTCATATGGTGCGCTGGATCAACAACATCACAGGAAATAATAAGATCAAACGTATTAACTAGACTCAAGAGAGCCCTAGTTTTTGGCTCCCCCAGCTGGGAGGCACCCGTCACACTTGCTTAATCAAAATTGCACACATCTACTGTACATTTTGGACAATTGGTATTAACCTAATACTTAGCATTGCAAAGCATTAATATTTTAAGACAGCTGCAGAAGTAACACTGAATTGATCACTGGTTTCTAGATTTTGACATTGCAGAACAAATGAGGTCATTAACTGGGAGCAGTTTGATGCAATTTCACTGCAGAATTTCCTGATGTTTTGTGATTTTCTTTTAAGTTGATATTGATTTATGAGCTGAATTCTGTAACCTCAGGCCCAAGAATGAACATGATGACAATTTTCTGACTGTTTAGAGAGTGATTGCAACTGCCTTTGCACCTTCTGTACAAACACATTACCCGCTGAATAAGCACAGAAAAATGCACCAGAGTTGTCAACAGTTTTTCACAGAACACTGCACTTATAAAAATAATGTCAGCGCGTTATTTCTCTCCGGAGTCCCAATTTAAACTTCAGAAAACACCAACTTCCACTGGTTTTAATAACAAAGGTAAAAAATACACTTTGTTTGTTTAATTTTGACTCGATGGGAATGCTAAAAAAACTAGACCATGCAAATAAAAATGTGCAACACTAAACGCTTCTTTTGCCTCTTTGCTTCCGCTACACAAAAATATAAAATATCACAGCACTATTTTAAAATACATGCAGAGGTCCGTTCAAAACTCATATTTAGCAAGCTTTTATTGATTCAAGATGTATTCTGTGAAATGTTCCTTCCATATTTAAGTGCAGAGAAGTTCGATATTAGAACACCTTGCTTTTCTTTGCAGTCATGTCTTATGTGTGTGTGTAGCACTAGAATCCCTCAACATTTTGAACAGGTGCAGCACCCAGGCTGTGATTGCACAGCAGCAGGTGCACAGACATTCAAAACCTTTTTGAGGCGGTTGCCACCTGTGCTCCTGTATCGTGCCTAGATTCTTAAGCTGTGACTTGGCTGCTTTAAATAACAATGACCTACAATTTAACAGTTACTTTTAAAAAACTTGGGACTTTCAGGATGTTGACGTAGAATATAACCTATATGGTGTCAGAACTTGCATATTTACTCACTCATTCGCCGTTAGATTCCATTCAGTAAGTTAAGCACCCGCTCATGAATTTCAATTCACCAAAATGCCTGGGGTAGCAGAAGTGAAATCACACGCCCTTTGAGCTTCAATTATGCTCGAACACACACATGCTTACATATACACACATTTACTCTTACACACATACTCTCTCTCTCACATAAACACACACTCACCCACAAGCACGCACACAACATACATTTAAAAGCACTTTTATTTTTTACTTACCTCAGCTGCCAGGGAAGGGCCATATTCCAGCTAATTGTACTATATTTTTTATTACACTAACAGTGAATAATGAAACATCATTCACTACTAGTGTAATGAACAAGTTGAGAAAAAACAGAGAGTGGAGAGTGGAGCCTCCAACCAATGTCCATAAGGACGAGCTGCCACTGTGCTCCTGGCACTGATGTCGCCACCTCTGAGGCCAGTGGTTCCAAAGGCAATGCTAGGGTCACAAAGGGCCCCTAAATGACGTCCATGCACCCGAGATTTGTCTCTAACCTGCATGTCACTCATGCCTTTACTCATGTTGTGTGAGTGAAGAAATCTTGCACTAGTGTGCCCTGCTGGGGCTGTTCTGCCCTGAATGGAAGATTGCACTTGGTGCCTTGTGTGAGAGTGGGAAGCTTGGTTTGCTACTGCCATCCTGATTCTGTGAGAAAGCTAAACCTACACTACTACTACATGAATTGCATGTGTCCTCTGATGGGGAAAGCTTGCGCTGCTGCTGGCCTACCTATGTTTGCTCTCTGAATGAGGAAAGTGTGTACTATGTCTGCCCAAGGTGTACCTGTTCTTTAAAAAAGGGGTGTTTCCAGGGCTGAATAAAGGTGTTTCCACTATTTATGAAAAAAAAGATGAGTAGAATGTACGTCCATAGCATGCCCTATGACTATGGACTTCCCACAAAATTTGATGTAAGATGCATGTAGTACTGAGGAAGTTCTTCTCCCCAAAGGGCACTTTTAAGCACTGAAACAGATTGATTTGTAAAAGAAGCAGGGTCCATTGTTCTACATTCTGTTTTTAATCTTTAATGCTTAATCACCCACACACAATTTTAATATAGGTCTGACAGTATAGCAAAAGGGTGAACATAAATGTTGGTATAAGGGAGATAACCTTACTAAAATTAGGGAACCCATAACTAGGAGACTGTATAATTAGTGAAAACAAATACTCTTGGATGTTTAAAGTGCTAGAAGTGGAACCCACGTATAACCATAATACGCCAGGAAAATGGATTTCATCATCCTGTATATGTACATAAAGAGGTTGGACTCATTCTTCCAGGTGTGCTGTCTTCTTGTATGCAGATGTATGTTTATTGAGACTGTACAACATTCCTTCAACTTCTCTCACTCCTTCTTTACTGTGTTTGCTACCTGTGTTTTACCTGTCCTGTATGTGTGATAGAAATGTGAGATGTTCTACTGCTATTGCCAACTGCCCTATACTTACTCTTTGTGTTAGGAAAAGCTTTGTTCCTACTGTTCATGTTGTACCTTTATTGCATTGTGTTGATTGGTATAAAATGTTTCACTACACAAAAGACAAAACAATTAGAAATGCCAATGTTTGTTTTAGTACATGACGTGAGTGAAACAGTGAACCATCATAAAATATGTGAGCAGAGTTTACTTCGGGGTTTATGTGGGAAACAAGCAGATTTTAAAATGGACTAGATGACGTTGTAACATTTTAAAGCATACCTGACAAGTGTTTCCATGTCATGTATAACATCTTCAGCCAACATCACTTTGTATTCTGGGGCTTTGAACCCCTTAATAAAGTGTTAAGGCAAAAATACAAGCCTTACAATATAGAATGCGGTAGGCTGAAAAGCGAGGAATGGCCGGTATGTCCTGGTGCACTGGACAGATTTGTGAAATGCAAAAAAAATGTTGCTCTTGACTTTCTTCCTTCTTTCTTGAGGGTTCAACAGCCTTGTGGATGAGAGGGCAGAGATAGCCTTTCACATGCAAATAGAACTTCTCACTGCCAATAGGCTAACATGAACACTCCACAGTGAAATAAATGTCATGCTAAAAAGACATTGTTTCCCAGAAGAATGGGAGCAACAGAGACACTATGAAAGGAAAATCAACCTGCTGGCACCCCTTCTTCCGAGTGCCTGCTTGGGACCCTGCCTTGAAATTGTGTATCAAGTGCTGCAGGTGCAGCCTCACAAGCATCGCCAGTGGTGTCAGTGCAAATTCATATTAAAAGGACATGGCAGGGAGCACAAGTGAGCTCTGCTCTCATGTTCAGCCAAAGTGTTCTACACATCATTATCTACATGGGAACAGTAATACATAGCAGTTGTTGGCCAGTACTATTTGTACTGACCCTGCATTCATAACAATGCATATTATAAACTCGGATGCACTTTACCCCTATTTAACAAGTACTGTTCCACTTTTACTAGACAATATGTAGATCAGTGGTCCCGATTCTCAATAGAACTTTTAGATATACTCCTATAGATTTACTACTATGTTTGAAGTAGATTTACAAGAGCACTCCTGAGAAGCTTTGACAGTGAGAACATTCCAGTAGAACCCACATGCATGTACAGTTACACATGTGCACAAGTGCATAATGTACATGTAAGCATGTGGAAATGCTGAGCAAACGTTCATTTGCATATGCATTTAGTGCTTCATGGAGAAAATATTTATCCCAATGTAAAAGCCCCCTCATCCTCATATACATCTGAGAAATTTAGAGGGTTTCCATCCCCATGTATTCTGGATGATTAAGTAACCCTACCTTTGGCTGGCATGAGTCACCAACTGTATCCAGGATCTGAACCTGACATAAAAAGTTTGTGAAAACTCACAAGTTTGAAACTTTTCATCAACTTTGCGTTATAATATTGTCCTCAAATACCAACTTCATTTCTCTGGGGGCTGATTCAGTCCTACGTCATGTTATACATAACAGGTGTACTTTTGTAAGTAAATTGATTTACAACTAAAAATGTGGGTGTTATTACTATAAAACATGAATCTGCCATCATACATCATGCCATTTGCACACAGAAGTTCAACATGGATTATAAAATGGCGTTATCAACTGAAACAGATGCACTGTAGTTGAGGTATATACTGTAGGTCTATGGGCTCAGTCGGAGGTCATGGTGTTTATATAGCCCAAAGATGAGGGCTATAGCACTGTGGTCTCTTGATTGGTCTACTAATGTACACCATATACCTAAAAGTCCATATTTGATTTATGAAACCCCAATTTATATATTTTTCAAGGTGCATAGACTCTGGAGTAAAAAGATTACAGAATAATAACTGTCTGGTTGGTGCAAGGGAAGGGGTGATGAAGTTGGGTGGGTGGTGGATGAAGTTTTTAGTTGTTGTTTTATAATATTTTTTATGTTGTATTGTTGTGTTATGTATGCTGTGTTTTGTTGTGTCATAGGGTGTTGTTGGTATTCACATTTTATTGTGATGTATGTGTCACTGTGCTAAGTTCTTTTTGTTGTTCTGTTGTGTTAATGTATAGCTGTTTTGTGTTGTTAAGTGTTGTCAAGTGGTGTTGTTGCATTCCTATTAAGTTTTGTTGTTCATGTGCTGTTGGAGTGTTATATGATATTATTTTGCAGTGTACTATAATGTTGTGGATTTAGTTTTATGGGTAGTCCTGGCCTCCTGAGAGACCTCCATAAAACAATTATTGTCCAGAGATTTTCATTTTTGATTTGTGTTTTTGTGTCATTAGAGAAGCAATTTAGCTTGGGTAGACATTGTTAATCTGGGCCAAATTTTTCTGGATGACGGACGACGTTTTTAAAAATGGCAGATGTGTTGCTGTGATGATGTAATATTTCAGGAACCAGGAGACCTATATACTTCATTTTGGAGTCAAAACATAGGTTTTAGGGGTCAAGTAGTCTTACAGAGACAGAAAATAACTCATCAGAGAAACCCTTCTGCCATTTTCCAAAATGGCGACCCTATAATGATATGTTTTAGCCATCATATTGGTAATTTATTTTAATATTGTTTTTGTTTCATGTTTTCCTTTGATTCAAAATCGTAAACATGAACGAAGCAGGTGGTAGCAGAGGATCTTTACATCCTGACAGAGTGTTGCTAATTACAAAATATGAGGTCTCCTTCAACAAAGAAAAATGTGTTGTACGCCAAACTAATTGAAAGAAAAGCTAACATCAACTGCGGTTGGACGGAAGAGAGTTCAAGATGCTGCAGAAAATGGCAAGACGAAGTTCACAAAAGATTGAAACTGATGGGTGAAGAGGTTCAATTATTTTATCATTGTAACAACAAGTGCTATAAGTTGTATACAATGGAAGAAAGCCTCGAAATAACTAGTCAAAAAATAGCAGAAACCCGTGAATCACAACAAGAAACCAAGTCTTCTGAGAAACGGACGACAACCAAACCCAATGCCCCACCACTTAGAAGATTGATGGCTACCCATCGTCCACCTCCAACAACTGATCAGAAAGCAGAGGATCTGCAATGTGTTATCTGTGGTTTAGCCAGACCAAGGGTCGAAGGGATTGACAAAAGAACAAATTACAGAGTATATGAATCTCAAAGGGCAAACATGTTTTTATCTGCAGCTAGTTTCTTCATAGATGAATTTTTCAGCTGAGTAGCTGATCGAAACAGCGAGGTGAATGTATTTGCAGTGGATTTGTATGCCCACCCAAACAGCATGCATGCATACATTTGAAAATAGGAATGTACAATGAGCTCCCAGCACCAATGTAACCATCCGCCTTCAGTTAAGTTTGCGCTCTTTGAAAAAGCAAATTAAGTTTTAAAGCCGCTCTTGACACTCTTGAGTGCTGGCTATGGGTTCACACTCAGTGAGATCAGAGAAATAATGGTCAACATTGATGAAACTGTATTGATCCATAATAATGAAATTAAGATTTTTCGGGTGAGAATGTTCAATTACAGAGTTTGATTTTGCCAGTCTAACAAAAATAATGAGCCACTTATGATGTTCTCAGCTGATTTGATTCCTGGAGTTCTTGCTGCCAAAATAAGACCACAAGATGCAATAAAAACAGCAGAAACCATTTTTAGAAACTTCCTGGAAGATATAGATTTTGGACTTAATGACATATTTTGTGATGCCCCAGAGCACTGCAAATCATGGGAGTCAACAAGAATACATGTTGTTATCTTAACATTTTTTACATCATTGTTTAATATCAGTAAAGAATTACTGTTACAAATTAAAAATCTTGAGTTCGGAACAGAAGCCGACAACATTGATGATGGCTTTTAAGATATAAGCGAAAAAAATGGAAGACAATCCCATAAACCGACAGGCTTCTTCTGTGGAAATGTACTGTCTATTCCAAATCATGTTTTATGAATTACATCACAGCAAAAAGAAAACTCCGCTACACATGATGACTGCCCATGCAATCTATGACAAGTGCAAAAGTAGAGAGCTAATAACTTCAATTGATAGGTGTATCAATAAGTTACAATGCCATAGTATGGAGCAGGAACTTGTTAGCAGCTCATGCTATAAAATCTTGTGAATCTGACAGCACACCACTTCCACGTCACTTTACCAGGAAAGGATTTACCATTGCTGCTCTTGATAATTTTGATTTTGAAGACAACTCTTCTTTGTCTGGAACATCCAGCGCACATGACACTGCCATGGTGCTTTTCCAAGAGTACCAATTAAATAGCTGCTGGAAATCAAGCTGTGTCAGCTGTAGGCATAAACAATTGAAGCTGCAAACTTATAACCCAACTGCCTTGCCAACGTGTGCAAAATAAATCACTACAAGCCATCAACATGTTCGAGTCTACCAGAAAGTTTAAAAGTGGCTGAGGACATGGGTCTTCTTCTACCTGATGCTGCGGTAAGCAAAGCTGATTTAACTGATTTATCATATAGCTTATTAGGTGTGGACTGAAGGATGAAGAATAGTCAGTTCCTCCATGGGCTGGAATTCATGCTCTGATATCCCAGAATACTGTCCCACTGAAGAAGATTGGGTTTTTACCAGTAATACCATCTCCAGTTACAAACTACGCAACAGTATACACAGCTCTAAAAAATCCGAATTGTGTGTGCTCAGCTTTAAGAATAGCCTATCCTGTCAATTTCCTGCAACAAATGTGTTTTCCATATTGTAGCTGATATTTTTATGAGCAATCCAGTAGAATTTGATGATCTTTATCCAATAAGGGGAGTTTTTTAAATGACAAAAGTTGTGTTGCGGTGTGCAGGAAGTTATTTCAGTGACTGTGGCATAGAAGATGCACTTTTTGAGGCTGAAATCTTTGGAAGCAAAACTGTCCAGTCAGTATCGAGCGGAACTCATTATATTAGTTCATTACAAGGTATGCTCATCCTATCTGAGGCTACAGAAACATTGCGTTGGAATAATTTCTGGAACAAGAATGACAAATTAGGTTTTGCATATCTTATCTCAGAAGTGAACAAGGGACAGGGTGCACTTAATTCAAAAGACATAATCCAAAGCCAAGCAATGTTCAATAAACTCAGTTCAGAATCAGAAAACTTGAAAACCAAGTTCGTAGAGTTTGTCAAAGAATGTGAAGAAAAATCAGAACTTTGCAAGTACTGGGGAAATACTTGGTGCATGCTGATCAGGAAGGTGATTAGGAGCTGCACGTGAAGACTGTGGAGTCACTGATTACTGTGTTTCACAAATTTGATTGCATAAACTACCTGAGATATGGGTCCTGGTATTTAGAAAGAGTGAAGAAGATAGAGGTAGAATAACCATACCTCTACAGAAAATTCCTCCAAAGATATTTTGTGATGAAAGACATAGAGGGAAGGTTCAATGCTGTGGCTCCAGATATGAAACTGGAAAGATGATCCAGAGATCAAAGAAAAGTTCCAAGGGAATTGTTGGTCAGACACGTAAAAGCTAATTTACCATGAAGCTCTTTCTATTTTCAATGTTTTCAGAGAGATGACAAATTCAGAATGAATAGACCGTCATGAAACTGTTCCTCACGAAGAACTTGTGGGAAAGAGAGGGGAACGTTTTAATAAATATGTTGACAGCCTTCTTCATTTCATGCAGCAGCAAGGAACCCCCTTTGAAATGACTGAGCCTGTCTGACTAAACAACTTTGTGACCAAACAATATGTGGAGAACAATATAAAGACACATCTACTAGAAGTCTTGGAACATGGATCAAAACTATACATGGAACTGAAGCAGGAGAGATTAGTATTGAAAGAGAAAAAGCTGTTTCACATAATCACTAAAGCTAAACTTCCACACTTTAATTACCATAGTAAGAGTTTCTTCCAACTAGCCACCACAAAACAGGTTACATTTTTTTTCCCGCAAGCACAGAGAGAGATGGATGTAGCAAAAGAAAGGGGTTAATTTATCAAGGACATTCTGTCGCATGATCTTCTTCCAACAAACGCATTGATGGAGATGCTGCAACCAAACCAGTCAAGCACAAACTCGTACAAGAGCTAAAAAAAACCTTTAACCTGAAGAATTTCAATACGAAAAGGTATCCTCATTGAAAACTGCTGTTGTTGTGGTCTATATGTCACAATTGCGAATAGTCAAAATTTCATCCATGCAAAACTTTCGAGAGGTTGTTCAGACTGTTCTACAGATTTCAAAGTCAGTGTGCACCTTGCAAGAACTGCACATTGTCTTTGACAGTTACCTTGAACTGTCTGTCAAAGAATGTGAGAGAATCAGATGAATGTCTACAAATGGAACAATTGGCCTTGCCTGCATCAAAAATTCAACACCTATACCTGTGCAACTTGATAAATTTGGTCATCAACGTCAAACAAGATGAACTTAGATATGTTAACTCGCCAAAACATTGCCGATACTTCAGTAAACACTGAATTTCCATTTATTGAAAGTGGAATGATTGTCAATGAGGAGTTGGTGCCTGCAGATATGTATTCAAAAGGTATGGGCCACAGTGTTCAAGAACATAACAGCAAATTGGAGGAAGCTGGCCTTCGTGTTGTGCCACATGTTGAGTGGGCTGTTCGAAATGGTTCCAATCAAGTCTTTGTACTGACAAATGACACAGATGTTATTATTGTGCTACTTAGATTTGTTGCAATGTTCATAAGTCAAGGATTGTCAGAGTTACGGAAACGTTATGGAACAGGCGAGAAAAGACACTTAATCCCACTTCATATTCTGTACAAAAAACTTGACCCAGAGATGCCCAGTGTTTTTATCAAGGCACATATTCTTACAGGCGATGACACTATGAGAAAAATTGGAAAAAAACTTGGAGCTTTAACTGCTGAACCTGTGAAGTTTCTAAAAGGATTTGCCGAGGAAGATTAAGAATGTGACAGTAAAGATGTAGAAAAGTACCGTGTGTGGAAAACTAATTCTGACTTTCACACATTTGACGATCTTTGATAATGTGAGTTCAAGAGATCAGTCCGCTAAGTGATCTTCCTCCAATGCCATATTCTGTGCATGGACACATTAAAAGAGCGTTCTACTTGATCAGAAGATGTGTAATTTTTTGGTTGGGAAGATATTGATGGGTTGCTAAAACCTACAAATTTTTAAAAGTCTCCACCCACAGAATTGACACGAACATGTGCTTGCAAAACCTGTGCTACAAAAAGATGTCCCTGTCGATATGTCCCACGAGTACAAATAACTAAAGTGAACAATGAAAATGTGTCTAAAATAGGAGTGATAAACATTATTGTTTTTCCATATTCAGATCATAAACATTGTTTCGGTTATACATAAAAGGATTAAAAAATATTATTATTTGTTTCACTTCTATGTATGTCTCTTCTCCCTCTATTATAGCCACCATTTTGGAAAATGGCACTAGGGTTGGTCTGAGGAGTTATTTTCTGTCTCTATAAGACTATGTGACCCCCAAAGCCTATGTTTTGACACCAAAATGAAGTATATAACTCTCATGGTTCCTGAAATATTACATTATTGCAGTACATCTGCCAATCTTAAAAAATGTCTTCCAGAAAAATTTGGCCCAGATCAGTAATGTCTACCCAAGCTAAATTACTTCTCTAATGATCCAAAAACACTAATCAAAAATTTAAATCTCTGGACAATAATTTTTTATGGAGGTATATCAGGGGGCCGGTTTTTGGTGTTGTGCGTTAGTATTCAGTTTTGTTTCATGATTGTATTGTTGGGATGTTGTTGTAGATGGTTAAATTGTTTTGTTGTTTTATGTTGTTCTGTTTTGTTGTGTGTTTGTTGTTGTGATATATCATTTTATTGTATTGCCAGTTTATGTGATTGAGGTTTTGTATTGTAGTGAGGTTTTGTTTATTTTATTTGTGATGTTATCTTGTGAGCTGTTTTAGTGGACTTGTATTCTAGTTCTGTTATGTTGGTTTGGTGTTGATGATATTGGGTTAGTGTGAATCCTTTGTGGCATTACACCATTCTTCTCAAAAAGCTGTCTATGCCATTAGGACACAATGTAGAATTATTGAATGGCGTGACAATTAATGGACTAGTCGATGTGACAATGACTGAGCCCATCTGTAACAAATAGTATTCCTACAGGTAAATCTTTGAAACAGGTCACTTCCAAAAGAATGCATAACAAACAGGTACAAAGACTGTGACCAAAGTGAGGTGATGCTGATTAACTTTAGACTAGACTGTATATAGAAGGTGCAGGAGAGATTTGAAATTCCACTCATTAGCTAGACTAACAATCACAAGTCAATGCTAAGAGTTAATCTGTGATGACCCACTGACAAGCATACGTTAACATGTAATGGTTATTATCAAAGTCATGCTGGATTACAGTATAATGAACACCACTCTGAAAGTTATGTGGGTAACCATTAAATATAATTCCTGGGCATAGGGGCATTGGTCAAATGAAATAGCCACATTTTGAGATAACAGATCGTTTTTGTTTTGAAAACTTGATTAGCATAAGTGTTCACATCTCCGGGATTCACAAATTGCCCAGGAGTATGCTTTGCAAATCAACTCAATTTGGCATATTCCTAATCCAGTACACTAGGCCTGTAATTCCCTTGTGGTGTCAATGCCCCACATAACTTAGTATGGAACAAATGTGGATTTGAACATTTTATGTTATTTTCATCTCATAGAAACAATTTTTTTTTTCATGAAAAGAAAAGACTTTGCCTATATCACCTAAAGCTATTGCAGGATTTTGGTGCTTTTTCAATACCAATTTTAGTAGTGAACAAGCACCTTTTCAATTAAAGTTATGGACAGGAGCCGAAACTAAAACGTAATTGCAAATGTCTTTGAAGACCTAAATATGTCTAATTTTGTAGGTGTTCACTATATTCCCAATCTACTGCCTCCTCCTTGGAGAACATGCATCTTCCCATACTTAATCCTGAAGAAACAATCATGAAAAATGATTTGTCAAAAATTATAATTTTTTTAAAATGGTGGAAATCAGAAATTGGCAACGACAAACCCTAAAATATATTTATCGTTACATGTGTTTGAACATTGTAATTATCACCAAAAATAACGTCTATAAGTATTTAAAAATCCTGTATTTTTGTAAAGTTTGATTAAGAATAAATTTGTTGATTGGAATATTTATTAAATGTTTTAAAACATTTTAAATACACATTCCAACAATTCAAACAACTGTATGCCATTTTACCTTTACTACACAGCATTTCAGAAAATTAAGTTGTAACCTTTTAATTTACAAACTCAACTTTTTTGAAACATGATAACAAAATGTGTACCAATTTAGTGAGCTACTCAGAGATTCTGGAGCACAATAAAAGACCAAAAGAATTATTTTACTTAAAATTCCAGCATTAAACTTTGAAAATCAAATTTAGAATTTTCTGTTTCCAAGTACAACCTTTTTAACACATTTTAGATTTGACTAGATCTATTTCAGGGAGCTTAAAAGCACAGTCCAAATTACAAAGGTATGTATAGACAAGATTAAAGGGGGCACATATTCAGTTCCAGATCAGTTACCTAATAAACAGTGCAAACAGAATGAAAAACCTTATTGACACTGTTCAATAATATATTTTTGAGAATAAATATTACAGCATTTGTTTCCAAGCATGGATTGTTTGTGCACAGTTGAGGACGTGATGGATGTGACCCATCAAATAATAAACCTAATGGTGGCATGACAGGTGACTTTTGCATGATTTGAACTGGATAATTTGTCAGAGAATTATATAAGAGCATATCCACAATACCTCTCCATCAAAAATAGTAAATCGAATACATGAATTCAGAACATAAACCAATTACATATGACTGTTCATTCTGACTACTATTAACATACAATTAGTGATTAAGAAAAATATTCAAGAATAAACTAGAGGGCCAGAAAACCCACATTGAATAAATATGTTACATTTTCATAGACGAGTCTATGTCTGCCAGCTGCTATATAAAGCCTTGGAACTTCAGTAAATCACATTCGCTACTGGTTACAAATGTACTATCGATTCCAAAAAGATGCGCGTGAAAATTATTATGTGTTCACACCTTATTTAAGACCTGGTTATAGCCGGTATACACATGCTAAACATATGCTCTGTAACACTTTGTAATGCCATCTGCAATCAGTCTTTATGCATCATCCATTTTACCATTGTCAATTCTTTTGAAGCATCAACATTATGTGAACATTTTCCTTGTGCACAATATGAATGGACAAGTGCAGAACATGGCTACTCATAATACAGATTTTTCACGCACATTCTTCCCTTGCAAAATCTTCTTGCTCTTCAAAGCTTCGATTAGTAGTTGAGATCTGATTAAAGGCACAGAAAGCATTTAACATTCTTACAAGACTCCTGTTAAATAAAGAATAATTGTAATATAGCTGTGTTCCAACTGTAAATATATTTTAACGGCATCCTCTGTGTTATGAAGTTCATTTGAGTCTCATCTGCATGCAATAGCATGGATTGTGGTAGTTGTGGTAGTTGAATGTGCTTAATATAGCTGCCAAAAAACAGATAGACATAGTGAACTTAGTAGACTTGGGGGCCGATTCCGATCTCGGCCGGTAGGGCTCCGAATCGGATTCGGCTTTACCGGATCCGATTCGGAGCCCTATTTCCCGACCGAATCGTACGTGCGTCCGGGCGAGCGAGTACGATGCGTGCGTTCGCGAAATCTCCGACCGACTCGTTCGCAGGACCCAACCGCTCCGACCGACTCGCACGGGGACGACTCGCACCGCGCAATGGAGACGTTCCCCGGCCGGGTAAGTACGATGCGCATCGCGACCGCTCCGACCGACTCGCGCAGTCCGGCTCCAAGGAGCTGTCGGAGCCGCACTTTGGGGGTCCTTGTCGGACCCCCTGGAAGCGTAGGCACGCGAGTCGCACACAGGGGGAGCCATGGGTCCCCCTACACGTGCATGTACGGTGCGACCCGCATCGACGCGAACACGCTTTAGGGGCGCCCTTGTTCGCGTCGTGCCCATTGAGTCAATGGGAGCCTGTGTACGCGTCGTACGACTGGCTCCCATTGACTTCAATGGGAGTCCGACCGAATCGAGTCCGATAGCATACGTGCGCATCGTACTCGTTCGGTCGGACTGCTAGAGTCCGATTCGGTAGGAAATCTCTCCGGGTCCGGCTCGGTCGGAGAGATTTCCGGCCCGAATCGGAATCGGCCCCTAGGTCTCTTGTGATGACCCGATCTCCTGGAGTGAATGAAAGTCACACTGATTGTGAATCAAGAGTACTTGATGTTCAGATTTGGTAGATAGTAAAGACATTGGGACGTAACCTTTATCAGTCACGGGACATTAAAGATGGGTCTATAATTTGTTACAGTATCTAGATTTTTTTTTACAAGGCAGTGTTGATGAACATATGATTCAAAATGAATGCCAAATTTATTGCCGTTATCTTCATTGATTATTATGACTGTTGAAGGCAGATTTAAGATTGACTAGATGTGATGTTTTGAGGAATGTATGGATTCAGGTCTGGATTCTTAAATGCTTTCCTTACTTTAAAAGATGCCCTAAAGCATTATATGCTCTGTCTTTATTTACCAAAAGTGCACTAAGCTCATGTTTTTAAAGCCAGAGTTTTGAACGCTAAATGAAATGTTGATTTTTATGAAATATTTTAGGGTTTTCTAAGAAAAGAAGGCAAATAATAGTAGAGTATAATATGTTCAGGTGACAACTTAATTAATATCACCATATAGAATCCATGTGATGTTACCTATGACCCAAAATATTTTCAGATTCAAGACAAATATGAATTTCATGATTCCTCACAAAACAACAACCATATTTGTAACACTCTGGAAACATACTCAGGGAACAGACTTTAGCTGTGAACCACATGTGACTATTATCAAGCATATAACACTACACATCTGCCCCTCAAACTAAATCAAAGTAATAAAAAGTAAATCATAATTTCATTAATACTTGAGTTATCATCCAAGTCAAAATTGTGCATGCAATGAATCCAACACCACCCTGTTCGGCTTCACCTCACACAGGCAAACCAAACAAATTATTTTAGAATGTTTCTCTCCACTTTGAGTAAAATGAGAAAGGTATGCTATGCTAAGAGAGGTGTTGATGTTTACAAAGCCTTAATGACTAAAAGGCAACACTGCTAAAAGAATAAACAATTGGACATAGACACATAGAGGTTTGGGCTTCTTGAAATGGGGAATGCCACTTTGAGACTTAAGCATTTTTATGAAGCTTCCTGTTTTCCGGAACTGGTTACCTCCAAGCTAAATCCAACAAAAAGTACATATTTGAATAGGCTGTGAAGAATCACATGCTGAAGATGGTTTACATGAAACATCTATGATGTAAAGGATTCTCTCACCAAGGTGAGGTTAATCTTTTCAAGTCATTTTTTAAGCTTGCAGCTGCTCTTTCATTGGTGTCACAAAGTTCTTTGGTTGTAATAACCTTTGAATGCTGAGATGAAACTAATTAAAGGGAGGGGAACTAACCTCTTTACCTTGTGAAAAGAGTAAGGAATGTCTCCTTGATAAAAACTGTTCCAAAGGTCAGTAGGCACAACATCCTAGTTTAACAGGTAATGAAGGCTGCAACCCATTTTTAAATAGTATATCCATCACAGCAACAATAACAGGCTTCCCGTACGTTCACCAGACCTCCTTTTATTATAGTGCGTAATGCCCCAAACTTGAGAGATTCAGTTTGGGTCTGCAGATTTGCAAATATGTTTCTTTCAAGTTCCAAAATGGAGTGGGACTTTAATTTCTGTCAGCATCTCTCTCTATCACACAATTCTCTAGCTTGCTGTGGCAAAGGAAAGCTCATTTACTGAAGCAAATTTTAAGAAGAAGGAATCCATGACTGTCTTGAGAAGATGAAGAAGATTTGTTTGCCATGAAATCCTGCCTTGGACTGAAGCATTCTTTCTAGAGCTGACATAATCAGCCTCCTGATAGGCCACAGGCTTATTCAGATATTCCACTTGCTTTCGGTGCTCAGACTATACTAGATACCTGATGTTTGGAGTCACAATTTCAAAGATATCTAAATGTTCTATCTGGTAGCTTTGACATAAAGGAAGACAATGCAAGTAACAAGGAAATTAGAGGCAACAATTTAAAGCTGAAAAGAGAAAGTTCACATCCCCATGTCTAGTTGACATAGGAGAGATGAGAAGCATTGCCACATGTTTGTTTGCCCAGGATGAAATATTGCCCTAGTACTCCGTGCATTGGTCAACCTGGTTTAATGCTAAATATCAAGTGCAGGGCTTTCAGTTTGGCTGATCACAACTGTGACAAAAATGTATGTTAAACAAAATTAAAGTTACTTTTCAGGTACCCTTAGCACATTGTCTCATATAGAGCTTCATCTATCTGACTAGACCATGTCCAGTCTAGCTTCTGTAATCTGGAGATAATTTCAAGTAAAACCATTCAGTCACAGTCTATGACCTTTCCTTTCAGACATGGTCGAAGCACATTACCATTTGTGACAGAAGAAACAACCAATGGGAGAAGCTTAGCTTATCCAGCATATATATACCCTGCATCAGTTGTCAAAGATGCCCTTTGTTCACCGCAAGCTTTTATTGTAGGTCCAGTGGCTTTTTGCACAAACCTGACTGACTTACTGGAGCCTTTTTATGTGGAGTGACATCAACTCTGCTGGACCCATGACTGGTCCTATTGTTTCTTCTTTCTCAAGCAACACCAGCCTAAGTGATTTGATTGTTCTGCAATCGGATGAATACCAGTTCTCAAGACACACTTGTTAAGAGTGATACCCATTCTTTGTGGCATTTTTGGACTTTTTCCACAATTTACGAATTGCTTCCATTGATTGCATCCTGGTTCAGCCTTTGGACCGCCTGATTTTTTCCAAACCAACCTTCTATGCCCACAGATTACAAAGATTGCCATGCGTTAAAGGTGGGCCAGCTGGCAGACTAGTATTCAGCCTTTCTTCAACTGAGCTATGGTGATTGGATGCCAATCTTGTTAGAAAGTAATCATACAATGAATGTAATTTCCCCTTCAACATAAAGGGCAATCATTTACAGCTAAAGACTTTATGGGTCACCATTACTCGGAAAATGCCATCTTTGATCTTCACTCCATCTCTGAATCCTGCTGTACTGAGTATGACCTAGAAAAGAAAGCCCTCCTCCAATTTTAGTTTGAAAGGGTCGCATGAACAGCTCATTTAACAAATTAGGCAAATTGCTCCAACTCATCAATTGTTGTGGCTCAGATCTTGTCACAGTAATTTATCGCTAAACTTCAACGGACTTGATCCGAAAAGCAGAAAAACAATTGTGTAATTTCCTGCACCTACATGGCCGCTACAAATGTAATTGTTCCTGGTCAGTCTCATGCCTGATCTGGAAGGATAATGTTGTAGATTCAAAATAGTTTTAGGAGCATGCACTATGCCCAAATATCAACATCCGTCCCATCCTGCTCGAAATATATGTTTCAGGATTCTAAATACCACCCTAGCACAAACAAGATTTAGCACATCTTTTGAGCTTTACTAAACTTCATATGGAAAATCAGCTGTGCAAAATGCCCCACATTTACCATTTTTTAAAATTGACAAAAATCCCCAGAGTGCATGGCCCAGAAGACAGATTATTTTGTCACAATATCATTCCATATGAATGCCATCATTACGCTAGACTATAAGAAATATCAAGGAGAATATAGTGTCTTCTAGTTAAAACACGCCTGACATTTAAACGACTAACCACTACATTACAAAGTCCTTGATGATTCAACATTGAAGTACACCTAGGATATAATATACATTGACCCTGCTTTCTAAGTGACATTATAGCTGCAGCAGATGAAAAGAGACATCATTTTGCCAATGATCATCATGATTTTAATTTAAGATTCCTATGTAGAGCATTATATTGAAATTTGCACTCTAGTCAAGAATCCAAAAGGATATCTTTGTAGATGGCAGCACATCAAACCACTAACCTTTTCAAAGAAAGATGGCCAGACTTAGATCTAAACAAAAGTATGAAAACACTGACTCAGGGTTCTATACGATGTCATTAAACTGAAGCATAAACATTATGTAGAAGTAGGCCTGAGTGAAATTTAAATTACGCAAGTATAGTTTGCATAATTTTGGGATATACTTGTTACTTGAAATTTCCAAAATTACTTCATTGTGTCAAATCACGCAATAATGCTGTCATTTTGAGCATTATTATAGAACGGGGAGTAGTAACAAAAGAAACAACTAGAGCATAGGCAGCTGTTGTTCACCATACTTGCCTTTTTCTTGTTTCTTTTTTTGCGTAAAATGCATCCTTGAGTCAGAAATTGATTTGAGGACACATTTTGCACTACAATTTTGTACAAAATAACATTTACAATTCATGTAATTATGCATAATTTCAGATAATTTTGCCAAAATTTTACATAATTATGCAAAGGCAAATTACGTGAATTCTGTACAACCTGAAAGTTGTGTCTTGTTTTACATCCTATGAAGAGTCCAACAAGCATGAACGATGTTTTTTTCACAAAATAAGGAACGACAAATTGTTTTAATTTTCTTCAAACACGAAGGGTGAGGGAATAATCAGTAATGAAACCCAAAACCGTTGATGGACCAAGACCACATTCTGTGTTGTCAATAGAACAAATCTCTCACCAACATACATTGTGAGGTTCATTCCATTCAATCCAATGACTTTGTGATTGCATAATAGCATCCTTTGTCAATGAATAACTGAATGGCAGGATTCATTGGCTCAGACTGACAAAACGACGTTTTTACAAGAATATTAAATAGAGATATGGCCTGTTTCCCTTACACAGCTACTCTCTTCCCAGTTAAAGGGGAAAAAAACACTTTCAAAGTTAAGGGGGTAGAAGACGATGCATTAATAGGACATGAAGAGTTAAAATACAGACTAAATGGAGTTTACTTTGTTATTTCTTTTGGCGTATAACCTATCATTAATAAATTTGAGAAGAAAATACATGAATGATTTTGATCTTCTTCGGCACATCCTCTAACCAGGTACCCAAATTTAATAAGCACAAGCGCATCTACGCTGCATGCCAGATGTGTCATTAACAATGCTGAAGCAAAAGTTCAATAAAATTACCCAGCAAAAAGCACTGTAAAATTAGTCGTTGCTAACAGATGGTGTTTATTTTGTCACCACTTGTGCTAAAAAAATTACCACCTCTTCACATTGAATCATTTCTTTAAGGTTGAAGCTCTATGCAAAATCTGTTACAGAAAACACGATTTTCTATCGGCTGTCACCATCTTCCTAGGAATGCGAGCACTTGTTTTCATTGCTTTCAGTTTACCGTGACATGGTGCAATGAGCAGGAGATGGGTTTGAAACAAATTTACACCATCGAATATTGTGCCAGCAGCAAAATGCCCACACTCCACTGTGGGCTTATAAAAAAAAGTCAAAATACCAGTTTTTATTTTGCAAATATCAAGTGCTTCACATAGACGAGGCACGCAGTTATTTATGTCTTTATGCGTTAACTCGGATGTTTTGTATTGCACCAGCTTATTACCTTGTGACCACTTGATTTAATTACTGTTTTTATGTAGCGCGGTAGGTTTTAGAGCCCTTGTCAAGGAGATTAAGAAGAGGGTATGTTCATGGAGCAGAGAGATCAGGCGATCATTATTAAGTATAAGACAATTAGCACTTGTGGTTGTTCGGAGCCTTGTATGCAGGAAGCAGGAACAGTTCATATTTATGCCAGAGCATGTGTTGTTTTTAGGTTTTTCTGATGCTTTCCAAAATTGATTTTACAGCAAAGAGTTAGAGCTGGAAAGTTCCAATGGAAGATTTCTAAATATATTGAAATTTGTATCTTATGAGGCGGATAGAAAACCTGTTTATTGTGCCAGGCATGAGCACACATGAAGGATAGTCAGGGGTAACAATTGCTAGTCCTGGTTCATCCTTTTCATCCTTGGTGCTGCCCTTGCTACATCTGGTCTTCTGAGTTGTGAAGGCAGCTGCTAGAAGGGAAACCAAGCTGGACTTTAATAACCTCACCACAAGTGGGCTGCAACATTTTGACCTCTGTGCAAACCCCTGTTTGCAACACTCATAATTCTGAACTGTGTCCAGACTTTATTGCTTCCCATAATTACCAAGTGTGATAAAGCCTACAGCTCACGATAAATGTAGGCAGGTCAAACATGCAAGAACTAACAGACGATAAAGGCCTGAAAGTAACAGAATCAGCATAATCTTGTTACATAGGCACCAAAATAAAGGTGTTATGTCCCATTTTCAGGGCAGAACTTGAAATATATGCTATTCATCACACCCAATACATTATGACCCCTGCGGTATTCGAATTTATCAGTGTAGACATAGCTCCCTCCAATTGGGCACGCGTGATGGGGGTCTACGGGTCCTACTTATTTTCTTCAATATCCACTACTTACCCTTCATTTAGCACACAACACACTAAAAGTAAAAAAGGGGATGTTTAGGGGCTTAGGGTGGAGCAAGATGTCAATCTTGTGAAGGCATCTGGTGTCAAAAGGTTTGTGAAGTCACTTTTGCTACCCTTGGAATTTTGGGGACTGGGCATCTATGGTGTTCAACAAAACACCACCATAGACAATGAAGTAAACAAAAAAGTGATGGGTTGAATTCTACAATTACTCACAACCACTGTTGATTACTTAGGGCCTCATTCCAGTCCACTGTTGTTTTGCCCATGCTGCTAACTCTGATTAGATGTAGCCATATAAAAATCAGCCGGCACCGCTAGGAACAGTCCAGCCCAAAATGCCAAGCCAGGTGCTCTCTGAGCCAGCACTCAGTCAACTCAAGACTGGTTTTGTCATAATTGGGGCTCTTCAGCCGGGTGCAGCTTGGTTTCAGAGGCACAGTGTGTACAGGAACCATGTCTGGGCATATCTTAGGGTGTTGCACTGAAGTAAACAAAAAATGTATGGGTCTGATGTTTCAATTAATCTTAGCTACTGCTAGTTACTCAGGGCCATATCCCAGTCCATAATTGTTTGCCTACTGTGTCTCCTCAAATTAGATTCAGCAGATGCACATCAACCTTTATCCTGCTCCAATAGGAATAGTTGCATTGAGAGTGATCTGCCAAGGCAGGTCCTTTCTGAACTGGAACATAAGCAATTCAAGACTAGTTTTGCCTTAGTTGGGTCTCTTCATTTGGGTGCAGCTTGGCTCCAGTGGCACACTGAACACAGGACCTATATCTGGGCATACGCATCACCCTTAGGACATCGCATTGAAGTAAATTATAAAAGTCATGGGTGGGATGATTGATATTACGCCCCCATCAGCTTTTGAGGTTGATAGGTGCCTGGCAGTGCAGAGTTTACGAACAACGCAGGAGGACTTGGATTTATCTTTTTCTTGATAAGAAGCCAATGAAGTAACATTAGTGAGAGAGAAATGAGGATTTTACTCAACTTAAAAACAAGGTTACTCAATGGCTGTCGAATAACACCTCTGTAGGTCCAATGGTGGAACGCAATATTATTATGGTGCGTCGTGTGGGTTGGTTAGGGAGCATTAGGAAACCCGGAGGGGGGGATTGTATTGTTGTGAATTTCAATAGATCTCTCCTTGTGGATAGAATTTTACAGGATGCTTATTTTGACCTTACACATTGCGATTCTGGTATCCAGGTTCTTCCGTTGGGTTTCTTCTATGAGGCTGACTATACAAGGCGCCCAAACACAAACATTTCTTGTGATAGGTGGTTTCATAGACCTCGTGAGGTTATAGGTGAAAGATATCCACAACCCCAAGGGGCCCAATCTCGATCGACTGTGTACCAGCCTGCTACTCGGCTAGCGCTATCCAACAGATTTTCAGTTTTATCAAGGTTGGATGAGCAAGACTGACTGAATAAGAACTTAGATCCCGCTGGAGAGTTATCGCACCAACAGGGGTCCCCACGCATCTCTGTGCGAAATGTTGTGTCCTGCGCTGTGGAGTCGTCTGGGATGACTAGCCCCCAGCATCGGGTGTTTTCATCGATTGCACACCAAGGGATGATCGCAAGTGCAGACACTTATAATGTCCTGTCATGGAACATTGCAGGGTGGTTGGGAAAATTTCAGGATCCCTTATGGATGCAGATCATCAGACAATTCTCTGTGATTTGTTTTCAGGAGACTTGGCATGTGAACTGAAACCTGTTTTGGGAGGGATATAAAGCCTTCTTTGTCCCTGAGTCCCCGTCTCCTTGTGGCAGAGCTAGGGGTGGTTTGGTGACTTATATATCGTTGGCTGTGACCTGTAGGATCCAGCAACTTCCTACTGCTAATAAGGACTTTCAAGTTATTGTTTTAAAGAGAGGAAATGACTGTATGGGCTTATTAATTTTTATAACGCACCAAGCATGCTGGGGGAGTGCAAGATTGCCCAGCTAGGCTGCCTCATAAGACAGTCCTGTGGTTCTGTTGCACATAATCCTATGGTGGCGGGGGATTTTAATATTCACCCCTGTGGAGACCCCAAAATCAGATGTATGGCTGAGCTGGGATGTGCCAGGATGCGGGGATTCCATTTTGAGCATTCTGTTCAAGGGGATGCATTGAATGGTTTGCTTAATGAATTTGACTTGTTATCATCAATGTCTTTAGCTGACCCTCTTAGCACACAGTCCGTCCCTTCTTTTAAAGGATGTAGTGATGGTTCGTTTATAGATTACATCTTGATCTCCACCGGCCTCCAGTTTAATTTTCGTGGGTTTACCATCATGGATAGCGTTTTAAGCGACCATAATCCTATCTGTGTTCACCTTGGAGGTAGGCTGTTGTTAACACAAGCTAGGGTGACATTCCCAGGCATGTTGAGACCTGTGGACGGTAGACGCCGCCTAAAATGGTCACAGATATCTTCAGACTCATTTTATGGCAAGGTACAAGTGTCTTGTGCAACCGAATTAGCTTCCTGTGTGTCATCTGGTTTCCACCCGGGGGGTGTCCTCAAGGCTTTTGATGTCATTATTACCAAGATAGGGGCACTTTTAAGTGCCCCCTCTCATAGGACGGTGCTATCTGACCCTAGATGGTTCGACCCACATTGTTCTAAGGCAGCGAGACATCTAAAAGATGCTTTAAAAGTTACCCCGAGAAATCAATCCTTGATATGTGCCCGCCGTCGTGAGTATAAACGGGCATTGGCCATCCGTAAGGGCGAACTGAAGGAGGAAATGTGGAGGGACCTATTGGAGGCAAGCACTTTGGGGAATAGCGCAAGGTTTTGGGGCATTATTAACCGACCTTTATTTGAAAAGGCTAGGGATGGAGAAGTAGGCACTAACATATCTGAGGATGAATGGGTGTCTCATTTTAAATCTATTTTCAGATGCCCCATGGATCCTCATCAATCCCAAGGTAGGGTTAACATCAATGCCACAGTAATGTTTGAGCAGAAAGAGGTGGAGAAGGCCATTTCAGGGCTGACGTGCAATAAGGCCCCAGGCCCGGATGGCATCCCTCCAGACCTTTTTAAATCAAACCCATTTCTTTGGGCCCCGGTACTGATGGCTGTCCTTAATGCGGCGGCCAGGATCGGTTGCCCGGACTCCTGGGGCATCTCAACCATTGTGCCGGTATTCAAGAAGGGCGATCGTAATATCACCCTGTGTTATAGACCAATCTCCTTTCTTGATTCCATGGTTAAGGTTGTGGGTGGGGTATTACTGGGAAGATTATCCTCCTGGGCGGCAGAGAATGAGATCATCTCTGATATACAATACGGGTTTCGCCCAGGGCGTTCCACCTTGGCCCAATACCTTAATTTATATATGATCCTGGGAAAGTATACAATCGCCCGCCAAGGTACAATCTACATGGCCTTCATGGATCTTTCCTCTGCCTTTGATTGTGTCAATCGGGGGAAACTGTGGCAATCCATGAGGGCCATGGGGGTGGAGGATAACTTGGTTGACTTCCTGGAGGATTTGCACAGGGATACAAAGGCTAACATCAGATATGCCCAGGATCTCCGTGTATCTAGGGATTTTAAAATAGAGAGGGGGGTTCGGCAGGGGTGTATTCTGGCCCCCTTTTTATTTAATTTATACATTAATGACCTGGAAAAAACTTTGATAAAAACAGGGGTCGATTTCCCATATGTGGGGCGAAGAGGTCTGCCAGTCCTGCTATATGCGGATGATGCGGTCCTCGTTGCTAGGACGGCAAGGGGACTTCAGACACTGCTCAACACCTTTCAAAGCTTTATGGAAGCCCGTGATTTGGCAATTAATAATTCTAAATCCTATATCATGCAGGTCGGGATTCGCCCGAAGAAATCATTCCCTTTTAAAGTGGGTAATGAGAAAGTACCAACGACTTCGATATTCTCTTACCTGGGTGTTTTAATAGATGACCGTTTGAATTGGGGGGCCCTGATTCAGAGGAAAAAAGGGGAGGTTACAAGGGCGAACGCTGCAATCTTCAACTTTGCCGCGAAGATGGGTAAGCGCCCAATTGCGGCAATGGTGAAAATATTTCAGGCTAAAAGTGTTGCTATAGCTAGCTATGGGAGCGAAATTTGGGGCTATGTAGCAACTGATGCTCTGCAGGTGGCGGAGAACACTTTCTTAAAACGTCTCCTAGGAGTGCCCACCGGAACATCAAACCTGGTGGTACATGAAGAACTGGGGTTGCCATTTTTATGTGATACTTTGGCCATGCGCCCCTTGCTGTTTTGGCTCAATTGTTGGTTAAATAAAGATCTAGCTCTCAATCATCAGATCTTAAGAGAATCTATGAGCCTTGTTTATATGTCACGCATTCCATGGTTAAAATATATTAAGTGTTGTTTTGAAGAGCTGGGGCGGCCGGACCTTTTTTTAAAGCCTGACTCTATTACATTGAATGATGTGGAATTTGTAAAGAAAACCTTTACTACTCTAAAAAAGCATGGTAGAGACGATTTAGAAATTGGGAAATCTAGCGTCCGTAAATATGTGATGCTTAAAACAATCCCATCCATTGAGCCATATCTTTTGTGGCCATTGACGCCCCATGAGCGGTTTTTATTGATCAGGTTCCGATTGGATTATTTTCATTTGTTACTTGCTGTCCCAAAAGGGAGCTGCAGAGGTCAGGTGTTAGCATCCTGTGGCTGCGACGGAGTGTCTCCTCAGGATTTGCTACACTTTATGTTTTTTTGTAAATTTTATGAAGTACCTCGCAGATATTTTTTAACACCTCTTTTAAAGAAGCTGAACTTTACCCAGGTCCGCCCAGCTCTTTTTTACTTACAACTGTTGAAACTAGACTGTGTGACTTTTATAGTAGGCTTTCTGAAATCCTCTCTGAGATCTAGGATCTGTATGGAGAGCTAGTAAACTTTCAAGGTTGGTAGGCACCCCCCATTACTACCCACATAGATGAAGTTTTGGCCTCTGACATTGTGGTCTCTCCTCTATATTATTCCTTGTATTAGATGTATATACCTTTGTATTTTAGGGGACCATTTGCCTTAATATTATTGTTATGAATTGTATGTTTTAATTGTTATATGGAGCTGTGTAACTTTTATGGTTTTTATTTTAAAGCCGAATAAAGTATTTTTGAATTTGAATTTGAATTTGAGAGAGAAACGTATCTATGCATTTCAAGCTAAATATTAAGTACGCCACCCAATTTTGTGCCTATTTGAGCTTGGCCAGTACCTGGAATACAAGGTTGATTGAACATCGTTGTACCAATTAATACCAATGATGATCAATGAGATGGCAAATACAATCTGCTGATTCAGAAGAAGCATGGGCAGGATATTGCAAAGGAGAACTTGTGCAGTGATGTTACTTACCCAAGGCATCAAACAATTCAGCACTAAAATGTATTGCTAAATAGATATTACATTTACGATGATTCTTAGAGTTAACCATTCTTTCAATTGATAAAATACTAGGTTTATCACAGAGATGTTTTAAGGCATGAGCACACTGGGCTCTCGCCAAGGGCCCCCACCTTTCAAGGGGCATACTCGTTAAGCTTCCAGGACTGTACCAGACTGTCTAGAGTTTTACAGTAATCAGTTTGTTTATTACTTTCTTTTTTTCAGGAAGCCCAACCCCTACTTGAGAGATAGTGAGAGAATAAAGAAAAATACCTATTAGAATCTGGTCGGATTCAGGAAGTGCTTTAACCTTTAAGGTTCATAGGATCAGCCCAACTTCCCAGGCCTTCATCTTTATGCAGCATGTGACACTTACTGTGAAGTAAAGATTAGCATTGTGTGATCCTTCTGTTACTGCATCGAGCTGGTGCCAGACCGATAATCACAGCCTGCTGACTCCTGACGCCGAATACCAGTTCCACACCACACATGCAGTGCTGTAAATAAAAGCATCCACCAGCACAGGTTGCCTGAACGGTGCTGGCAGACTACCTACATCACATTTTGTGGTTAGACGGCTTGGTCGGTTCACTAGTCTTTCTGCTTTTCTGGTGCAGTCAGCTAGAGCCAAGGTGGTGCCCGAGGTTAGGCCATGTGATATTATGCAGTACACTGACAAAGCCAATAGGAATAGCTAGTTTTAGGCATATGTTTGTTGTTGTGTGATAAGTCTGGATGCAAAAGCAAACAACTCACAAAGTGGCACCTGAATGCTGATCAGGCCTCATGCTGTGTAAAGCACGGGATTATACATACTTCGCATGTTTTATGTCAAGTCTTGAATTAATTAGGCTATGCATCTTTTAGAGACCCCACTTAATACTCTGTGGTCCACAATAGGCTTTTGCCTACAGACACCTAAAAGCTGTCTCGTAGGCGAGAACTAAAAATTGTGATGCTATAAAAACTTTGGAGTCCTTGGAGTAAAATGTAAAATTTGTGGAGAAGAAATAAAGAGCAGCCACTTTGTTCTTCTGCGGTACTCATTCTCCAGCATCTCGGAGGGCAAGAGCACAGCTGGTATTAAATGTCAGGGGTGCGAGTCACGCACTTCAGTGAAAGAAAGCGGAGGGCCTGACCTCCCCCATTGTGATAACTTAGACAATGATTGTAGGTCGCAGGGTTCTTGGTCCCACTGTACCCCTTTAGAAGTGGAGTTTTAGTATTTGTTCCCTGGGAAAGTTGACAGAATAGTTCTGCAGGGCATTTGCTCCCATGTGAAGCAGGTACAAATACCCTAAGCTTCTTTGGGAGTCAAGTGCAAAGGGAGAAACATGGGCAAGAGACAGTAACTTGGATTATGGTCGTGCAGAAGCAATATGGAAGGTGGAGGGTGGAATCACAGAGGAAGAGGGTGGGGAAAGCAATAGGAGGATAGGGGGAAGCAACGTGGAGGATACGGGGAGAAAAGGAAACAAACAGGGACAGAGAGCAATGGGAAGCGGTAGAGAAATAGTAAACAGTGAGAGAAATGGGGGGAGAAGCACACAAGCAAGAGACACAATGAATGCTTCAATGATCCAGGGGACAGACAAAGGCAAAAAGAGGAAGGCAAGCCCACATAAGCTAACAAATAAGACGCACGCAAATGAGAGTAACAATGAAACCAAACAATGGTAAGTAGTGGGTATATGCTGGGGGTGTAGCAACTTTCGGTACATAAAAGAGATAAATACTTCTCACACTGATCATAATTCATAACGCTTGTCCCAAGAGGCCCTCAGAACGTAGCACCAGAACTTTTAAATGGAGTAAAGATTCTACTAAATCAGTTCATTTCTGTTAGTGTTTGTTTTGGCTGATTTAAGTATCTTTCTGGTGTATCTAAAAAATGTATTTGATACGGCTTAGCGAACTGTGTTTTTTCGGTTGTCAATCATGGAATTCGCGGAAACGTTGTATAATTAGGTACATCATTTTGAGGATTAGTAACTTCCGTATGCTCAGTTAACCTGACACTTAGTTAATCTTTGAGTGGAAAGACTGAAACTGAGTTTGGCAAATATGTCACTGTACAGGAATGAATTTTCATAAGAAGTAAAGGTGTTGCATCTTCAAATATCCTCAGAAATTCTACATTTAACTGATTCTGCTTTAAATGCCTCTTGGGTCGTCATCACACTGACTTGTAAATATTTCGATTGTCAAATTACCGGTATGTGGCGTTTGTTTTGATAATGGATGGTCCCGACCAAGGTTCAAACAAGTACAATTAGAGATAATCATATTGCTGTACCTGCTCAATTTAATTTACAATAGAGAAACACATTCTTAGAGTTATCTTGTTGCCAACCACCATAATTTCTGTCTTGGAAGCATTTATAACTAGATGTTTCTGTCTACAACATTTATAGACATCTGCATTCGTGCCAATATCAATGTAGCAGCATCATCAGCAAGAAGGGCATGCCCAGTGGTTCTCGGAAGACAAACAATTAGTTGCTAGATAAATTTGGCAAAAAAAATCAAAGATTTCACAGCCTCATGGGTCCCTGACTGAGGCTGACTGATACTAATGAATTGCAAATAAAAGCACATTTTCTGAGGAAAAGATCACATTTCAGGCACCGAGTTAAAATATCTGCCTTTGCAATGATAAAATGTTAGAAGATGAAAGTGTGCTCCCACCCACAAGATTAAATATTAAAAGAGGTAAGCACTGCATTTAGTCATTGATATACATGTTGGATATGATAAGTCATCAAACAAAGTATGCACGAAAATTCCCATATGCAACAGGGTTACCTAGGTATCTCTGCACAACCACTCGCCGATAGCACATTATTTAAAACTTGAATTCGAGACACAAGAGTTGCAGGACACACACTGAGCAATGTAGGGGAGCAATGATAAAAAATCAAGTGCGATATAAATCTACTTTGGAAAAAAACAGCATAATGAAAGTAGCTAGTAGCACTTTCGTAATGGTAAGAGACACAATTTCATAGGAAAACCATTCGTAACTTTTAATGGCTTGACTGACAAGCTTTTGGAATAAACTGGTATTTGTCAAACTTCTATTAATCTTGGATAGGTTTTTCCAGGTTAGCCCTGGAATTATACGATTGAGGGGCGTGGCTTTTTAGCATAATTGTAGATTTGCTGTTTTTGGCACATAATCCATCAACTGCTGCATAATCAGTAGATTTTAACAAAAAAAATTGTTTCTAGCTCAAACGGTTTAAAAGTTACAAATAAACTAGCAACAAGTAATGCTGCACAGAGGAAGACCCTTTGCTAAGGTTGACTGGTCATCTTTCTGTTTTTTATTGATATATTTGGGTATTAGACTGGTACTAATGATGTGCAACCAATGTCCGGCTACACCATTTTCCATAGCCTACTGGTCATGTATGAAGGCAATGACTTATAGTATCTGGGGAAGGGCAATCTGTGCAGTGTGGCTGAAGTCTGCCTCCTCTATCCAGAGCAAAATAGGCATGGAGAGAAACAGACTGTGCTCTTAGTCAACAAACGGTATGTTTGTAGGGCATACACTGTGCCTAGGTGCCTAGAAGCCAACTGGTCACAGCACTGGACCTGAGGCATGGCCAATGCCATACTCTGTGTCTGAAGCCCACCAGGCACAGTAAAGAGCCATGGCCAGCTGAGTGCAGAGTATGCTCAAGACTACCCCTGCAACAGATGGCATATTAACAAGTTTTGCAAAACAAAATTCTCTTATGTATATGTAGAATTTGAGGCCCACATAATGGTTTACAATATATCGCTCTCTGTGTTTTGAAAAATAAAAGTAAAACATAAAATATAAAAAAGACAAACAAGATGCAGTACGGTGGGAGCGGGATCCCAGGACTGTCAGACATAAAATAAATAAAAAGGCATTAATCATGGTTTTGGTGCCCTTAGAGGGACTAAAGCACGTACAATTAAAAATAGAAGAAAAAGACCATTAGTCGCAGTGTCACCGCTTCAAGACTTTCTCACAGATAGAACCCAGATGGGTACTTTTAGATCTAAGACCACCAAAGTTACCAAGGGAGTACCCCAGGGCTCCTGTTTGAGCCCTACTCTTTTCAACATCTATGTTACTCCCTTGGCTAAACTAATGAGGACCCTGGGGTTTAGTCCCATCTCTTACGCGGACGACACCCAGCTCCTACTTACTTTTGATAAGTCCAACCCTAATATACAACTCACCTTTTCGGAGGGCATGAAAACCATCGCTGCCTGGATGAGAGTTAACTTCCTGCAACTTAATGCCGAAAAGTCGGAGGTCATGCTGTTTGGAGATGCAGCAATAAGCTGGTCTCCCAGCTGGTGGCCGGAGGAGCTGGGTTCTGCTCCGACTCCAAAAGGAGTGGTCAAGAACCTGGGAATTCGGACCGACCAGAATATTACATTTGAAGCACACGCCACTACCACCGCTGGCACTTGCTATCATACACTTAGCCTGCTTAGAAGAGTGTTCCCCATGTTACCATCCTCCACGAGGAAAACACTGATGCAAGCTCTTGTGTTAAGCCGTCTGGACTACTGCAATGCACTGTTAGTTTCTGCTAGCGACGCTTCCCTAAACAAGCTGCAGGTAGTCCAGAATACGGCAGCCCGACTGGTAGAAAATGCCCCCCTAGAACAGCCTCTGCACCACTTTTTAACAAACTTCATTGGCTCCCTGTGAGAAAGCGGGTGAAGTTTAAGATCTGCTGCACAGTCTTCAAAGCCCTAAATGGCCTGGGGCCTACCTACCTATCGGATAAACTGCGAAAATATATCCCTTCCCGGCCCCTTCGATCCGGTTCCAAGCTACTTCTCTGCACTCCAAGAATTAAAAAGGCTCGGTCGGGCGGCAAAGCTTTTACTTACCTCGCCCCGACCATCTGGAACGAACTCCCCCGCGATCTACGTGACTGCCAGAGCTTTCCCCTGTTTAGGAAACTACTAAAAACCCATCTCTTCTAAGATTCACCTTTTTGACTGTAATCAGTGGCCTCAGCGCAGAGATACCCCTGACGGGGTGATTCAGGCGGCTATATAAATTTATAAATATCAAATATCAAGAGGGAAGTGGGCACTCCTTAATTATTCACTGCGCTCTCTCTCTCTCTCAGGAGTGCCCCATAATACCCTGCATGGGTTTAATTTAAAAAAAAACTCTATTTCTTGTGGTGCCCAGGGAAGGGCAGGTGCACCAATAACCATAATTGAAAGTGTTGTGGATGGCTGCAGGAACCGCTTCATCTCCCGCATTCATCGAACCAAAGACGTGCCGGCATTGTTCCTCAAATCACGCAGAGGTCGACTCAGATCCTGGGCGGCTCTCGCACAGCGGATGCGGCCTTCAAATCCCTTTTAATTACCAAGCCCAACGTTGGCTTCCCGCTTTGTTACCGCATGCACGCTGAATAATTGCACCATATTCAGGACCTCTGCGGAAGACCCCTTCGCATCTTGACCCTGACCGGTTTTCCCCGTCCTCACCGCTCGTATACTAACATCAGAATTTGCGCATGGTCTACCTTCGGTCTCTATCCTCGGACCTTGATTCACCCTGCGCCCCAGCATGCCTTGAAGGCTATATATTCAGGCAATACTTTAATGTCCTGATGATGATCCCATATATGTGTTAAGGGGATCGAAACGTTGTCGACCAATAAGTACACCATATACACCTACCTACTGAATACTTTTGATGTGTACTGGTGTCTAAAATACTCTGTTTGCCGTATGTTGATGTTTAACATGCAAACAAATTCTCTTGCCTGAGCCCTTTGTTTTCCCTGTGTGTTATATCATTTCTTGACTGTTTGTCCCCCGTGTATATTCCTATTGTTTGTTATTTTGTTTGGTAGGATGCAGGCTTGTGTCCCACCGGTTTATTTTTGTCTACATCACTGAAATATACAAAAATTAAAGTATTTTGTCCGGCTGGACAACCCCCAATATAGTACTGACTCTGAGTCTATATTTATCAGCTTTCCCTATTCTAGCCTTGTCTCGGGACCACTGTACATTATAGCTAACTACTACCCAAGGTCCCTGACCGTTGTTTATTGAGTTCCCTTGTTCCTTAAAATATGCAGGAACCACAGCACCACCATAAGAATAAAAAAAAAGCCACAGTAATTCTCCTGGGACATTGAATGCTTGACCCCAGGAGAGCTTACTTTTGCTGTCAAAGCACTCTGATATGGATTTGTATGCTCTTCAACTGGAGTAGAGCGACCCCTTGTGGTTGATCTTATGGCTTCATTTTGTGGCCTGAAAAGTGTTAAAGAAAACTCAAACTTGTGTATAGTTCTTTTGAATAAAAATCCTTTATTTCAAATATTTTTCTGACAATTAATATTAAATATTGCCATGTGTGTATTTATAAGGAATACATTATACTATTGTTATTGATAAAATATTGTTGTTGCTTTTTGACAACGCCAATAGGTCTGCTTTATATATGATGTTGTGCTTACTGATCATCTGATAAAGCCAATAGGCAGGGCCACTGAAATTATGCGATTGTGCGGCTGCAGCGATTTTCACACATTTATAGATTTGCTGCTTTTGCCACATAATGCATCATCTGCTGCATAATCTGCAGATTTTAACTACAATATAATTTTGTTCCTAGCTCAAACAGAACAAAAGTTACAAAACAGGTAGGAACACTTGTTGCAGCTTAGTGGAAGGCCCTTTGCAAAGGTTGACTGGTTACCTTTATGTTGCTTATGGCTACATTTAGGTGTTAAACTGGTACTAATCAGGTGCTACTAATATATATATATATATCAAGGCCAGGCTTGGCTGAAACGCTTTATGGCGGATTTGCTGCAATAAATTAAGAGAAGAGTGATTGGAGTCTGTGCCGGTCTTTTTGAAAGTTGGAGTGACGGGAGTGTTGATATATATAGATACAAATACACTGACACACACACAGTTGTCACAACAACAGTGTTAATGATAATGTAATATGTAATCTGAGCTGTAAGGCCATTTATGTCAATTGAAAGTGCATCTGTAACACATACACATACACATCTCTGCTGGTTTATTTCTCCACATCTAATTATCTAGTTATGATACATGCTTAAGAGTGTTGTGGCAGAAAGATAATTGGCATTAACAGTGGGAGCCAAATGATACATTACAAATAAATTATTTACTTTTCTGGACCGTCAGGTTCCAAGGGCTAACCCCTTGTGTGTCTATCTGCTAGAAGTCATGCTCCCGGCATGAAATAATTTTAAATTCACCTACACTTACATTAACAATGCACTGAACCACATTTAATGAGTGTTGTTTCCTTTTCTCTTCTTCCCAAAGAATATTATCATGTTATCATTATTTCATTGATTTTTTAAAATCTTTTTTTATTGACTTTTGATTTTAGATCGGCAGTAACATTAATAAACAGTGTTACATGGTTAGCAGCGTATGCCTCAAGGTCACTTACAGCAGTTCTGCTAACGACAAAATCTTTACAAGTAATTATTCGTTGGACATGCATGTATGACAGTACCAGTTGAATTGCACCAGAACAGTAATCATCGCTCAGAGTCTGGTCTAGTGAGGAAGCCCACAACCTGCCATGGACAAGCAGTAACCTTGAGTTGCTGGAGTGATGTAGAGAGCCATGGTGAACTGTATTTTTAACCACACAGGGGGGAAGGAATTAGAACTTGGAGCCGAGTTAGAGTACCTCCCCCTGCCTGCGCGTCGGTGGGGGGATGTAGTCTGTTATGTCTATGCCCATTGCTGTAGCCGAATGCCCCCCGCGAATGTGCCAGCGCCTGTCTTAGCTGTAGGATTGGTGCCTATGAGGACCTAAGGGATTCTATTCGCGTGCGCGGCATTGTCCATCCGGGTCGGACGTCAATGCTGGTTGGGCTGGCAGGTCTGAATGTTGTTGCAGTGCCGCATGAATCGCCTCCCAGTGTGTAGCTATTGGTAATTTCCTAGGGCCTGTTGTTTCTTCACGGCGAATCGCGATGCCCTCTGCCCTAGCCCATGCAAGTGTGGCGTGTCTCCAAGTCTGGAAGTGCGGAGGGTCGGTAGCCTTCCATCGCTTTGTAATGAGCCGTTTGGCAGCTATTACGCCCAAGTCCAAGAATCTGGACGTGACTTTGGTATTGCGTGTTCTGCGGAATCGATGCAACAAGTATACCAACCATTCAAAGGGTATCTCTCTCTCAGTGCAGGCCTGCAGCGCTTCTGCCACGTCTCTCCAATAGACGCTAAGAACTCCACAGCATGTGTATCAAGTCTGCGTCTACAACAGAGCATCTAGGACACGCAGTGTCAGTACGATGAAAGTATCTGTTAATTTTGGCCGGCATGTAGTACGCTCTCTGCATGATGTAATATTGGATCTGCCTGAACCTCGCATTCCTGGGGATCTTAACTGGGCTGGCCAGTACCTGTCCCCACTCTTTGTCCGAAAATTGTCTGCCTAGGTCTTGCTCCCATTTTAGCCTAAGGGGGTCTAACTTGATTGCCGCGTGTTGGCGCAGCAAAGCTGCAAACCACCGTATCAGGCGTCTGCCTTGTTCCATTACATGCAAGTATTGCACAGTTAGGTATGTGGGCGGTTCGGCTGCTAGGTCTCCCCAAAGTGCCGTGAGCGTGGCCAACAGAGATCGGTGTAGGAGGAATTGTCCTGCTGGGAGTCCGTCTTCTTCTATCATGGTTGCATATGGAAGCATGGCGCCCTCACGGTAGAGGTCTCCCATCGTCTGGACCCCCGCCGTATGCCACTGTTGTAACTCAGCGGCGGCAAACGTCCCCTATCTTTTGGGAGCGCCCTCTAGGGGGAGGGCGGGGGCGTACGGCATTATATTGCGAGTTATGTAGAGACGCCTTTTGTAACATCTATGCGTTATGCTCAGCCATAGAGACTCAGGAGGCCGTGTACACGCACCTGGATGAAAAAGCTGAAGAATCTGAGACCGCGTGAGCAGCGAAAGCGTGGTCGCAGTGTCGTCGCATTGGCGACCTGCAATCCATCTGGCGACCCATTGAAGTTGCGCTGCCAAGAAGTAGTGTTCTAGACATGGTGCGGCCAGGCCCCCTTGGTCTGTGGGCAGGTATAGTTTTTTAAACGCCACTCTGTGTCTACTGGAGCCCCAAATGAAGTCCCTGACCAATTTCTCCAGTGTAGTAAAAAAGGAGACCGGCCCATGAACGGGTACATTGGTAAAATAGTACAAAAATCTCGGTAAGGCCACCATTTTCACCAACGCCACCCTGTCGGTCACCGCAAGAGGAAGCGTGCTCCAGAACCGCATCTGGGATTTGATGGCCGTAAGCGTCCTACCTAGATTACCGTCCAAAAGATCCGTAGGCTGGCGATATATTCGGATTCCCAGGTGTCGGAAGGTATCTGCAATCCATTGCACCCTCCCCCCGTTTAGTACGAGGCCCGGGTCACGGACACCTATGTTAAAGGCGTAAAGCTTGGACTTACCAATGTTTACCTTTAGGCCAGAGATAGCCGCAAATTCCCGCAGGATTCGGGCCAGATTGTCAGGTATGTCGGTGATATCGTAAAGATAAATTAATAGGTCGTCTGCATACAGCGAACCTTATGCAGGCCGTCTCCTAACTGTATGCCCCCCGGCGTTTGCGTCCGTATCGACTCCGCTAGCGGCTCCATTGCAATAGAGAAGAGAAAGGGGGACAACGGGCAGCCTTGCCTCGTCCCCCGTCACACAGGAATCGCCTTCGAGATGTACGGACCCGTCTTCACCCTTACCACTGGGTCCGTGTAAAGCAGGCAGACTAATTGTAAGAAGGCAGGGCCTAGCTTGTACCTCTCAAGAGCGGCAAACATGTAATTCCACTCAAGAGAGTCGAAGGCTTTCTAGAGATCAAGCACAAGGCAGCCTGCTCTCGGATATGCGCTTACGGAGTAAGTGGCTATGCGGAAGAAACGGCGCAGGTTAAAAGAGGTACTGCGGGCTGGCACGAAACCATTTTGATCCACGTGTATCAACGCGGGAACCACTTGTGCTAGCCTTTCAGCCAATACCTTCGCCAACAGCTTATAATCGGTGTTAAGTAGGGCGAGGGGCCTATAGGAGCTCATGTCGGTTGGGTATCTGTCAGGTTTGGGCAGCGAGATTAGGTGTGCCTTGCATAGCGATGGAAGAAGTCGTCCCGCATCTTCGGCGGCTGTGTAGAGGGCATGCAGTCTTGGGCCTATTGTCACCCGATATGCTTTATAGTACTCCGCCGGGAGTCCATCTGGTCCCGGGGTCTTCCCTGTGGCCAGTGACGAGATCGCTTCCTCAATCTCCTCGAGTGAGATTGACTCATCCAGCATATCACTGAGTGCAGTCACTATCTCAGGCAGATGAATGCGGTCTAAAAAAGCCGTCAAGGCGTGTGGTTCGCAGCTGCAGTGGGATTGATACAGTTGATGGTAATGTTGTGTCAGGGCCTCGTGGATGTCTCGTTGCATGTGTATCAGTGTTCCCTCACTAGTTTGCAGCGCTTCAATGGGTTTGCGGGCGTGCTCTTGGTGGATTAGCCAGGCTAGAAGTCGACCCGCTCTATCGGCGGTGGCGTGTGTTCGGGCCGTGTGCGCCGCATAATTATGACAGCGGAGGTGTTCTAGTAGCTCTGCATGCTGTGTGCGCAGCGTGTCCAGGCGCTGCTTATCCCTACCCTCGCCTTCCCCTCCCACCTCATACTGTAGCAGCTGTTTTTCTATTGCGGTTAGTTCGGATGAGAGTTGCCTGCGAATGTTCCAGGTCATACCCATGCAATGACCTCTCATAGTGACCTTGAAGGCCTCCCATTCCGCTAACGCATCCTCTGCCGTATGTTCATTTATCTCGAAATATGTGAGTAGGGCCGTGCCTAGGGAGGAGCAAAATGCTGGGTCTTCCAGCGCGGCAGTTTGGAGCCTCCATGTAGGGGCAGGGGGGTGCCCGACATCCCAACGCAGTTGTAGTATTTGCGGATTAGGATCAGAATGTGTCCGGCCTAAGTATTCCACGCATTGTACCAGGGGGAGGAGTGCTGGGGATCCCACTAATCTGTCAAGACGTACATGTAGGCCATGTACCGCTGAGTAGTATGAGTAGACCAGAGTGTGGGGGTTGGTAGCGCGCCATATATCGATAAGTGCCCAGTGAGCTAGCCAGTGTGTGAGGGCCTGCGCATTGGACGCTGCTGTGGTTTTGGACAGGGGCGGGAATGATCTATCCAGATCCAAGTTGAGCACGGAGTTGAAATCTCCCCCGAGGAGCCAGGGCACGCCACTCCACCCCGCTAGTGTCTTCGTGAGGTTGTCTAAGAAGGCCGGCTGGCCCACGTTCAGGGCATAGATGGAGCCAAGAAGGATCGGTTGGCCATTAAGTCAGTCACTGATTAATGTGTATCTACCCTCGGGATCGATTAGTACCCGATCACTAGTAAATGGAATCCCAGCCCTTACCCAAATGAGGACCCCGCGCGCATGAGCTGAGTAGCTTGTACCGTATACTTGGCCTCTCCATTTACTGCGTGAGTGCCCCAACTCCACCTGGGACATGTGTGTTTCCTGGAGCATAGCAATCCCGGCTGATCTGCGCTGCAAATAGGAATAGAGTATCTACGCGCCGGTGTGTGTATGCCGCGCACATTCCACGTCACTACGTTAACTTGCACCATGATTCTTTCTGTGGTTGATCAGGTGGGCGACAGGGGGGCCTAGGGCTGCAATGACTAATTTGTGTGAACGTACTCCAACTCGGTGTCTTCAGTAACAATACATATCCACTAACTGAACAACGCATAACCGACAGGGGCGAATTCCAACTGGGTTTTCGTCCAAACTAGATTGCCTAACGTTAGGCTGTAACTGTTACTCTAGGGTTTTGCGGGGTGGACTTTTGTGATATGTGCTTGGCATGGGTTGTGTCGGCCCTCAGTGTTGTGCGGCCTGAGTGCCCACCCAGCCAATCCGAGCGGTCGGGGGAGCCTGCACGCCACGCGTACCCTATTCTGCGCCGCTAGGCATGTGCTAACTGTGGTGTCGTGTGTGGGAGCACCAACCCACATATCAAACAGCAACTGGTAAATACAGTGGGGGAAGGGGTACATAATGCATCACACCCTATTTGCCGAGTAGGCAGATACTTGCGCGTGCTTAGTCCTAGCACAGAGGAGTCTGCTGCCTAAAGTCATATGATATCATCTGCCATCTGCGGTGTTCCGTCGGGCAGAGGATACTCTTCTGGATCGCCCAGTCTGGAGGATGCGGAGGAATTAGTTTCAGAGGATCTGAACGGGCTCTGCTGACTCTCAGTGTTTTGCGGCGCAGTCACCAGCGCGGCAGCCACGTGGAGTGCTTCCTGTCTTTCTGCCCTTCTCTGTTCGAGGTCGGGAGCCGTGGCGGCCACAGTGGCATTTGGCCGGGATCTGCCACGTCCACCGCTGGCCCGTTGTCTTCTGTTTGGTCTCCGTAGTTCTTCTTCTGCGGAGGGTCTGGGCCCAGTCCATTTTCCTGATTCTTCCAGCCAGTCCCAGACATCAGCAGGTGAATCAAAGAAGCGTGTCATTCCGTTCACGACTAACCGCAGCCTGGCAGGGAATAGCAAAGAGTAATTTAGATTGAGGACTCGCAGCTGCCGCTTCACCACTGAGTGTGCGCTCCTGCGTCACTGGACCTGTGCCGTATAATCAGGGGAAAGCATGATCTGACTATTTTCTACTTTTACACTTGGCATCTTGCGGGTTTCACGCAGTATTGAGTCTCTGTCCCTGTAGTTGAGGACTTTCAACAGGAATGGGTGTGGATGGGCTCCAGGCGGTGGCTTCTGTGCAGGGACCCGGTGTGCTTGTTCCACCACAAACTGAGGATTCAGGGTGCCGGCAGGTAGCAGGTCTCTGATCCAGCGCTCAGTAAATTCTTCCGAATTACGTCCTTCCTCTCCCTCCGGTAGTCCCACAACGCGGACGTTGTTTCTACGTGAGCGTCCCTCGGCATCTTCCACCCTGTCTTCCAGTTCATGCACTCGATCGATTAAATCCTGTAGAACTGCGGTGTGACTTTGCGCGACAGGCTTCAGTTCTGTAAGCGTTTGTTCTTGCTGTCGCACCTTATCCCCCAACTTGTGATGGTCTGCGCGTAGAAGGGTGAAGTCTGAGGTGACTTTATCGATTTTAGATTCCAACGATGAGCGAGTCTGGTCAAGAGCGGATCCAATCTTCTCAACCGCTGCTAGTACGGAGTCGAGTTTGGCAGTAAGCGCTGTGTGAGACGTCTCCAAGGGCGTATCTCCTTCAGCGGACATCGCTCCTGGGCCACCAGGGCGCGCACTGAGTTGTTGGTGCGTAGGTGGCCCATTACTAACTATTGCGCTTTCGGCATTCGGTTAGCGTCGTGCGAGCAGGGCCAGCCGTCTGTGTCGCAGCTTCTCCAACGTATCCGGTCACGTCCGCGGGTTGGCCACTGACTGGGCAGGTGTCACTCTTGCTGTTAATTACGACCCTGATTTACCACCTGTCGTATCCTCAAGCAATTAGATGATGCAGGGTTCTGTATAGTAGGCCTGATTGAACCCTCACTGGGGTGCCTGTGGGGCCCGGCACTGTTGCTTGGCGATTGCCTTTAGCACGTTCCCTCCTGAGCCCCACCACGACCTGAGTCCAAGCTGCCGCGCATCCGCAGGGGCAGAGCAGATCTGTATTAGCCGCTTCTTTCCCCAGGTATGCTTCCCAGACTGGGCGGTGTCCTTATTTTGACCGAGCTTCGCTTGAGGGGCAAAGCGCAGGAGGGTTCTACCACCGGAGTTGTGTCTGTGTGTCACTGCTTTCTTTGTGACGCCTGGGCGCTGGGGTGGCAGGGCCCACCTACCATTTCACCCCGTCGTCTCCGCTCGCACCAACCTCAATGTGCGCACAGCCTAGGCCCGATCCGGCCCCCGAGCCTATCACGATTCCAGTATGGGCCGCTCCTGCTCCCGCCAGCGCCCTGCAGCAGCGTGGCTCCACTGATGGGGGTAACGGGATCGGGGAGGGCGCCTGCCCTTGGTGTTGTCATCTGTTTCACCCACCCCAATGCTTGAGCACCCACTGCCTGGGCCCGACCTGACCCCCGGGCCTCACAGAGCGTCACACCTTTTTCGTGGTAGTGAACGCCGCCGTGGCAGTCCCACCAGTGCGAGTGCTTATCCACGTGCTTCACAGGGGCAGTAATATACTGATAGCTCCTATTGCCACTGAGTCTCCACGTCAGGCCGCACGTGCCACCAGTGGGGCCGAGGAGGGTCCCCACAGCTCCCCTAGTTGTGTCCACGGATTGGGCCCGATCCGACCACCGTTCCTGGCAATGCCACCGTTGCACCCCAACACTGTGGTCCAGCCTGGTAGCGTCCAGTTATGACCAGAAGGGGGGGTGTTTGGGCCGCATCACTTCTGGCCGTGATCCCCTCACAGCGCCAGGCTGGGGGAGGCTGGCCCCCACTCTACACCGACCAGGCCTGCCTCCGCTGCTATTCCATCACCTCCGGGGCCCGATCTGACCCTCGAGTTCAGCGCGGGGCAGGCCGCCTCTCCCCAATGCCTCGCTTCAGCGCCACTGCGGCCCGATTCAGTCCCAGAGAGCAGAGTCTGAGAAGGCCGGGGGGGGGAGCGGAAAAGGCCGCCCGCCCTCCGCGGCACGCTTCACCTCCCCGGTAGGCGGTCTCGCCAGTGTGCGGGTATTACCCACTGGGCGCCGGCGACATGGCGGGTAGGATGCATGCTCCGTCAACGGGTGGATCTCACTGCGCCGTCTGGGCCCTCCGGCTGCGTGTAAATGCCTCGGGCTCGCCTCGTTGGTGAGTGATCGTCTTTTCCCCCTCAGTGGCAGCACAAATAGAGGAATAACGGAGCCCCCTGTCGTCCCCCAGGCCGCCCGTGTAGCATGGAGAGCCCTCGTACCTTTCTGTGTAAGTTGGCGCGAACGTGTGCCCGCCTGGTACACTCACGGCAAATGGCGTCCGGCACCGGGGGGAATCGCTCAGGGGGCTCCCACTGCACGCATCGGCGCCCTCATCGCATCAACATGTTCCTCAGCAATGCGGGCGTGCAGCTGTATCTCCCCCGCACCCGGGTGGCTGGGGATGCCGATTTCAGACAGGATAAACGAGGGCTTTGGTACGGTGCTCTAACGGCTCGCGTCCGCCATGTTCGGCTGGCCAGCCACGCCCCCCATCATTATTTCATTGATACACCAACATACACAGATTCATTTTGCCCTAATTCAATTATCCAATTTAACAATGCCAATGCGGCTAGAAAATAAAACAGGAGAGGGATTTTTAAACAACTTTTCACGGCCTGGACAAACCATCACGAAAAGAGCAAGGGCAAAATGAAACCTTAAGGCCATGTCAATTTTTGTGTAACCAATGACTGAAAATAACTCGCTTGCATTGAATTAATAGTAACCAGTTAATTAACTAGTTGGCTAATAATGTGTGACTAGCATCAGAAGTGCTAATGTTTTTTGTATCAAAATGTTTTGTAAGCTTGAAGTCGTCAATAACATATAATTTGGAAAAAGGACAACTGATCAACCTTAGTCCTCTCGTGTTTCAAGTTTAGATCAGTATTCTTTTCTTGAACAAATAATGAAAAATATGAGGTTAATTCTCCAATTTCGTGTTTTTCCAAGAGAAACCATTAGTTGGAAAAATAGTAATGCAAGTTAAAGTGTTGGAGTTAAATACTACTCGATCTTGAGACTTCTTTTTTAAATGGAAGATTTTATGGTGTTGTTGTGCGTTTCTATTAATGTTCCCGCACATTGCCGTAAAAGAAATAACGCTTTTAAAAAAAAAAAAACAGATCTATATGAAATACTTTACCAGCCAATGTGTATTTTTGCGCAACAATTTGCATAAAATGCCATTTGATGAAAAATATAATGGGAAATGAACTTATTTCAATCATTTTTATAACGCCGAATTACTCGAAATGCTTATACGACTAGCCTAGACATTTGCAGCTGATGTTCACAAGAGATGGATCATTGGTTTTGAATAATATGTCTAAACACTTTCAAACATAATCGCTCTTTGGGAACATACTTCAGAAAGAAGCTTCCCATAGTTATTATTTTGCTATCAAATCCCTTTAAAAACTGATTGGGACAATTTA